>VCAZ01000018.1:1900315-1955315 GCA_005784505.1 Bagarius yarrelli
GAAATCTAATTATCGATCTGATCACACTCACTCTCTGTTTCAGCACCCCTCAGTGTGTGTGTGTGTGTGTGTGTGTGTGTGTGTGTGTGTGTGTGCGTGCTTGTGTGTTTTTATCCCATAAATATTCCTGCAACCTGTGAAACAGATGAAATGTGTTATTGTAATCCACCGAGAGATGTTATCTTTGTGTGTGTGTGTGTGTGTGTGTGTGTGTGTGTGTGTGTGTGTGTGTGAAATTGCTGTCTGCGTTTTCACAAAGCCAATAAAATTGCTTCTACTTATTTCCTGTCTACTTCTTTATTTGTCTCTGTCTTCATTATTCTCTCTCTCTCTCTCTCTCTCTCTCTCTCTCTCTCTCTCTCTCTCTGTCTCAGGTGAAAGATCAGGAGTTCCCGTACAGACGGAGTCTTGCGCGTGTGCTTATCGGAGTAGAGGATGTTAATGACCACGCCCCCCAATTTACTATGGCAATGTATGACGGGCAGGTATACGAATCTGCGGCGCTTGGCTCCGCTGTCGTCACGGTAACAGCTTTGGATAAAGACGAAGGCCTGAATGCTCAGATAAGCTACAGTATAGAGTCAGGTAAATACCAGTCTTTAAACTCCTTTCACTTCAAATGTGTGTAACATGTTTATTACAAGTGCTAAAATATCTGTTATTGAAACATCACTCCATGCTTAATATTAGTAAAAAAAAAAACCTACCAGAGGTATTGGTACTGATCAATGGCCCTGCAGAATCATGTCAGTTGCGATGAAACTCTGAGGCAAGAAACTCAATAAGTGTAGGTTACCGTATTAGTGTCAAGAGTCTGGTATGAAGGTCCCTGTGAAAGGTGTTGCTATAGAAACAAATAGGCCACTAGAGGGCAGGCAAAGTGTTTTGCAATGAAGTTTAATCTTCCTCGGTTGAGTAAAGGTAAACATCAAAGTAGCTTACTGGGCTGCCATATTCTTATTTGTTTATTTTTGATGTAATGAAGTTAAAGAAAATCATGCTAAAACTTTACCCTTGTGTTCTGTTCCCTATACAGGAAACACCGGAAACACATTCCGTGTCGATCCAATTCTGGGAATCGTCTCAGTGGCTCGGGTGTTGGAGTTATCCACCATCGGTCACTACGTGTTAATTGTAAAAGCGTTGGATCACGGCTCACCTGCTCTGTCTTCCACAGCTGTTGTTCGCATCGCTGTGACTCTCTCAGACAATTCAGGCCCCAAATTTCCTCAAAGCGAGTATCAGGCCGAGATTGCTGAAGGTGCTACTGTCGGAACTTCGGTTACCACAGTAACAGCCCTTAGCCTGTCCACACTAACCTATGAAATCCGTCATGGTAACGGAGGTCGTACATTTCGCATTAACCAGTACAGTGGTGTGATCACAACTCAAAAAGTGCTTGATTTTGAGACAATTTCATCATACGTTTTAATCGTCACAGCTACCAACATGGCCGGTCAGTCATCCAATGCCACTTTAATGGTTGTTGTGCTTGACCAGAATGACAATGCCCCTGTGTTCCAGCAGCTGCATTACAGGGGTGACATCAGTGAAGGAGTAGGGCTAAACAGTGTGGTGCTTAGTAAATCAGGTGAGCCTTTGGTTATACGGGCAACAGATGCTGATCGAAACCATAATGCCTTGTTAGTATATCAAATCCAGGAAGAGAATGCCAGGCGTTTCTTTACTATAGATGCTGGCACTGGTTCCATTCGAACCATTGCTCAATTAGACCATGAAAAAACACCTAAGTTTCATTTTCATGTAAGTGTAAGAGATAGTGGTCGTCCACAGCTGACAGCCGAACATCCTGCAGAAGTCACCATCCAAGTCCAAGACATTAATGACTGTGCACCACAGTTTTCCCAGGATTACTATGAAGCTGTTCTTCTTCTTCCTACCTACGAAGGAGTGGAAGCATTAAAAATCTCTGCTTCTGATCCTGATGGAGACGGTCAGTCTGATCTCACCTACTCACTAACTGATACCAGTTTGGAGCACTTTGCTGTAGAGTCAAGAACTGGTCTAATCACTGTCCGAAACAGCTCCTTTGGCAGAGACCGTTTTCGGTTTAATGTACGAGTGACAGACGGACGCTTTTCCAGCACAGCTCTGGTGACCATTCTTGTGCGGGAGGCACTTGACAGTGGCCTGGCTTTTACACACAGCATCTACAATGCTAACATTCAAGAGAACGATGCTAACGTGACAACCGTTGCTGTAGTTACAGCGCTTGGCAATAAATTAAATGAGCCACTACGTTATACTTTGCTAAACTCTGGAGGGAGGTTTCGAATTCGTCCCACGTCCGGAGCCATAGAGACAGTAGGAGTCCCCTTAGACAGAGAGGACAAAGAGGAGTATGGACTTTTAGTGCAGGCAAGTCGAGAGGAAGACAGATTACGTGTTGCGAGGGCGCTTGTTCGTGTACGTGTGACAGATGTCAACGACAACGCACCCGTTTTTGTTGGACTTCCATATTATGCCGCTGTACAAGTGGAGGCAGAACCAGGAGTGTCCATATTTCGTGTCACAGCTGTGGATAATGACAAAGGGCTAAATGGAGAAGTAAGGTACTTTTTGCAGGATGAGCTGGGACACTTTGAAATGGACCGTATCAGTGGAGAGCTGAGATTACGCCAGGCCTTTGATGCTGATTTGTCTAGTGTAGAATATCAAATCCTCGTTTACGCTCGCGATAGTGGAGCACCATCCCTCTCCTCTTCTATTACCTTTCCTGTCACTGTTGTCAACCGGGCAATGCCCGTATTTGACCGGCCATTCTACTCTGTTAAAGTGAGTGAGGATGTGCCAGTGTTCACACCAATTTTGGGAATCAATGCCAGCAGTCCTGAGGGACAGAATGTACTTTACACTATCACACACGGCAATCCTGATAGCCTTTTTTCTATTGGATTTGACACTGGCATCATCAGTGTTATAGCCCCTCTGAACTTCGAGGCCAACCAGGTCCACAAACTAATCATCAGGGCAACAGACTGCCTCACAGGTGCTAGAGCGGAGGTGGATGTTGAGGTGGCAGTCTTAGACGTGAATGACAATGCACCTGTTTTTGAACGACCAGTTTATGAAGCGGTCATCTCTGAATCAGCCATGATTGGAACTCCTGCTTTACAAGTTCAAGCAACAGATAAAGACTCTGGAAAAAATGCAGCAGTTCACTACCAGATAATCCCTGACCGAAGCAACAGCACAGACCACTTCCACATTGACAGTAGCAGTGGCCTAATCCTAACCGCTCGCTCCCTCGATCACGAAACCATCCAGCACTATGTTTTTTATGTCAAAGCAACTGATAATGGCTTTCCTACTCTTAGCACTGAAGTGCAGGTCACAGTTCAGGTGACAGACACCAATGACAATGCTCCAGTCTTTAATCAGCTACTGTATGAGGCCTCGGTTTATGAGCTTGCACCCAAAGGGCACTTTGTCATGTGCATTCAGGCCTACGATGCCGATCAGTCTGATGTGGAACAACTTCGTTATGGTTTGGTATTAGGAAATGAGAGGTTGCTATTTGATCTGGACGCTGCTTCTGGGGTTTTGACTTTGAGTGGACAGCGGCGCACACAACGCATGCCACCCACTGTCAGTCTAAATGTCAGCGTGTCCGATGGCGTTTTTACCAGCACAGCACAAGTGCATGTACATGTTGAGTGGGCCAACCTTCACGCACCACAATTCACCCAAAGCATTTACGAAGCAGAGGTTAGAGAAAACATGCCAGTTGGATCAAAAATCATTATGATTAGGGCTCAGGATGCTGATCCTGGACACTTTGGAGACGTGCACTACATTCTGCTATCTGATATAGCACGATATTTGTTTAGTATAGATAGCAATGGCCAGATCACGACTCTGGAAAGATTGGATCGGGAAGAGGCCAATGAATTTGTGCTGTCCGTTGCAGCAGTCGACGCAGGAGGAAGAACTGCATATTGCCATGTTCGAATTGCGGTATTGGACGAAAATGATAATGCCCCACTTTTCGACGCTTCAGAGTACCGTGCTAGCGTTCGGGCAGATGTGGATCCCGGTTCTTTGGTGACGCAAGTACTGGCTTGGGATGCTGATCAGGGGATCAATGGAGAGATCAGCTATAGCTTATACAGTGAGGCCAGTTTCCAGGTCACAGAATTGCTGGATATAGACCCTGATAGTGGTTGGGTAGTTACCAAAGGCAATTTCAGCCCTCTTCAAGGGTCAGTTTTGTCCTTCTTCGTGAAAGCCTCAGACAATGGTATACCAGTCCGCCATTCTCTCATTTCTGTGTACATTCACGTTCTCTCCAATGATGCCCACTTGCCTGTCTTCAGCCAACCACACTTCTCCTTTACTCTTCCAGAGGATACACCCATTGGTTCCACACTAGGAGCAGTGCATCTGCAGAGCCAGCATGGACAGAACTCTTTACCTGTCACTTTTTTTCCGCTGTGATTGGACAGACTGCGGAGAGTAATAATGATGGGGTTTTTGTTGTAGTCAAGGAGAGTGGGATGATAAAACTGGAAAAGCCACTGGACCGGGAACAAACTCCTGAATTTCATTTTAAAGTGACTGCAACTCTTCAGCAAGGACTCATAGATTCAGTTGCTGTAGTGGATGTGGAGGTAAAAATTCTTGATATAAATGATAACAAACCAGCATTTGAATCCAGCTCATACGAAGCCTCCATTGTTGAGGGACTTCCTGCTGGCACCAGGATCCTCCAGGTGCTGGCAGTGGATCCTGACTGGTCAGCCAATGGTCAGGTGACGTACAGCCTTGCTCCACCCGGCCTTCTGGGCTCAGGAAGTGAAGATTTGAAGGGCATTGGGAGCTATTTTACAATTGACAGCACATCTGGTTGGATTTCAACACTAAAAGGCCTTGATCATGAACTTAACCCAGTCCATAATCTTACAGTTTGGGCATTTGATCTTGGTGATCCTGCAAGTCTGTCATCCTCAACAACGGTTGCTATAGCAGTTGGTGACTCCAACGACAACATGCCCGAGTTTCTTCAGCCTAACTACTATGGCAGTGTAAAGGAAAGCGATGCACCTGGAGAAGTGGTTGCTGTGCTGAACACCCATGATGATGACAGCTCTCCGAGCAATCGTCAGGTCACCTACTACATTACAGGTGAGGAAAGAAAGCTTGAAATGAAACAGATGTTATAATAGTGTGCATGTTGGGCTGTTGATTCATCACTATGCATTCAAAAAGCAACACCATGTTTCTATGGGATGTAGCACAAGCTTTTTAACTCAGATGGATCCTAACTAACATTTACATTTAGTACAAATTTTGGTTAAGACATCAAGTTAAGCCATAATATGACCAAACTGTCACCATTGAGTCCTTGAGCAAGAACCTTAACCCTCACCATTTGAGGGACTGTTCCGTGGCTCACCCTGTGCTCTGATTCAGTCTTTAATTGGGAAATAGGAGGGACTCTATGGCTTTCTTGCTGCAGAAGTGTATTAAAGTACCTTTAGTTATAACCTTTGTGTTCAGGCTTTCTTCGAAAGGTAATGATGGTCATGTTTTATATGTATATGTGGAGCTCCTGAGCAAGACGATACTATGGAGCCCTTGAGAAAGACATCTCCTAAACAACACAGTCTTTGTGATATCCATCCAAATTGGGCAGGACTTATCACAGAATTGTGCAAACCCTGATAAAAAAAAATGCTACATGTCCAAGAACTAATCTTCAAATCAGAGCTTTTTTTCTTTTACAAAAGCAAATCACAGATGCCCCCTGCTGGTGGGGAAATCGAATAATTATTTAATTTCAATCAGAAAGAAAATGATAGGGGAAAAAATAGGTCTCTGGTGCAATTAGTCTTCTGGACAGTAGACTTACACTTCACTCTGAAGTGAAAATGAAAAGTAAATTAGTAATACACACCGATGCGAAGATCAATCTGTGTACGGAATAACCGCGCCATATGAACCAGCTGTGCGCCTCATCACACTTTGTCAAATGTAGTTGTGATTTTGCAGAATGGAAGGTGTAAAATTCTTTTTATAAAGGTGATGACACACACCCACACACACTCACAGAGCGCACAAACTCTCAGGTGGAGTGTGTATATCACTTTAGAAATTCATAGCATTGCATTAGGGAGCTGCCATGGGTTATAATTCATGAGTTCCTAGACACAGACACACACATACACACACTTTGACCGAGAAAGGATTTAGATTAAGGCACAACTTTATTTCATGAAGTTTCAACTTAGACACAGTTCTGAGTGCTGCTTCTGGATAATTCTAGAACATCACCGTCTCTTTTATCTTATTTTCTCTTTCATCTGTCTCTCCTTGTGTGACGTTTAAGTCCCTCCGGTTTCAGACACACTCAAAATTCAGACACTGACTAATGGACTCTTCACACCCACAGACAGAAAAGGTGATATAAACATATGGGGGGGGGGGAGAGAGAGCTATACTCAAGTATAGCTGATGATTGATATAGTACAGATTTGACTTAAGGAAGTATACTAGGATAATAAAACCAATCCAATGGGTCCAATAATTATTTGAACAGTCCAGTTGTGAATCAAACTAGTCTAATAAGTAATAAACCAGTCCAATTGTGAATAAAACTAGTCTAGAAGGTACTAAACAAATTTAAATAATTAATTAAACTATTCCGGTGGGTATTAACCCAGTCCAATTGTAAATAAATCTACTCCAGTGGGTATTAAAACAGTCTAATAGTTAGTAAAACTAGCCCATTGGTTAGTTAACCAATATATTGGTTAGTAAACATGTCCATTGTGTATTAAAACAGTCCACTAGATAACAAAACTAGTCCAGTAGGTATTAAACCAGTTCAATAGTTAGCAAATGGGTAGTAGAACAATCCAATGGTTAATAAAACTAGTCAAGTGGCTATAAACCAGTTTTATTGTAATGTGAATGTCTTTATTTACCCTACAGCACAGTGAAATTAGTTTTTGTTCGCATATCCTGTGTAAGAAAGTTGGGGGGTGCAGAGCGCAGGGCCAGCTATGATGCAGCGCCCCCGAAGCAGGAAGGGTTTAGGGTCTTGCTCAAGGACCCAACAGTGGCTAAAGGGTATTAATCCAGTTCAACCGCTTAATCCAGTTAATAAAACTGAATAGTTGGTATTAAATTAGGTCTATTAGTTATTGTAATATACACTATAGTTCAGTGTCTATTATTATAATAACATCGTTTAACTATACACATTGTAATGGTTGTTGTCAGTTTTGTTTTTTCTTAACTGTATTTATTGTATTTAATTCTCCTAATTATCTTCAGGAAAACCCCTCACGAAGATAATTAGGAGAATTCAATAAAAATAAAATACAGTTCGTGCTGTAACGACACTGTGCCACAAATTATCCGGCTATAAATCATCCTGACTAATGTGGACTGTGTTTCTAGAACATCAGCACAGTTGGTGTTGACAGACATACGCAATACCGTATGGCGAAGTCTGTCCAACTCTTGGCGACACGCCAGAGCAGTTATTTTCTTGAATAAGAATTTAGCTTTTTGTAACAGGATTAAAAAAAATAGCTATTTTTTTCCTCAAAGATTATGTGTTATGTAGCTGGTATAGAATTGTAGATTATTATGTACATTATCTCTTGTTATAGTGTAGCTACCACAAACATTATTTGGTCTCTCCAGGATTCCACAATGTCACGATCGCAACTATTAACGCAAATTTACTGCAACGTTTTTTTTTGGGGGTTTTTTTTTGCAAATCTGACGCTGTGTGATGCTAATGTCAGCTCTTTACTTGGAAAAATAACTGTAAAAAAGCGCGCAATGCATTTTAACAATTAAAAAAAAAATTTATTTTTTTTTTACGAAAGAAAAGCTAAACTGATTTATACCGCATGTGCTGTTGCGGTTCAATTTTCACCTAATCCAGCAATTTTATCGCAACGAAACAGCTAACAAAGTTTGCATCGTTAATTTTTATGGGAAATTGTGACATTTAAGACATTTAAACTCACAATAATCCGGAAAGAGCTACAAAATCCTGGCGGGACCAGTGGAAACCAAGTGAAAAATGACTTAATCGTTACTATCTTTCTCTGAGCTTTAATTTTGGACTTGTCCCCGTTTTCAAGATTTTTATTTTTATTCGCTTCTAGCTTGAATTTTACAAGTGTACAAGTGTAAGACGTTAATTTTAATGTTGGTGTTACTCTTGGTGCGAAGGACACAATGTCCTATTTGTGTACATTTTTTTACTGTAACAAGACTAAATAGAGTAAATGCACAAACACACAAACACACGTGCACACAATATATAATGTTCTGGTTATTAAGATGCAATAATTATTTTATGTGGGGTTATTAAAGCTGATTTAAAGGTTAATATGTGTGTGTGTGTGCGTGTGTGTGTGCCTGTTTATAATTCACACACATTTCTTCCATTTCAAGGAGTTTTTTCAAAACTGTCCAAACTGTTAGACTAGTGTGTGTGTGTGTGTGTTTAAAGGATGGCTACAGGTCATTGGTGATAAAATGAGGATGCGCGTGTGTGTGTGTGTGTGTGTGTGTGTGTGTATAACTGGCTGTTATTGCTTCTGTTGACTCAAAACAACAAAATGATTAGAGAACAAATAACAGAGAGGAAGATCGGTAAACAGGAGGAAGTGAGGAAGACAAAAGACCACGTCTGTGTGTTATACAACTCCAACAGTGGTAAATTGCATGTTTGGATACGCGTGTGTGTGTCTGCTAAACGACACAATGATTGGACACTTATTTTGACAACTGTTATAAATTCTTGTTTAATTTATATTATTTGGCATTATATATTTCTTTATATATATGATATTCTTTATATATATCGAATCCTGTGTGTGTGTGTGTGTTTAAGTTGGTGCTTATTAATGTTCAGGTTTGGTACCTTAAATAAAAATATATATTTATATTTTTGAAATAGACCAAAATGCTAGAAAAATTGTGTGTTACAGAGAGACTCCTAAGTTGTGTTAGAATAGGAGATGAGTTGCACTTAAATTCTACCGGTTTACAGATTAGCCACATGCATGACTAGTTGAAACACTAGCTACAGTACGTGTGACTAGTTAGAAGACTAGCTACCGACACAAATAGCAACAAAACTCTTGACTAGTTACTGTCGAAGTTGCATTTGTAGCAACACATATGATCAGTTACACGACTACCTTAAAAATACCTAAACGTAAACTTATACCTACGCAAATGACTGGTTACACTACTAGCCACGCGTACAACTAGCTACAAGAATAGCTACACATACCGCTAGCTATGACTAGGATGTGTCTATTTGCGGGACATTTGACTAGATAAATAGAAAACAATGTTTAAATCATGAGGTAGACTTTAATCACACATAAACTGTTTGTAGGTGGTAACCGTGGCGATGTGTTCGCCCTGAGTTTACTCTCTTCTGATTGGAAGCTGTACGTAAAGCGGCCGTTGGATCGTGAGCAGCAAGAGCGTTACGTTATCAACGTCACTGCAACGGACGGCCTCCATGTTGCCACGGCAACCGTACACGTTCTGGTAACCGATGCTAACGACAACAGGCCCTTGTGTGACCCGGTGAGACATACACTTACTTACACCAACAAGCATATACACATGGAAAGACATTGTAAATGTTTGTGTAATTTGAACATGTGTGTGTGTAGGTTATTTACACTTCATCAGTTTCGGAGGATGTCCCCGTTGGACATCCGATCCTGAGAGTGAGGGCCACTGATGCAGACACCGGTTCCAACGCACAGCTGCAGTACTCACTTTTAGGGGGTGGGGCTGAGGACTTTACCATACACCCTTTCACAGGTTCGTCTCTCTGTCTTTCTATCTGTGTTTTTTGTCTGCTTGTCTTTCAGGTAATCAAGTTTTGTTTGTGCATGTGTGTTGCAGGAGAGCTTAAAACAGCAACGACATTGGACCGAGAGAAAGTTGAACGTTACTCACTTGTCGCCAGGGCAACAGACGGTGGCGGGCTTTGGTGTGAAGCGACAGTTTCTATCGCATTACAGGATGTTAATGACAACCCTCCTCAGTTTGGCTCCGCCCACTACGAGACCAGCGTTTATGAGGACACAGCTGCCAAAGCGCTGCTCACACAACTAAATGCCATCGATCCAGACCTGGGTACAAAACACACACACAGACACACACACACACACACACACACAGGGTGCTGCAGCACAATCTCACCTGCATTATTGATGAATCTTGTGTGCAATCTGTTCTGCAGTGTTGCTACATTCTTTCTTTACTTTTTTACCCACTACTGGTGTTTTTACTGTCTTCGAAAGAAAGAGCACTTCCTGATCTCCAGCATGATCTCGATCTAGCAAATAGCTCTATTGGGTGGGTTGAGAACTGTCTAATTTTTTTTAAATACCAATATAGATTGAGATTTTCCCCTCAAAATGACCAAAAACCATCTTACAGCATTAAGTTTGATGGACAGTTTCTGTGGTCCGGGGGAACTGAGGTCGCTGTAGGCTTTAGGCGATGTTCCTGCTTAAGGATGGAATGCTACCAAGATATTTCTACCTACCTTGTCTTACCTTTTAACAACACTTCCACTTAAAAAGAACATCTGAGAGTTTGCTAGGTTTCTAGTATTACCTTAGCATTTGGGGAGGCACCTTTATTTAGGCTGAACTACATTTATCTCATTTATACAACTAGGAAGTTATGGAGTGTTCGGCCTTTGCTCAGCAGTGGTAGCTTGGTGGTCTTGGAAATCAAACTTAAAACCTTCAAATCAGTAGTCCAAAACCATCACCACTAAGCTACTTCTTTTACCTATTTTCCTTAGGCAGCATCAGGACTATTCTTTAGAGATCCTCACTCTCTTAGCTCAGTACTTGGCAAGCCATGGCTTTTGTGCTGCCGTGAAATTTTATTTTGTTCAACCAGAGTTTGTAAGGAATCTTTGTGTTGTGTTTATCTCTTTGATGTAGTAGGATATGTCACACATCGTCAATCTGGTCTGGGGATTAGTTTATCACAAAGAAGGTTTTGAACAAGTCCCCAGTTTACCATCTATAAGCATCTCTCTTATGTTCTGTCTTTTTGTCTCAGGTGAGAGCCGTAAAGTAGTTTACTCTCTGGAAGACTCAGCCGAAGGTGTGTTCTCAATTGATAAGTGGACTGGCGTGGTGGCTCTGGAGAGGCCGCTGGACCGTGAGGTCCAATCCTCGTACCTTGTTGTGGTGCGGGCATCCGACTTAGGAGTCCCTTACCGCCTCTCGTCACTCGCCAACCTCACCATTGCGGTCCTGGACGTAAATGACAACCCTCCAGTGTTTGAGCGCCGTGACTACAGCGCCACACTGGGCGAGGATGCAGCAGCTGGCACCGCAGTGTTGCATGTCCATGCGCACAGCAAGGACATTGGTACCAATGCTGACATCTACTACAACATCCGGTCTGGGAATGCACAGGGTCACTTCAGCATTGAAACACACTCAGGTGAGAGGACAAACCTGCTTACAGAAGCTGAGGGTGAACAAGTACCTCTGAGTCCCAAATGCTAGTACTCTAGCATGTTAAGTAGTGTAAGAAAAAATAAGTAAGTCTACTATATAACTACAGACAATACTAAGTTAGGCATTGTTTGGATACTCAGTTGAAGATGGGTCTGGTTTCTCAGGGAGTTTTTCCTTGCCACCACTGCCTCAGCAATGCTCAGGAATACAACATTTTAATTGTATATATTTTTAGGCTCTTTTAGGCAATGCCCATATTTTTTAAAAGCTCAAAAAGTTTGATTTTGGGTACTGCTAAACTACTCGTATTGCACGTACCCTTGTTTAGCATGTCTAGCTTTGGTCTATCCCAGGTTATAACATTTTTATTCATATGGTTTGCAAAATCTTTGAAAAGCTTTAGAATTACTGGGAGGGTTTTTTAGTCATGTTTAAAAATGTTTATCTTCACTACTGATATTTTAGGCTGCGTAAGAAGCTAAACCTGACTGGATTTTTGAAAGGATTTTAATGACGTTTATAAATATTCATCATTTTCGGTGCTACTTTCAGTTAGCCGGCTACAGTGAGCTAATCCTGACAGCATTTCTGAGAGGATTTTTAAGTCTTGCGAGTTAAATGTTTAGAATTCTGCTGGTCAGCAAACGAAAAAGTGCTACACCTGAGGATTTTTGAAAGCATTTATAAATCTTCATTTTTTTCATAACTAATTTCAGCTAGCTGGCTAAACGTAATAGGATTTCCAAAAGAACCCTTTAATCCTCTTTATAAAATGTTTGATGTAAAAATTGGTCAGCTGGCTCAAGTTAGCTTAACCTGACAGGATTTTTGATAGCACCATTATGCGTACATAAACCCTTAAGATCCTGACGTTTTGCTTGTTGTCACTGATCAACATTTAGCTAGCTAGCTAGAAATAAATAGTTGCTGTACAGTATTAGCCACATTGTGCACTGTTTCGACATTATGTCATTTATGTATTTAATATTAGGATGGAGTTGTTTCTGGATATTATACTTATTTCTATAGCTTACTAGCAATTCCTGCTAAGTAGTATTTTTACTTCTCTACAAGGCAGTAGATTTGGCTAAAAAAATGCTAAGCTAGCTCAAACCGCTTGCCCCTAGTGTTCAGTGGATTCAATCTGTGACTAACATTTTTCAATGTTCATTTGACCACAACTGTTATACGATCTTACACACACACACACACACACACACACACACACACACACACACTCTTCATTCTATAATGAAATTCAGCCCCCCCCCCTCTTCTAGTCAGTATATAAAGCTGAGAGACAGCCTGAGGATGTTTGTGTCCTAAATCGCAGCCACCCGCCTCTTCACTTACTTAATCTCATTCCCACACACGCACACTTTTTAGCTTACAGCTCACGTTTGCTTGAAGTTTTTCTTATAATTGCTGTGCATAGATATTTAAAAACGCTAAGCTTGCATAGCGTCAAATCCGGACTATTCTCGGCACGTCTTGCCTTGTTTAGGTGCCATTTTGCCACTTTCTAAACTAGATATACAGATGCTATTTATAAACAAACTTTGTAGTGTATAGAGTGTGTTATCAAAGAATAGTAGTGATGGTTTGTGTGTGTGTGTGTGTGTGTGTGCAGGAGCGATATCCGTGTCTCAGCCTTTGGACTTCGAGACATGTAAAGACTACTTTCTGACGATAGAGGCCCGCGATGGTGGAACTCCGCCCCTCACTGCTGTTGCCATGGTAAACATTAATATAACAGACGTCAACGATAACGCACCAATTTTCGAGCGGGATGTTTACAGTGCCATTATCAGAGAAGACGCCAACATCGGTGATGCAGTCGTCAAGGTAACCAGACAAGAAAAGTCATTTATTAGTTAACAGGAAGATGTTATTTAGTCATTTTTTCCTTGGAGATGACGTGTTGGTCCGGTTGCTTAGGTGATCGCCAAAGACATCGACAGCCAGGTGAACAGTGACATCCTGTACTCCATCGTCAGCGGTGACCACGAGAACCAGTTCTTTATCGAGCCAGTGACGGGCCAGATCAAAGTCAACAAACCACTGGATCGTGAAA
The DNA here is from genome assembly GCA_005784505.1 of Bagarius yarrelli. Lineage (NCBI taxonomy): Eukaryota > Metazoa > Chordata > Actinopteri > Siluriformes > Sisoridae > Bagarius > Bagarius yarrelli. Next base: position 1,913,894 of record VCAZ01000018.1, read on the forward strand.
TGGTGAGTAACACAACAGCGCCACCGTCTCTATGGCGACATACTTACCTTGGCAGAAGCCAAATTATCCGCTATTGATGCAAGAATTTCCAGTTAGGAAAAATGTCCTGTTCCAAAGACACTGACTCAGGAGACTCCTGATGTCATCTGTATCTTACATCTTTAAATAAAACTATTCTTAGGTTATTTACTGCAATTAACAACTCCCCAAAGAAAGAGCTGTTACCATGGAAACCCAGTGATTGCAGCTTGGTCTAATGATAGACCTGCTGTGATAAAACATCAATCAGCACCTTCAACAGAACGATTAGCACATGCAAAATGCTAACTACGATCAGTGGCGGTCCTGGGGGGGCGGTGGCAGGGTGCGGTGGTGGTTTAAAGTAGGACGCTTCGTTTTTTTTGTAGTAGCAGTAGATCAGTAATGTCATCTTATGTTTGGTACGGAATGGGTGGGGCAGGGGACCCGACTTCATATCCTTTCATTGGGCCCAAAATTACTAGCGACCCCCTACATTACATTATTGGTTAATCACTATTTCTTAGCCTGTGACATCATCAATATCCTAGGGTCACAAAAATTTTATATATGACAAAATGATTCATTTTATTTTAATTTGATAAATCATTAATTAAAAATATCTATACTATGAAATTGTCTGTCTCTCATCCTGTCTGTCCGCACTCATCGTTTCAATGTACTGTTCATCCTGTCTGGTTCGTATTTGTCTGTCTTTTATTCTTATTTGTCTACAAATCATCCTGTCTGTCTGTGTCGCTTATCCTGTCTATCCATCTTTCTGTCTGTATGCCTGTGTCTGCCTCTTCTCTGGTCTGTCTGCCTGTCATAATTTCTGTCTACAACTCATCCTGTCTGTCTCATGTTTGTCTGTCTGTGTCACTGATTCTATCTATCCATACTACTGTTTGTCTTCTATCAATCTGTATGTCTGTCTGATTCTCATCCTGTCTGCATGTCTTTTATCTTGTCCATACTTCTTCCTGTCTGTCTGCATGCCTATTTCCTGTTTGCCTGTTTGTCTGTCTGACACTTACCCTGGTGTCTGGTTGTCTCTCACTCTGTCTGTCTCTCTAGATTGCAGGTTATGCACTAGCAGTCCGAGCCCTAGACAGCGGAACTCCCTCCATGTCTTCGACTGTGATCATTAACATCGACATCTCTGACATCAACGACAACCCGCCTACTTTTTCACCAGCCAATCATACAGCTGTTATTCAGGTATACCAGATGAGTGACATGTTAACAGATTAGTGTATATAACTATTAAAAGTAACAAGCATCTAGTAATAAAGTATTTTACCTGGCAGGAGAATAAGCAGATCGGGACAAGCATCCTGCAGCTGTCAGTCACTGATAAAGATGCCGCCCATAATGGCCCACCTTTCCATTATCGCATTCTGTCAGGAAATGAAGGAATGTGGTTTACGTTGGACCAGGAGGGGCTTATAACCTCCAATCAGATGTTCCGCAGGGCTGACAGAAAGGAGTATGTCATTCAAGTTGAGGTGGGAGCTGAAAATCCTGCTGACACGATGTAAGCAAAGCAGTCAGTATCGGTTACTAATTTATCTCGATCAACTTCCAGGCACGAGATTTCGGCAGGCCACCATTGTTGTCGACGACACTGGTGCACGTGCGAGTGATTGAAGAGAGCGTCCACATGCCTGTTGCGTCTCCGCTACACGTCCACATCATCACAGTGGAGGATGAGTTCCCGGGAGGTGTGATTGGACAGATTCACGCTACAGACCAGGATGCCTTCGATATCCTCACCTATGGACACGCACACCAGCAGAACAGCCTTTTTAAGGTGTGTGTTTTATTTCGTCAGTTTCTCGTTGTGAGTGCGATTTTACCAACTCTGTACCAATAAGCCTTCATCTTTCTTTCTGTCTCAGGTGAACCCACGTGACGGACGCATCATCGCTCTCTCTGGTCTGGATGCAGGTCGCTACTCTCTTAACGCCACAGTGACCGACGGACGTTTCTCTGTCAGTGTACCTGTTAGCGTGCATGTAGAGTGGGCGTCAGCTTTGATGCTGCGTCATGCTGTTACAGTGCGATTTGAGCGGGTCTCACCACACGATTTCGTCTCACGCCACCTCACCGCCTTCCGCCGCGCCATTGCCGACGCCATGGGCACAGGAACACCCGAGGCATTGCATGTGCTCAGTGTGCAGCCGGTGGAGACCACAGGACAGCTCGACCTCCTGCTGGCCGTAGAGGCTCCAGTAGGTGGCGGCTTCCTTGCAGCAGCGCTGGTGAGCCAGAAGCTGAGCGCAGCCCGGCGGCGACTTGAACAAGTCTTGCGCATTTCCGCCGTTCTGGACAAGAACTGTTCTGGGCTAGAGTGTGGAGAGGCGCGCTGCGAGCAGACCATCACGCTCGACACTCACGCTCTGCTTACATACACCACCAGCACCAGCAGCTTTGTCTCGCCACGATTTCAACGCAGTGCACGCTGCGTCTGCACGGGTGAGTCTGCGGAAATAGAAGGCAGCCTTACAAAATTATTTATTCCTCCAGTATCTGTCTTAAAATCTTAATGCCACTCTGTCTTTTCTCAATGTCTTTCTCTATCTGACAGACGGACGGTGTTCTGGCGTGGCGGAAGTTTGTGAGGACGTGGTCTGTCCCGATGACATGCAGTGTGTGAAAACGGACAACAGCAGAGGACCGTATGCTTGTCAGTGTCCACCAGGGAAACTAGGAGAGTGTGCAGGTGAGTGTGTTTTATTCAAGTTCTGTGTGTGTTATCCGAAAATCTGAATTTTTGATGAAATAAAACATATGCAAATCGGGCCCAATTTATGCACCTCCATGCAAATGTATGCATATTTTGATACATTTTCTGCAGATGTATGTAAAGATACAGCGTAAATGTTTCTGAAATGTTTCTTAAATCTGTGTGTGCGTGCCCAGGTCACACCTCTCTGAGTTTCTACGGCAACAGTTATATAAATTACCACGTGACTGACAGCTGGAAGAATGAGGAAGTGAAACTGCAGCTCCGCATCAGGACCTTGCAGCCCAGCGGCATCATCCTGTACACACACCCCGCCCCCTGTGCCATGCTGAAGGTATACACACACACACACACACACACACATACATAAGTTATGTCAGCATGTTATATTTTTTAAAACACACAGTTTAAGCCATATGTGTTTGATTGACAGATGGAGGACGGATGTCTACAGCTACACCTCGGCTGCTCAGAAGGTGGTGGAGTCCTCGCCGTCACCAGTCGCCCAATCAGTGATGGTCACTGGCATCACGTAACCCTTGAATTGGGTCGAAACTCCAGCAGCCTTTCAGTAGATGACTGGACACAACAAGCCCCGTCCACTTCACGCCTTCCTGGCCTGGATTGGTCCATTTCAATGGGGGCACGGCTTAGCGACGGTTTCCAGGGCTGCCTTGACTCGTTAGCTCTAAACAATTACGAGTTGCCACTGCACAACAAACAGGCACCGGGAGCAACACGCTCACACCTCCACACACACGTGGAGGTAACAGCGCTAGGCGAGGTGACGCTCGGCTGTGTGCTCCATCATGATCCTTGTGCTCGCCAACCCTGTGCCCACGGATCCGCCTGCAGCAGTCTGCCTAACGGAGGTGTGTGTGTAGTCATGGTATTATAACTTACTGGGGAGTGTCATCACTGTTCATTTTCATGATACAAATGAGCAATTAGGGGTTAAGGGGCCTTGCTCAGGGGCCCAGCAATGGTAACACCTTAACCACTGAGCTACCACTTCCCACTTTAAAAGCAGTACTGTAGGTAATTTCATGACGTCCTCAGATTTACTGCAAATAATCATTCTATAGAATATGAACAAATATTGTTAAATTTTTCCAGACTGAGTGTGTAAATTGTTGTCTACCCTTCATCATGGTCGGTGTCTGATATCACCACTTTGCACACACACACACACACACACACACACACACAGCTAACCGGCTGACAGCTGTGATAATCATACTGACTCTGAATATTCATAATTATTCATAATATTGAATATAATGTGTGTGTATGTGTGTGTGAGCGGTGGAAAGTCATTTCTGCATAATTACTTTGCAGTCATTCTAATTTATTTTTTGGTCGACAATTAATTAGTGCACCACTTGTCTTGTATTGCTGTTTGTGCGCACTTTAGGTTTTAGCTGTGTGTATTGGCTGTTTTCAGTCATATCTCTGTTTCTCTCTCTCTCTCAGGTTTTATGTGTAATTGCGGTCCTCTGTACACCGGGCGGCGCTGTGAGACCGAGATTGGAGTGTGTGCACCGAACCCGTGTAGAAACGGAGGGGTGTGTAAGCCTATCGGAAACGCCTTTATCTGCAGCTGCAAGAGGGGATACACCGGCCTCATGTCAGTACACACACACACACACACACACGAGGGTACAGTGATACCTTGATTTACAAGTGTCCCAACTACCAAGTTTTTAAAGATACGAGACAATTTTTTGCTTTGAATTGCAAGCTAAAATTCTAGTTACGAGCCAGATACCCCACCACTAGTTGGCATAGCGAACGCCACAGTGAGCGCCGTAACATCCGCCCAGCATCCCGAGTCTCAGTCGATAGCTAGTCAGACCTGCGCGTTAGCAAGTGGAGTCGTCTGATCTCCAAGGTAAATGCTGTACATTGTACTTAATAAAACCAGTTTATTCCAGTACATCCTATTGTAGTGTTTTTATACAATATTCGTTATTTATACGTTTATTTTTCTTATTTAAAAACATGGAACAAAAAAAATTGTGGTGTTTTTTTGAGGACCCGGAACAGAAAAATGTAATTTGACATACGAGTAATTTGAGTTACGAGCTCCGTCGCAGGAACAAATTAAACTCGTAGGTCAAGGCACCGCCGTATAGCAAACTAAACATGAATAAAAATCATACTTAAGACGTGAAATTTGCATATGTGTGTTAATGTGTGTCTAGAAACATAATTATGCATTAGTGGTGTTTTATGGCAGTATGATAAAATCCTTAAACACTAAGGATGCTGCAATACACACTATTACCAGAAGAGGGAGTCACTGGTCTCTCTAGTTCTATTTTTTCCTCTTCTACATCTCTTTTTTCTTCCATCACTGACATGCATACAGTCTGACACATTTTCATGCACTTTTTAAGTGTTCTTCGTAGAATAAACATGAGGTCGCATAGTCGAAAGCGGTAAAAAAACGTATGTTGCAAGTCGAGAAAATGTTATTTATACGCATTCATGCATATTAAAGTTTTTCACTCTGAATTTTAAACACACGTGTGTTTCCTGCAGGTGTGACGAGGATGTGAACGAGTGTGAACGCGGAGAACGCTGCGAAGCCGGAGCCTCCTGCGTAAACACCTTCGGCTCCTTCTACTGCAACTGCACCACGCCGGGTTTCGTGGGTGGAGCCTGTGCCATACGCCCTGTTCTGGTCCCCGACATGCGCTCCGGCCCCGCCTACTTTGGGCGGGAGGAGCTTATTGGCGTAGCAGTGGTGCTCTTCCTGATCATGGCGCTTGTGTTCCTTTTTGTAGCTTTCCGAAAGAAAGTGTTTCAGAAGAGCTACTCGCGCAACGACCTTTCGCTGGTCCAGGACCCGGCCACGGCCGCGCTGCTGCACAAAGCCAACGGACACTTCCCAACCATGCAGTGTGGCACCGGAGAGCCTATCAGCCTCTACACTGATGGTGGGCGGGGATTGTTGTCTGGGGAACCCATTAGCCTCTACCCAGAGGGTGGGCGGAGCTTGTCGAGGCCACCCCAGGTCCCTGTGAGACCGATGGCTTACACACCGTGCTTTGGGACATTAGAAAAAAGGAGTGGTGACAGAAAAGGTGTGGAGCAAGCCGAGATGAGCACGTTTAGACAGGGGGCGGAGTCACCGAGAGTGGTGGGAAGTATGGCACGGAGGGGCGTGGCCGTGTGCAGCGTGGCACCCAACCGATCAGAGTGTGACTCGCCGAGCAACAAGAGAAGCTGGGATGATGATGGTAAGAAAAATCAGTATACTTTCTTTCTTTCTTTCTTTCCTTTCTCTCTCTCTTCCTTCCATTCTTTAGTCTCTTTCTTTCTTTCTCTCTCTTCCTTTTATTGTTTAGTTTCTTTCTTTCTTTCTTTCTTTCTTTCTTTCTTTCGTGTGGCAGCTGTGTGTGTGTTGTGATGTTTGACTTATGACCCTTACAGGGAAAGTGGACATGTTGGAGGAGGTCACGTGTTTCTCAGGCAGCAACAAAGGAAGCAACTCTGAGGTCCAATCACTGAGCTCCTTTCAGTCAGACTCCTGTGATGATAACGGTAAGCCCCACCCACCGCGGCTCTCCATGCCTGTGTTAAGAATGTGTGAAGTGTCATCATTTTCAGCATCACCGCTCCAGTAATGAGCAGACCGGTAATGCAGCGTGTGTGTGTGTGTGTGTGTGTGTGGGTGCGAAATGCTTCATAATCCCCAATTTTTTGGAATGATGACATACTCCAGCCTTTGTTTATCACAGCTTAGCTCATCAGCCAATCAGAACACAGAAGCATCCACAGTGGACCAGCGGATTTACACATATATAATTAACACAATAAAATTGCGTTGTAACTTACAAGAGGACGTGTGTGTGTGTGTGTGTGTGTGTGCGTGCGTTTCTCACAACTTCCCATTTCTTTCTCTAAGCCTCCATAGTGACGGTCATTCGACTTGTCAACGATGCAGTTGACACAATCGAAAACGAAGGTAGCTTCTGATCTACACGTGTACACACACACACACACACACACACACACACACACACACACTGTGGTGCAGTAAGTATTAAGCTGATCCACACTTCTCTCTCTCTCTCTCTTCTCTAAGTCTCCGTTTTGGATCAAGGTCAAACTTACAGCAGAGGTGAATGTCCCTCACACCCTCTATCACGCTCTCACCCCCCCTCATCCTTTCTCTTACCCACTTTCACTCACCTTACCCCTTTCACTCTCTCACCCTTTTTTTATCCTCTTTCAGCCTCTCTCCCCTTCTCTCACTCTCTTTCACCAACCCCCCATTATCCTTTCTTACCCATCTTACCCTATTTCTCACCCTCTCTCACCCTCTTTTACCATTTCTGTCCCTCTTTTACCCTCTCTCACCCCTTATTACCTCATCCTTCCCGCTTTTCTGTACTGCTGATGACGTGCATTCTGGGAAATGTCACATTGCTTGTGGTTCTGCTGCACTTCTGTCTGTTGTTATTCTGTCTCTCTCGTCTTAATGTGGATGTTCTCAGACGGTCAGGATCAGGATGTGTACCGTGTGTGTGTGTCCCTGCGTTTCTGTGTCTCCACGCATTGCTGCATGCGGTTTTTTTTTGCAGAATGTGACCCTCATGACCTCATGGCTGTTCTACGGGCATGCATAAAACCACCCAACCCCCCACACCCACCCCGCTTTTGCACGCTATTAAAACACAGCATGCAGAACCCTATCATTTTGTTTCAGTCGATCTGATTGGCCGTTTTGTCTCCACAGCGTACCACTGGGACACTTCTGATTGGCTGCCGTCGACGAGGCTCTCGGAGGTCAAAGAAGCCGCGCCGGCGGATGTTGGCGTAGCCTTGGAGTCGGACTACTATTTAGGTGGCTTTGACGTGGACAGCGAGTTTCCACCCCCACAGGAAGAAGAGTATGTGTCATGTGATCGATTGCCGCCACAACTTCCGGGAGAAGATTACATACCGGACCCCTCGCCTGTCAGTCAACCGGTTTCCACTGCGAGTACGCTGAGCAGATCCCGCCCACAATTCCACCCAAGTCAGTACCTTCCTCCTCATCAGCTGCCGCTCGGGTCTGAGGGGGCGGAGCTGAGTGCTTTTGCGAGTGGGGACGAGAAGCTGTCAATCAAAACGTCCTCTGTGTCCGATGTCTCCGCCCCCTTTGGGTTCGAGGATTCCGAAACCGGAGGAAGTTTGGACAGTTTGGAGGAAGCACAGATGCAGCCATACACACAACAGACTGAAGTGTGATCCCCCCACCTACACACACACACACACACACACACACACGCACAAAGACTAAAACTTAAAGGACTAAAAGGAAGTTATGCGCATGTTGAGGAATCATGTGTCATGGATGCAGAGACACCTGTGTGTGTGTGTCTGACAAATCTCTTGCATATGTTGTGCTTTAATCGTATGTGTGTGTGCGTGCGTGTGTGTGTGTGTGTGTGTGTGTGGACTTTTGTACAGCCGAACAGCACAACTCCTCCAACGTTTGTAAATTAGACGTGTCAATCTTTTTTTTTTTTTTTTTTTTTTTTTTTTTGCACTAAGATGAAATTTGATCTTCTTTTGTCTCACTCTCGTTACATCTGTCTCACTCTCTCTTACCTTCTGTCTCTCTTCATTTCAGGGTGTAAAATATGTTACTTTGTTTAACGCCTGCCCCGCGAAAAGCACTATTTTTTCAAGCCGTACAACATGCTGTGTGTGTGTGTGTGTGTGTGTGTGAGAGAGAGAGAGAGAGAGAGAGAGAGAGAGCTAAAATGGAAGCGCAACTGACTTGTAAGTTTCTGTAAAATATTTGGACTGGATCGTTCCTTTCATTTGTATATCGGAAAGCCATATCGTTAGTGTGTGTGTGTGTGTGTGTGTGTGTGTGTGTGTGTGTGTGTGTTTTTCTTTTTTCTTAAAAGGTTATATCAGAGCAGAGAAAAACGAAAAGAAAGTTGAATGGTAGTAAGAAGTGAACGAAAAGGAAGGTTCTGGTTTTATTTTTTTTTTGGATTTTAGAATTTGGGAACGGAATTAAAATGGGACGGATTAGAAAAAGAAAGACATGAAAAAGGGGAGAAAACATAAAATGGAAGTAAAAACTGCAGAGTCATTTAAAAAAAATGAGAAGAAAGAAAATTGTACACACACTTTTTTTTTTTTTTTAACGCAGTGGGATTTTCACTACGATTCGTTCGTCTGAGACAAAATTCCGACAGATTTCTTTAATCCTACGATAAAATCTTTGATAGCTAGTTTGACGTGTTCATTGACGCCTGATTAACGCTCGTCGCGGTTAGTCAGGTTAGTATTTTCGACGATAAAATTCTGGCAGTGTGCGAACATTTTACACACTTTTCTGCGGCGTGACTTTTCCTACGTCAAACCGACAACCAATAGGAACGCCGAACACGATGACGCAACTCGCAATTCGGTAAATGACAAAAAATGTATTATCGGAAACTTTATTGTGTGATGTCATAAGCAAAATTACCGCTAGATTGTTTTTTGTTTTTTTTTTGCTTGCTGCTAGCTATTATTTAGCGAAAAAACGCGGATTACCGAACGTGTCATGGATCGATGACGTAAAATTATATTATAACTGAGATCCCACAGCTACAAACAATCATGAAAGACTAATAAAAATCGCACAGTGTAAACACACACCTGAGCCAAGTCCCGTGTCCGGCGGTGTGTTACGCCTGACGTAAAAAAAGGTGAATATAGTAGTAAAAGTGGGACAAAAAAGGGGCATCATTTAATATCATTCTAAATGACTTCATCGAACCAAAACAAAAACCCAGCTAAAAAAAATTAATTTTAATTATTTTTTTTTAAACACACCGTGTGTGTGTGTGGGGGGGGGGGGGTGTTAGTGTTATTTACCTGTCTGGGGTAAGATGAGGGCTGGGGACGCAGCTCCAATACACACCTGAGGGCTACGGAGTGGACACAAACAACCCAAAGAAAAAAAAAAAAAAGAAAAATCAAGAAATAAGGATAAAAATACATTTTTGTACAAATTTTTTAAAATGTTAGATTTGGGTTTGGTTTTTTTTGGTATGTTTTATTTGAGAAGGTTAATTAACGATTTTATATTTGTTTATTCCAAAAAAATTACGTAACGGCAAAGACACGTCCCTGTTTGGGAAATTTTGGGCGTCACTTTTTTTTCCCTAAAACACAACCGAAGTCAGCCGACCGAAAACTGAGGGAAAAAGACAAAAAAAAAAAAAAAAGAAGCTTTTACTTCTAAATTCCAAATAATAAATAATTCATGATTCGGGTTTGTTTATAAAATTTTCCGAGAAGAAGCAAGATGGATTTTTGGATTGTTTTTTATGGGTTGGTTAAATTTTCTTTTTTTTTATTTTACCACTTTTAGCACAAAAAGGACACAGAGACACAGAAAGAGAGAGAGAGAGAGAGAGACAAAGTGAGAGAGGGCGAGACTAAGTGAGAGAGGAAGAGAGAGAGACAAAAAGAGAGTGAGAGACAAAGAGAAAAAGGGGGAGAGGAAGAGAGAGTGAGAAAGACAACGAGAGAGAGACAAAAAGAGGGAGAGAGAGACAAAGTGAAACATGGAGAGAGAAAAAGGGAGGGAAAGAGAGATAGACGAAATGACAGGGATAGAGAGACAGGATAAGGGGACACACTTCGCTGTGTGAGATGTTGTACAGTGTAAATAACCTCTTCAGTTCGGTTCTTCTGTGTACCGATTTTTTTTCTTGTAAATATAAAAGTTAAATTGAGAGCCGGATAAAGATATAAGGATCTCTCTCTCTCCTTGTCTCTCTGTCTCTCTGTCTCTCTGTCTCTCTCTCTTTTCACACACACACACACTTTTCCTGATTATTCTCAGCAGTTTTTTTTTCATTTGTTGTTTCTCTGTGAAATTTTCGGCTTCATTTTATATATGGACATTTTAAGGACTTCCCGTCTGCAAAGAAAAACCTTTTTTTTTTATTTTTTATTTTTTTATCCTCCTTTCCGACATTCTGTCCGTCTTTATCAGTATTAAAAAGAACTCTAATGTCTAAGGAATAAAAAAAAAAAAACTGTGTATAAACTCGCATTTTTTTAACTTCTCCGTTTGTTTTTCTAATCGATGCAGAAATAAAAAAAAAAAAACATCTTGAAATTTTATATGGCTGATGGTGTTTTTTTGAGGGTGGGTGTGTGTGTGTGTGTGTGTGTGTGTGTATGTGTGTCCAAAAAAAAAAATTTACGTAGCTAGTTTTACAAAGAAAAAAAAAACCAAACCCATAATTGATTGCTATTATGAATTAAGTGGTGGCTTAGTGGTTAAGGTGTTGGACTGATACCAGGAAGATCAGGGTTCGATTCCCAGCACCACCAATCCACCACTGTTGGGCCCCTAAACAGCGATTGCTCAGTTGTATAAATGAGACACCAATGTATGTCTCTGCACATGCAGAACCTGTAGGTTGTGTCCCAATACACACTCTATGATTTTGGAAGTGCGCACTTTAGTTAATAAGTGCGCAGGGGAACAAGTGCAGGATTATGTTGGTGTAAAGCACGTCACACATCTGCGTCAAACATCATCGCTATGTCATAGTCGTGACACCCCTCCGATAAAAATGGCGGTGTCGGTAGCTGCGCTGTTAGTTTACTTAACTTATACTTGTCTATACTTGTCCATTTTGTGAAAAATTTTCTCAAAAGACTTTCTGCCATTTTGGATTACGAAGAATCGTTTGCTCCACAGGATCATGGGTTAGTAAAGAAGTAGTAGTAGATCATTCGGAAACATTGTGTTGGTGACCTTGGCGGCCATGCCACCCTTAGTACCTTTATTTCCCGTGATTGCTTTAGAGGAGATGTTCTCGATTCACCAGCATATTCGATGTCTTTCTATTAGTTCATACAGTGGACTGGATCTGGTTGGTTTTCCCAAAAACACGTGATTATTTGATCTCTGCTGCCATCTGCTGGACACAGGGACAAACTGCTCTTCCTTTCACTGAATATTTTTGCTTAGAAGTTGACAATAAAATGTTATATTTTTATGCCTGTTGGTTCTTCCTTATTTTTTTAATCATTCTTTAAATGTTTGTTTAGTTAAAGAATCGAATTTAAATCACTTTTACTAAACTAAATATATGTGATATTTCTATAACATGATTGCCTTCTGATGACATTTGTCAGTTTCCATCCAGCTTGATATCCTGGTCGATGTCACACCAGAGAAAAGCCACAGTCATGCAGGGACGTCTCTATCTGCGGCGAGTCTCCTGTGGACAAAAGATCAACTACATTAACGTTCATTACAACTAGATCAACGTTGCTGAGCAATTTAAATTAGATACCATAAAAACCACGGCAACGACTGGGATATGAATGAAAATGTTTGCGCGTCATTGAGTGTCTGCAGTAAATACTGTGCCTTTGTTTTCTAAATTATTGCAAGTTTGCTATTTGTATGACTGTGTTTTGTCCCCACAGGTCCTGAATCATGTGGTACAGTGGTACTCTGGTCCAGATCTAAGGAATCATTTGGTACAGTGTTACTCTGGTCCGATTCTAAACGGAACATTTGTACATTTGTTACTCTGGTCCAAATCTACAGAATCATTTGGTACAGTGGTACTCTGGTCCAAATCTACAGAATCAGTTGGTACTGTGTTACTCTGGTCCAAATCTACAGAATCAGTTGGTACAGTGGTACTCTGGTCCGATTCTACAGAATCATTTGGTACAGTGGTACTCTGGTTCGATTCTACAGAATCATTTGGTACAGTGTTAATCTGGTCCAAATCTACAGAATCATTTGGTACAGTGTTACTCTGGTCCAGATCTAAGGAATCATTTGGTACAGTGTTACTCTGGTCCAGATCTAAGGAATCATTTGGTACAGTGTTACTCTGGTCCAAATCTACAGAATCATTTGGTACAGTGTTACTCTGGTCCAAATCTGGTCCAATCTACAGAATCAGTTGGTACTCTGTGTTACTCTGGTCCAAATCTACAGAATCATTTGGTACAGTGTTACTCTGGTCCACTCTGGTCCCAGATCTAAGGAATCATTTGGTACAGTGTTAATTAATCTGGTCCAAAATCTACAGAATCATTTGTTGGTACAGTGTTTACTCTGGTCCAGATCTAAGGAATCATTTGATCATTAAGGAATGGTACAGTGTTACTCTGGTCCAGATCTAAGGAATCATTTGGTACAGTACAGTGTTACTCTCTGGTCCAGATCTAAGGAATCATTTGGTACAGTGTTACTTTTTATCTGGTCCAAATCTACAGAATCATTTGGTACAGTGTTACTCTGGTCCAAATCTACAGAATCATTTTGGTACAACAGTGTTACTCTGGTCCAGATCTAAGGAATCATTTGGTACAGTGTGTACTCTGGTCCAGATCTAAGGAATCATTTGGTACAGTGTTACTCTGGTCATTTACAAATCTACAGAATCATTTGGTACTGTGTTACTCACTCTGGTCCAGATCTAAGGAATCATTTGGTACAGTGGTTCTATCTCTGGTCGATCGAAATCTACAGAATCATTTGGTACAGTGTTACTCTGGTCCAAATCTACAGAATCATTTGGTACTGTGTTACTCTGGTCCAAATCTACAGAATCATTTGGTACTGTGTTACTCTGGTCCAGATCTAAGGAATCATTTGGTACAGTGTTAATCTGGTCCAAATCTACAGAATCATTTGGTACAGTGTTACTCTGGTCCAAATCTACAGAATCATTTGGTACAGTGTTACTCTGGTCCAAATCTACACCATTTGAATCATTTGGTACAGTGTTTACTCTGGGCTGATTCTAATACGAATCATTTGTACTTGGTTACTCTGGTCCAGATCTAAGGAATCATTTGGTACAGTGTTACTCTGGTCCAAATCTACAGAATCATTTGGTACTGTGTTACTCTGGTCCAGATCTAAGGAATCATTTGGTACAGTGTTACTCTGGTCCAAATCTACAGAATCATTTGGTACAGTGTTAACTCTGTTACAAATCTGGTCCATCTACAGAATCATTTGGTACAGTGTTACTGGTCCAAATCTACAGAATCATTTGGTACAGTTGTTACTCTGGTCTGGTAATCTCAAATCTACCGAATCATTTGGTACAGTGTTACTCTGGTCCGATTCTACAGAATCATTTGGTACAGTGTTACTCTGGTCCAGATCTAAGGAATCATTTGGTACAGTGTTACTCTGGTCCGATTCTACAGAATCATTTGGTACAGTGTTACTCTGGTCTGATTCTACCGAATCATTTGGTGAACCTGTTTGGTTTATGAGTGATTTATGCTGAATGATTTATGCAAATCGCAGTGCTTATCTCATTTCAGATCGAAACTTTCTGTATCTTTTTGATACACTTGTAACTCAAGACACTTTTAGCATTTATCTGCGACCTCTGTTGTATTTTCAAGGTCAAAAGTAAAAAAAAATGTAATGCCTCTCGCTCTTTTTCTTCGTTCCATTTCTGTCGTTGTAGGTTTGGTTTCTTAAATGTCAAAATATTCCGAAAAATTCTATCATTTCTATAGTCGATTTGCAGGTATGTCACCTGATCAGTTATAATTCAAATAAAATGTTTGTCGCATACATGATTATACGCAGTACAGCATATAGTGAAATTTGTTTCTTTGGATATCCCACTTTGGAAGGTTGGGGGTCAGAGCTCAGGTTCGGCTCTGACACAGCGCCCCTGGAGCATGGAGGGGTTAAGGGTCTTGCTTAAGGACCCCAACAGTGGCGGCGTTGGCGGCGATGGGGCTTGAACCCGATCAACAGACAATCCAAGCAACAGTGATTCGTTTTACACGTGATTTACATGCTAAAGTGTGACCGATTTTTATGATTATTTTAAAAAAGCTCCTCATTATAAATGTTCTATATTTTATTTAACACATTCTTTCTTTCTTTCTATTTATTTCTTTTTTTAGAAAAGATTCCAATTATAATTATTTCAGATTTTTTACGTTTTTTATTTTTATTTACTGAATTTATTTTCTTAGAAAAGATTCCGATTACAATTATTTCAGGTGTTACTTACTTTAATTAATTCACTTTATTAATTTAAAATATCCAACTTATTTTTCCTTTATTTATTTATCTAAATTTTCATTGATAATAAAACGAAATTAGAAATAGAAATGTAAGAAAACTAAATATGTGAAAGCAGTAAAAAGCGATTTAAATTTGTTCCTTTGGCGAAACAAACCTGTAAATAATAATTAGAACGAAGACAAACATGAAGAAGAAGGAAAAACTATTAAACATTAACGTAACATGAGAAAATGTTCAGTGAGGAAGAGCAGTTCCTGTCTGTGTCCAGCAGATGGCAGCAGAGATCATATGAACGCTGACGATGGCATTTGATTTCTTTTTAATATTTAATCAGACAGCAGATAAAAACCAAGCAGATGCTGTAACACACAAACACTCAAAGGATGAAGGAAACACAATAAATCTGAGTTTTTGTAGCATCTCGCATTCAGTCATACAGATGTGAAATGCAGGAGTTTTTTTTTTTTTTTTTTACAACAGCATATCTGATATTTGGGCCCCTGAGCAAGGCCCTTAACCTTTATCTGTCTAGTTAGATACCAAATATAGATCAAATTATATATTTTCTCTCTCTCTCTCTCTCTCTCTCTCTCTCTATATAATATATAGATAGATAGATATAGATATATATATAGATATATAGATATATATATATATATACCGAAAGCACCTCCATGTCCTATAAACAGACAGATGTTTGGAGTAGACTAGTAAACTGTATGAACCAATAGGAAGACAAGGTCATAGGACATGAGTGAAAATACTTACTGGAACTACCAAGCTGTTCCAGCTGTTTCTGTGCACAAAGATTATAAGTTCACATCTGCTATAAATCGCATAACACCAATTAGAATAAATTACTTTATTCATTTATTCATTTTCATTATCATTTAAATACCCAACAAATGTAGTAAATAATTTGTCAAAGATTACAAAGAAAAATAAATTAAGAAATTAAATTGCGTTAGGGCAGCACAGTGGCTTAGTGTTTAGCACTGTTGCCTCACAGTAAGAAGGTCTCGGGTTCGTGTGGAGTTTGCATGTTTTCCCTGTGTGGGTTTACTCCGGATTCTCCGGTTTCCTCCCACAGTCCAAGAACATATATGTTAGATTGATTGATGATTCTAAATTGCCCATAGGTGTGAGTGTGTGTGTGTGTGGCCCTGTGATGGACTGGTGACCTGTCCAGGGTGTCCCTCTCCTGACTTTCACCCTTTCAGAGATAGACTCTAGCAGATCCCTGTGAACCCGAATTAGGGAACAAGTGTGTATAGAAGATGAATAAATGAATTAACTGTGTTACAATGCTGCCATCCTGTTGCCAGAGTTAAGTAGTTACATTTACAACGACAGAATGTAGTTGAAAAAAGGAAACAATCGTATGAGCAGGTCCAAGAAATACTAACCATGCCATTTTACCATGCCGCTGACTGAAGTCGTAGCTTAGATGTTAAGGTGTTGGACTGCTGCTCGGGAGATCATAGATTAAATTCCTAAAACCACCTATCTGCCACTTTTGGGGCCCTAAGCAAGGTCCTAAACCCAATTTGGCTAGAACAAAATAAGCATTTTGAGTACAGCTTAAAACAAAAGTGGACCTGAAATATACCCCTGAGGAATACCTTTAACAGTTTGCACCAATTCTCCAAATTTAAACATCTGGTTCAATACAGCATGTGGATTATCAAATGCAAAATTAACATCTGATCAAGACAAGCTAGCATTTTTATTTTTCTGTTGTTTTTCTGCAAGATCATTGGCCGGTCTCATACTTAAATCTTTTTCAGCGATTAAGGCATCCAATCAGATTTTTTTTTAAACCATTTCAGAATTGTTCACATTCTTTGGGGAACAGTGATATCTAAAGAAAGAAAGATCTGTAAAATGTCGTTCTATCCTGAAAAACTGCTTTTGTTTTCTCTGTTCTGAATGAAACCTCAGTCGTTCCCGTTGGTGAGGAACTGGAGCAGAAAATGAGGTTTTCTTTACATGTGCTTGTCAGACAGATTTTATGCGACTTGTGTATTCATTAAGGCGGGTGTGTGTAATGTCACTTTGCACCAAGGTTCACCTTTGGAATGACGCTGGAGTGGTGGCCATGTTGTCAAGAGCCTGTTGCAAGAAAACAGCTTGAAACAGTGGAATATCAGACAGAATGATGTTATGTTGTGTTTTATATCTTGGTAAAACATTCCGCATGACGCCCCTTCTAACAAACAGCCACGGTGGAAGCAATGCACTCAGATCCAGTGCTCTAAATTGCTTTAGACTCATCACATATCGCTATAAAACTGAAAATGGTGGATGGTGTGAGTTCCAGGACTTGGGGTCTTGTAATTGGAGCGTGTTATATAAGCCTATATGTCTACATTCTACTGCATTGCCAGGCTTCTCGTGTTTTTTTTCTCTTTCTCTCTCTCTCTCTCTCTCTCTCTCTCTCTCTCTGTTCTTTGATGTCAGATTGTCGGAAACCCCCAGAGATGAGCGGAAAGGGAAAGAGCGAGAGTGAGGGAGGAGTGGAAGAGAACATAAAAACAGCTTCCCCGTACTAATTCGCCTTTGTATTTTGCTAAGGGTCTTGCTCGAAGGGCCAACAGTGGCAGCTTGGTGGTGCTGGAAACTGAACCTATGATCTTACAATCAGCAATCCAACAACCTCAACCACAGTGTCACCACTTCCCAAGACTGACATTAAAAAAACCTATACCAACTAAATTATTTAAATGGCTAAAATTTAAAACCAATTTCAGTCAGATTTCTTTTTGTCCAATAAAAGATGCTATGCAGATCAGGCTTTCTGGCGGTAGTCTGAAGGTCGGGCTATGCAAGGTTCTCGCCGAGCAATGTGTTTGACTAGATTTTTAGCATTGGCATTTGTGCCAACCAAGGTCAAGGTACAGGTTATAAGTAAATCAGACCTAAAATACACCCCTGAGGGACACCAATAATCTGTAAAAATTCTAATTCATATTTTAAAATGTTATATATAAAGTCCATCAGTCGATTGTTCCCCGATAAGATCACCACCAGGTCATACTTTGACCATTTTGTTGCTAAAAAAAGCTTAGATGCTGAAACTAAGGAACTTATACTTATCGCTCAGAAGATACTGTAGGAGCTCGAGCCTGCCTTGTTATTGAGACCATCAATATTTACATTAGCATTTGATCTGTTTAGCTGAGAAGTTTATTCGGAGAGACATAAACTTTACAAACAGCTTGAAGGCATATTGAAGGTAAACCTAAAAAAGATTACTTTGTAAAGATTTTTATGTGGTTAAGAACATCTTGAAGAACTTTTTGCAATATCCATAAATGATATTAGGGATTTATGAAGCATGAATTAGTTTCAGCAATATCGATTAAACTTTTCATTTTTCTTCAAGTTTAAAATCTCAGTTTGATTCGAGGACAGAAATAACCTTCCCGATTAGCAGTCCAAGACCTTAGCTAATGTGATAGATAGATAGATAGATAGATAGATAGATAGATAGATAGATAGATAGATAGATAGATAGATAGATAGATAGATTACAAAATGTAAACAAGATGTACTTACTCACTTTATTTTCTTACTAGAAACAAGGCATTTAAAATTTAATGTGAAGGTTTCTGCGTTGCAGGGGGATCGAACCGACGCCCCACTGTTCTTTCACAATCTCAAAGGGCGAAGTGAACCCTGAGGGTAGAGGGTTGAAGTGATGAATACAGAAAGAGCAAAAACCTTTTAATATTCAAAAGGAATAAAATAAATCAATGGATTTTTAATGGTAAACAGCTCGACCACAGATTCTGCCCTGATCTAGCAGGCCTGGTGGAAATATCATCACCAGCTTAACCCTTAACACTTAACCCTTGCAAAACCTACTTTTAATTCCAGCTGACTTGTCCCCATGCCAAGGTCTTGCAGTCACCTTGGACAAATCTCTTCTTTAAACATTGATCGCAACCTTGGGGTAACTATGGACAATCTATTATCCTTTTTCTTAAATGTTTCTAACTTAACACCATCCTGCAGGTTTTTCCTCCATAACATTAGGAGGATTCCATCATTCTTAACTACTCAGGCCACCCAGATGCTTGTTCAGTCTCTTGTAATCTCCAAAACAGACTACTTTAACTTGCTCCTGGCAGGTTATCCTCTAAGTGCAATTTGTATTCTGCAGATGATTCAGAATGCAGCTGCACATGTTGTTTTTCACCTACCGAAGTTTTGACACACCACATTGCTGCACTCCCTCCACTGGCTCCCAGTAGCTGCATGCATCAGATTTAAAACACTGATGCTTGCCTACAAAACCAAAAAAACAGACCAGTCCTCTTCTACCTTCATCACTCCTCCCATAGCACCACACCACAATCCCTCAGATTCACAACTACCGCTTGACTTGTTCCACCATCCCTACGACACAAGGTAGGTCTGCCCCAAGACTTTTCTCTGTTCTGGCACCAAGATGGTGGAATTAACTTCCTATCAATGTCAGAACAGCAGAGTCAATGGCTGTCTTCAAGACACACTTGAGGACCCACCACCACTTTCTTAAACACCTGCACTCGACATTTAACAAAAATAAGTATCCATGCTGCTCTTTTAAACAGTTTTTGTTGTTGTTACACTGATTTGTGATCTGATTGTGATTTGTGATCTATTGTATCGGTCCCCCTGAGTATTGAGCTGTTCAATGATGAGACTTAAAGCACTTTTGTACGTCGGTCTGGACAAGAACATCTGCTAAATGCCATAAATGTAAACGTTATACTGTTTCCTGCTCACAAGTTTGGACCTGGGCAGGTATTTGATTATCTCCATCTGGGGACCTGAATGAGGGTAAAATCTGTCTGGACCTAGGCAGGAGACTGAATATGAGGGTAAAATCTCTCTGGACCTGGGCAGGAGACTAAATATGAGGATAAAATCTGTCTGGACCTAGGCAGGAGACAGAATATGAGGGTAAAATCTGTCTGACATGAGCAGGAGACTAAATATAAGGGTAAAATCTGTCTGTACCAGATTAGGTGGGTAAGGTTCACCCAGACACTAAGTAGGCAGTTAAAATCCATACGGACCTGGAGCGCAGCTTATATATGCAAAAAAGGGGCAGGACTCTGGTTGAGCCACGTGCGCGGATCGGTTCCACTAGACTTGATTTAACACCCGCCTGCCTACTTGGTAGAGCGCGCGAGGCGCGCAACAACCGTGCCGTGGAGCAGAGCGCGAGCGAGAATCATTTTTAAATGCAAACTTTAAACGCACGCGAGATATGCAGTTGTACAAACGCACGATTGCCAACACTGACAAAATGTAAAGAATCCGGGCGTGTTTATGGAGACACTGCGTGGAGCGCGCGCGTCTGAATGTCCGCAATGCCCGAGGATGCTGCGCTCATCAGGAACCGGACAGAAGCAATTCACGGGCGCGCGTGGGGCACCGAGTTGTTGGTTGAAAGCGGAGGCATCAGCAACAGCATCAGCAACAGCAGCGCGCGACCGGGATCGACATGGCAGGTGGCTGTGCTCGCGAGTGTGTTGATCTTTACGAGCGTCGTGGACGTGCTGGGAAACACGCTGGTCATCGTGTCCGTGCTTCGGAACCGAAAACTGAGGAACGCGGGTGAGTTCGGGAGCATAAACGACTAGGCACAAGCTCGCACGTGTGTGTGTGTGTGTTATCTGAGTCGTCATGCGTTCCAGTTTTCATGGTTGACGATCAACAGCGCGTCTCGTGCGCAACGACTTAATAAAAATATACGTTTTTTAAATAATTGTTATTATATAATGATTATTGTTGTTGGTGATTGTTGCACGTGCAGACGAAAGTGCAGCTTGTGCTGGAGGTGGTGCGTGCATTTTACTACACACACACACACACACACACACACAATTCCAGTAGATGACTACTTGCAATATCGACAATGTTCATAAATGCATATTAATCTTGCATATTAAACATCTGCAAGGTTGCGCATGCGCACGCGTTTAAGTAGTTCCTTAAAATGCATGTAGCAGAAAAAACACCTGTCCTTTATTGAGCAAACGCTTTCACTGGAAAATGTGTGTGTGTGTGTGTGTGTGTGTGTGTGTAGTGCAAAAAAGCCCGGAGTGACTGAGAACAATTTTCATGTCAAAGCTTCTGTTCGGTCTTCGAGGAGAGAAAAAACATCTGGAGATTTTTCCAGCTGTTGATGGACAGATTGCACTTCTGCCACTTTTCCAGCCATCGTGGAATTGATAGCGAATCTGCTCCACTTTGGCGTCGACAAACTAGTGTAACATTTCCTCAGAATTACAAATAAAATGCATCAGTAGGAAGGCAGGACCCCTGTGTCAGCTTGGGAAGGATTTAGAGTTTTGCTTCCAGCATCTGAGCCACACAAAAGGTGTTACATCATCTTATTCTCAGCTCAGAACCGTAATATCAGTCAGCAACAAATATGACAAGAGGCATAAGTTCAGATGTGTTAATTTGTCTGTTAACCTTCAGAATCATCGGTTATTTCATCTTTAATATAACATTTATAATCTCAAGAAGTCATTTTGCACTGAAGAAGCTTGAACAGGGCTGCAAAATTCCCAGGCTGAAAAATTTACATTGGAATTAACAGGAATTACTGGAAATAAACTGGGAAATTTGCTTCATAATGTAGTTAAAATCATCTTCTATACTCGCTTATTTCCTAATTTGGGGTCAAAGGGATCTGCTGGAGTCCTTACAGCCTTTCAGAGATGGCTGGGATAGACTCCAGCAGATCCCCGTGACCCCGAGTTAGGGAATAAGTCATGACAACTCATTCAAATAATGCTGGCAACTTAAAAGGTTTAATTAAATTCATAATTTTCAGTTTACAACAATGTATTAAATTATGTAGTTGTAACAGATCCCTTGAATTATTTTTTAGACTGTGTTTATATATTTAGTTTTCATACATTTCCTCATATTACTAAATAGTACAATATAAATTTTATACATTTCATTATACATAAGTTTTTGGAAATTTCCCGCCCCTTTGCAACCCTAGCTGGAACTAACAATTAATTTGATGGTCGATTAGCCGTTAATAGTTGTCTATATAGAAGATAAATTAATGAATGAATAAATGTTTGACTGATTTACATTTAAGTCTTGTTTATGTTTCGTTCATGTTTTATGTTTATGCTTCTTATGTTCATGTTTCTTAGGTTGCGTTTTGAATTCATGTTTCTTTCTGTTCATGCTTGTGGTTTTACTTCCTGTCTCGTCCTTGTGCCCCAAGTGTTCCTGTCACGTGTTTTCTTTGTCCATGTGTCTTGTTCCCATTGGCTATTCTTGTGTTTTATAGCCCTTGTGTTTCCCTTTGCCTTGTAGTGAATTTCGGCTGTGTGTCTGTACAGCTGTCATGAGTTTGTCATGTTAAGTCAAGTTGAGTATCTTGTAGTCAAGTTCATGTTTGCTGTTAATGTTAATGCAAAGTAGTCAAGCTAAACTAAGCTAAGTTATGCTAATCAATCTAAGTCAAAGCAAGTTTAGTTTAATTCGTTCCGTGACGGAGCACGTAACTTAAATTACTCGTATGTCAAATCAATTTTTCCCATTAAAATGAATTAAAATGCCATTGATCCGTTACGTGTCCCCCCCAAAAACGTTTTTAAATAAGAAAAATAAACTTATAAATAATGAATATTGTATAAAAACAATACAATAGAATCTACTGCAATAAACTGGTTTTATTAAATATAATTTACAGCATTTACCTTGAAGATCAGACAACCCAACTAGTCTGACTAGCTAGCCAGTGAGACACGGGATGCTGGACGGATGTTACGCCGTTCACTGTGACGTTCACTACACCAACTAGTGGTTCGGTGTCTGAAGATGGCTTGTAACCCGAATTCTCCAAACTTTAAGCCAAAAATTGTCAGAGAGACTTGTTCATTAGTACACTCATAACTCAAGGTACAACTAACATTTATGGAAGGTTTATTTCACCATCTTGATGCCAGAGAACAGAGAAAAGTCTTGTGGCAGAACTACCTTGAGTCCTAGGGGATGGTGGGACTAGTCGAGTGGTGCTAAGGTTAGGTGTTTACAGTAATTTGGATTTAAAATAAAAGTGAGGACTGTGTGTGTGTGCTTCTGACTTTGTAATTTATAGTTCTTGAACTGTCTCTTTTAATGGTCTGGCTGAAGACATGACATAAACAATCTGTTTTTTCTTCAGTGCACAGCGCCAGAGTGATATGCCCCTTTGCCATCTAGGCATGGCCAAGAACTTTTTGTATCATTCTTCAGCAGGCAAAATGTACAAAGATAAAAAGAGGATAGAAAAAAAAGTCTGACTTTTAATCCTGTGGATTTGTTGAGGATTCTGTACGGTGACCCAGTAGTGCACAACACATCGACATTTAAAAAGCAAACATAAGTTCACAACACAACAAACGGTAGGAGTCACGCTGGGGCACCCCCGCTCCAGCTCGCTGGACCCCTGGCTCCACAAAGTAGCATTACCGTAGGGCTAGAAGGATGTAATTCCGTGGTGTTTTGGCTTGATTCCATAGTGTTTTGACTTAATTCTGTTGTCTTTCAACTTCATTTCATTGTGTTTTGGATAGATTATGTTGTGTTTCCTCTTGATTTCGTTGTGTTTCAACTGGATTCCATTGCGTTTCGACCTGACTTCGTTGTCTTTCAACTTTATTTCCTTTTTTTTTTGGTTTTCCGTTGTGTTTTTCGATTGGTTTCCGCTGTGTTTTTGACTTGATTCCAGAGTGTTTTGACTCAATTATGTTGTCTTTTGACTTGATTCTGTTGTCTTTCGTCTTGATTCTGTTGGTCTTTCAACTTGATTACACTGAGTTTTGAATAGATTCTGTTCTGTTTTTCTTTTCCTTGATTCCGTTGATTTTTGGCTTGGTTCCGCTGTGTTTCGACTTAATTCTTAAGACTTTCAAATTGATTCTGTTGTCTTTCGACTTGATTCCGTTGTCTTTTGGCTTGATTAAGTGGTGTTTTCGATATGATTTCGTTGCATTCCGACTTAATTTCAGTTTTTTTTTTGACTTTATTCTGTTGTGTTTCGACATGATTCCGTTGTGTTTTGGCTCGATTCCATTGCGTTCTGAACCGATGTTTGCATTTCTCGTTGTTTTGTGTGCACTACTAGGCCACCACCATGATGCAGTATCGGCCAAGGGGAAAAAACAAACTGACATTAACCCACTGCAGGATCCGGGTTACGGCACCAATTGTAGTCCTGATGTGGAGGCTATGTTACTTTTTTTTCTGCTGAGGATTAAATATTAACAATAATTATAGCAAGTACAGTTAAAATATTGGATATTTATATATATTTATATATGTATATGTGTATAATTAAAAATATATAAATATAAATGTAAAAGAAAAGAAAATACTATTACAATTTAATGTGAAATAGTGAAGGTTATAGAAGTTATAGAATGAGAAATGTGTGGAATTATGGGTCAAATGATGGAACGTTATGGCTCGAATTGGGGTACAAATTAGTGGAATTATAAAGAAATGAAATTACAACCAAAAATCTGTGAAAGTCTGAGGGAAAAAAATAACGTAAAACTACAGTAGGTGGAATTTTTGAGTACAATTGCATCGAGTTAGTAGTGACGTGTTGTAGTTCCGTTTGCTCTTGATGGTAAAACGTTTTAAAACGATGGTAAAAGAAAAAAAAGAAAAGAAAAACAGCATCATCATCATCTTGTACAGGATTATGAGCGTGGGATTGTTGTGAAAGCAGGTCATTTATGCTTTGATGTTTAAGAAGGTCAGAGAGAGACGGAGAGAGAGAGAGAGAGAGAGAGAGAGAGAGGGGAGAAAAACAGATACACAACAGAGAGAGAAACAGAGAGAGAAAAAGAAATAGCGAGAGACACAGAGACAAAGAGGGGGGATAGAGAGAGACAGAGAGAGAGAAATAGAGAGACAGAGAGATAAAGGGGGGTAGAGAGAGACAGAGAGAGAGAAACAAATAGAGAGACAGAGAGATAAAGGGGGTAGAGAGAGACAGACAGAGAAAGAGAGAGACATTTAACTTTGACTTTCATTCATTTGATCCTCTTATTGCTTTTCCCCCTCATCCATTATATTTCTATTTAATTATGTAAACAGAAAAAAGAAAAAGAAGATGACTGTGCATATGTTTGTGTGTGTGTGTGTGTGTGTGTGTGTGTGGTTTTATCTAAAAATGTGATGACAAGCCAGTTTGCACTCTGGCTATCTGACTCATCATTCTTGTCCATCATAATTTTCTTTAGATTTGTGAATGATACTTATTTTGTCTGTGAGTGTGTGTGTGTATGTGTGTGTGTGTGTGTGTGTGTGTGTGTGTGTGTGTGTGTATGGAAATGTTTGTGTGTGTGTTTCCCCAGAAGGTGACTTTTAGTGTCTTGTTCCAGCCAGGTTACAGGTTTGCAGACTTTACACTTTAGTGAACACCTCAGCACATGATTAGCTGTGTATATGTGTGTGTGTGTGTGTGTGCGTGTGTGTGTGTGTGTGTGTGTGTGTGTGTCTGTGTCTGTGTGTGTGTGCGTTTGGGATGCAGATTTCTGATTTTGTTTCAGAAATCAGTCATGAATTCCTCTTTAAAGGTGGTTTTAGCTGTGGACTTCCCGTCTTGTTGCCAGATGTTAATAAATTCAGCTTTAATATGTCGTAGGAACGTATGGTTTAAAAAGATGTAGTTTTACATGCTGATGCTACCACCATCATGCTGCCTTGTAGGCTTGGTGTTTCAAAGACATTTTTTTGTCTTTATTGATCCCTGAGCCGGGATTCGATCTCGGGACGTCCCGCCTCTTCCATTCTGATTGGCCTGTTTATGAAAAAGGAAGTTCATCATATCTCTTTCCCGGTTTGTTCCTGAGTCATCCGTTTGTTTGTCCCTAAAAAGGCTAATTTATACAAAAGATGCTACCAAACTCTCAACACCATCAACAACTTTTCTGGAAAAATCCACCTTAAAAACATATTTTTAAGTTTGTCTGAGAGCGAATTAATTTCTCCTCCTCCGTCAGCCGTTGTGGGGGTAAAAATTCTAATTCAACTGTACAGACGCGTTTCGGTAGGCTGTGCTGTAAGAATTTATTTTTATGAACCAATCAGAAGACGAAAAAATGCTGATGTCATCGTACACCAGTTAGCAGGCCTCAGGAGGCGGACTTAAAATCTGATTGGTTGCAGAAACAGTCTTAAATAATATTAACCAATGATCAATCTGCCCCTGCTAATATAGTGTAAGTCACATGGGCAGCGCTACTGATTCTGAAGGCAGATTAGATTAACATGGCAGCACATAGAAACTGAAATCTGATTGGATAAAAAAATCCAACATCCACATCCACGTACTGGCAGCAGTGCAGCGAGAGAAACACTACGAAATGAAGGGAATAAACTGTTGGAATAAATTAATACCATTTAATGGAACTAATATTAGAATTTCGGTTGTTATTGTGGGTCAGTGATTCTGACAGTGTTTAGAACAGCGGAGAAAAATTTCCGAAATAAACCCGCGTTAATTAGAGGGGAAGAAAATTGGGTGTGTAAAATCTCAACAGAAATCGCTTAAGCCTCATCGCTATTGCTGCCAAATTCCTGCGTGTTCCTGTTAATGAACCGGTTCAGGCTGAACAATTTGGTGTGGGTTTTTTTTACTCTGGAGGCATAACAATTACATTTCCGTGTGTGTGTGTGTGTGTGTGTGTGTGAATTCATTAGCAAAGCAAGATTGAATCCTTTAGTCTCAGCTCATTAATGTTTTAATTATTCTGTTTAATAAGTCTGTGTGTGTGTGTGTGTGTGTGTGTGTTGGAGTTGATTTTCCTTGTATTGAATTGTGTTGAACTTTGTCTGAACTCATCAGTCCTGTTCACACACACACACACACACACATACTACTGGATTACACAGACCCGTACTCATTCAGGCAAGTTTTATGAAGTAACCCTAGCACAAGTATTGTATATTTCTTTTTCTTCGTTCAGCAATTATTAAACATATAAAAATAAATACAGAACAAAAACATAAAAAAAATGATCTTTTAATTAGAAAGTTTAATATTAAATGAAAAAACATCCATTTTTTCATAAAAAAGTAAAAGGGCAGCATTTAAAAACTTTATTTTTATATTAAAACCGATTATATTAATCTTAAATTATATATATTATATATATTAAATTACATTAGCATTTCGCAATTGATGTTAAATATCTGGTTTAAACTGAGATCAGTGGAATGTTAGGATGAACATCTGCAGTGGCCTCTCTACGTCTTCGGACCTTCTGATTGGAGACTTAAAGGTGCCCACGGCTGCTTAGGACAGACAAACGTCAATGGTCAAACAGATAAATGTCAACAAACATGGACATGGTCCTTTCTTTAGCAATAAGGCATTAGCATATAGACGTTTGTAGACAAGACATTATCAATAAACACACAGTCTGCTGTCACTCAGATGAGACTGGGTTCAACCTTAAGTCCTCTGGTTCCTCTCAAAGTTTCATTCTAATATCATCTCAGGGAGTTTTCTCAACACCACTGCCTCAGACTTTCTTACTAAAATGTGTTATTTTATTTTGTTTATCATTCCTTGGTTTTGTGTGTTTGTGTGTGTGTTACAGGTAATGCGTTCGTGGTGAGCTTGGCGCTGGCAGATCTCCTGGTGGTGTGTTATCCATACCCACTGGTCCTTCACGCGCTGCTGCACTCCGGCTGGCTGCCTGGCGAGACGGAGTGTAAAGTTAGTGGCTTCATTATGGGTGCCAGCGTCATCGGCTCTGTCTTTAACATCACCGCCATCGCTCTCAACCGCTACTGTTTTATCTGCCACGCCCACACTTACACCAAAGTGTATGGCCGCGGTGGTACACTGGCTCTGATCACCCTGGTGTGGACTCTGACAGCCATCGCTATACTGCCTAACCTTGCACTCGGGTCTCTGTCCTATGATCCTCGCGTGTATTCTTGCACTTTTAGCCAAACCGTGAGCGCCGGTTACACCTTCGCCGTGGTTTCTGTACACTTCCTGTTTCCCTTTGCAGTCGTAACGTTCTGCTATGCACGAATTTGGATACTAGTGCTAAAAGTAAGGCGCCGGGTGACCAGCGACACAAGGCCCCGCCTCCGGCCAAGTGAGCTCCGCCATTTCCTTACCATGTTCGTCGTCTTTGTGCTGTTCGCCATCTGCTGGGCGCCGCTTAACCTGATCGGTCTTGCTGTCGCCGTGGACCCGCCCAAAGTGGCGCCACTGGTTCCCGATTGGCTCTTCGTTGCCAGTTATTTTATGGCTTATTTCAACTCGTGCCTCAACGCCATCGTATACGGGCTGCTCAATCAAAACTTCCGGGCCGAGTACCACCGCATCCTGATGTCAATCTGCAAGCCCCGCCTTTTTCTGCAGGAGACGTCTAGGGGGGGAACAGATCGAAGCAACAAGCAATCGCAGGGTAACAACAACAACAACGAGCAGGCAAAAGCAGATACCAATCAACGATCTTTAAGATCAGTACAATCCAGCTGAACAAATTTCCAAACAAAACAGCATAAAAAGGCGGAGAACCTGACCTGTTTTTTTTTTTTTTTTAAATGGTAGCTCTAAAATTTGCTCTTTTTTTTTTTTTTTATAATAACTTCCATTTAATTTTTCTTTTTTCCTTAATGAGAGAACATAATCATTTTGGGAATAAATACACTCCCAGCTCTGTTTTTAACTAGTTAAAAAATGTAAATTTTATTCACTCCAGGGATCTAATTATTTTATGTAACTTCTGCAGCATTAGCACTTTAGCTTTTCAAATAAATGAAAGAGAAATTCAGCTGCTCTTGTAGCATTTCCAACATACCACCCTCCTTCTGTAAGTTATAGCTGAAATTCTGCAATATATTCTACTGAACTCAGCCTTTTACCCGGCATTAACGTCAACTCTGTCCCCGGAAAGTTAAACTGCTATTTTTGCATAAAAACCTAAAAGTCGAGATCAAGTATGAATGATCGCAGCGTTTTTTAAATACAGTAAAGAGAAGAAAGTGTTAAATACAAGAAGTAAAATAACCTCACAGCAGTAAACTAGTTTAATTCGACTCG
Organism: Bagarius yarrelli; assembly: GCA_005784505.1. Lineage (NCBI taxonomy): Eukaryota > Metazoa > Chordata > Actinopteri > Siluriformes > Sisoridae > Bagarius > Bagarius yarrelli. The sequence continues at coordinate 1,942,802 of VCAZ01000018.1, forward strand.
TGACGCAATGAAAAAAAATTCAACTGTGGATAACATTTTTATACATTAGAAATCTAAATTGTTCGAAAATATAATTCAATTGCTTTTAAATTTTAAACCTATGTGTGTTTCAGGTTTAGTTTTAGATAGATATAAAAAAGAAGGAACCGTCGCAAAGTAGAACTACAAAGACTATGAACTGTGAGGTAAATGTGCCTGATGTTTAAAAAGCCTCAAAACTTTTCAAGCTAATTCTACAAATGCCTCAACTTTTAGTATTTATTACAGCGATTTAAGCCTCAAAGTCAAACAAGTAAAGCTGAATTTTTGTGTGGATATAATAATATCCATAATAATATATATAATAATAGTGTAATAGTTATCCATAGATGTAAATATAGTTACAATTCCGTTTTTACAGATGTTAAAATTACTGTACGTGTACTTTAAAAGTTGTTTTGATGTTTTAATATATTTTAAGAAATCTTGCAAGGTTAAAAACTAAATTCTCGTACGTTCAATTGACTAAAAAAGTAGCCCTAATATGAGCCTGATTTTAAATAATGCCCCTGTTGTATAAATTTTTGAACAAAGATTCTTTTAAATGGTATTTGTGTACCTGTGAAAATTTAAAACCAAACGATTTATCAAATAGGAATTACGTTGGTTTGAATAGTCGACTGTTTTTAACTTAAAATGCCATAAGTATAAGTTTTTTGTTGTTTAAAAAAAAACTGGATGTCGAAATTTCTTTAAATACAAAATTTAGAGTTTTCCAACTTCCAACTTGGTGTTTCAATAATTTTTTCACCCTTTTTTCCTACTCCGTAGTAGGGATGGGTATGATAAATCAACGATCGTTAATTGGCTGTGTAGGAATTTTGTCCATCGTATTACATTTGCTCAACGTTCGTTCGATCTTATCAATAAGGATGTGTTGTGTAGTATGGGCTTTGTCTTGAAGCCATATAAAAGATAGGAAGCTAGTAACGTAGCCCTAATAAATTTACAGTCTAAACCGACTGCAATAAAAATGAAAAGTAAGTGTAAAGAGAGCAAAATAAATAAGGTTCATGTTAAACATTGAAAAACAATTTTCATCTTGGGATAAAATTTTCATACTTTTTCAGTGTTTTCTGCCTTTCCAAAATAATAGTTTAAAAGTAACGAATAACCGATAATTGATCTTTAGATTACTTTATGTTCGATTTGGAAAAATTCCTTAAATTCCCATATCTACTTCATAGTAAATTATTAGTATATTTTACAGTATGTTTCTATTAAAGCAGAGGGTGGAGACCATTTCTATAACAAATCAAACAATAAATGTAAACATTTTACTGCATCAAACTTAAAACAGGCCAAATTGGACATCCTGACTAAAAAAAGTTTGGCTTAAAATGATGTCTAAATTAAAGTGTAGTGTGTAAATTTAAAAGCACAGCATGATTGGGGTTAGGAAACTTTACAACCAAAAAAATTAAAAGCATCTGGACCATCTGTCATGATGATAACTGGTTATTGTAGTATCTTAGTATCCTAAAAACGAATATTTTAATAACTGTAATGATTCTCTGCTATGTTGTAGCAATACAATGTTTTGTTGGTTTTTTTTTTGTAATGATGTAAATGCTAAGGATCAACGATATGTTACATAACCTGACTAAAAAAAATAATTTTTCTATAAATATATAAGATCTATATAAAGTCAAATAGATCTTGAAAAGAAATACTTAACACATACGCTTGTCATCCCACAATAATCGTACTTAATTTCAGCTTTGTCGTGTTATGAAATTTTAAATTAACGAATTATCTGTGCAGTTATGTGTCGTCTACGTCTGTACACTTATGCAAGTATTTTAGTAACTTTGATGTACAATCGGTACTAGTAATTCAAACTTTTTCAGGATTGTATTGTGTTTTTTGTCTTAGTAACAGTGAGCAGGTCTTTACCGTAAATACGCAATTCATTGTATGTTTGTTTGTTTTTGTTTGTCTACGAAAGTAACCGTTGTGTTAAAGCTACAGGGACTTATTTTGTCCATTTTGTATTGTTTAACCAAAAATATGTATTGTAATATTCGTTAAAAACTATTAGCGATCTTTTAAGTATTAGCTAAATTAGCTAGATAGATGTTTCAATTTTTAAAATCAATTTGGCCCAATTTTTTACTCTATGTATTTTAGCCTACCTAAATATATATTTTTTTTCTTCTACCAAAATACCCAAATAACCACCATTTGTCTTGCCAGCTGTAATTTTTAAAATTATTTTAATAATAAAAAAATGTCACTTTTACTAGTAAGGATTATTTTATTCGAAGCTAATTTTATTTCTCTAGACTTTATCAAGCTATAATCGTAATTATCTTAAGCTTAAAATCGCAAAAATGTACGTTTTGTTTTATTGAATCAAATTGAAGAATGATTCATGAATCGTTGATCAACAATAAATATTTATTGTAATATTTATTTAAAGTCTTATTGGAATATTTTGCTCAGTATTTATTTATATACCTGTAATACTTTTTTGTATCATCGGCATTTAAATATCAAATTTTAGTATTTATTTAATAAATCAGGTACAATCGTTGTTTCATGTTGGTGTGTTACTGACTTTAAAATATCACCAAGGTTTTTTTTTTTCTCTTTTTAATGCAGAATTATGTAAAATTCAGGTTATGATGTTACAAAGCCAAACACTTGTGTTGTCATATGGCAAAAAAAAAAAAAAACGTGCATGCACTCAACCACAGCATAAATAATGCAGGAACTAAAGGATTGTGGGGTGATATGTGGGGGCTGCACGAAAGAAAGAAACGAAACACACATTTGTCTTATCGCTGTGAATTATTTAGAATGAATAAAACGTTGAATTTTACATGGTAATAAAACTTTTTTGGGGGGAATAAAATCGGTCTTTCTGGTTGTTGTACTATGCAGCTTATTTGGTGTTAAAGTATTAGATAGACGTAGGATAAATTTCCAGCACCAGCATGCAGCCATTGCTGGGCCCCTGAGCAAGGCCCTTAAGCCTCAGCTGGTCAAATCACTTAAAAGTGAGTCACTCTGGATAAGGGTTTGAGAAAGTTGTGTATCATACAGGGGGAAGTAGTAGCATACTTGTTAAATTGTTGGACTACCAACTTGAAAACCTGGATTTGATTCCCAGCACCACCTAGCCACCAATTCTGGGCCCCTGAGCAAGGCCCTTAACCCCCAATTGCTCAGTTGTATAACAGGGAACAATGTAAGTCACTCTGGATGAGGGCGTCTGCCAAATGCTGTAAATGTAAATGTGTTGGGAGAAGATCATGGGTTCGATTTCTAAGACCACCAAGTTACCACCACTGGGCCAAGGCCCTTAACCTCCGAATGAGATAAAAGGTAAGCCGCGAAATGCTGCAAATGTAAAAAAAAAAAAAAAAAAAACTTACTGTAACATGGACAAGTAACATGTGGCATCACTGGCATACCTATCCAAAAATGGGCGGAGTCAAAAGTTTCACCAATGTGGCCATGTGACATATCAAAACGATCAGCACAGTAACGGGACTTGCATGACTGGTATTATTATTATTAGACAATTACGTGAAGTCACATGACATCACACATCACATTTGTCCAAACAATGGCCGAAATCTATACACCAAAATGGCCATGTGACATATCAAAACACTCAGGATATTGAAAGTCAATATAAAATAATTAACAAAGTGATAATTAACAAAAATGCAGAGTGGATCATAAGGACGAATTGCCCCTGGAATCCTACATCCTCTCAGGGATACTTTGAGTCTGACACCCTTATACAGGGAATGTTGAGGTAAGTTGGCGTTGGATTAGTTTGCTATTGTGAACCGGATGTATTTGGATTAACTGCTTGTACACTGATATCAAAATGACTGTTCATTAAACTGGAAGATTCTATTTAATCTGGGAGGGGGATGGGGGGCAAGTTTAATCAGTGACTCACCCTGTTTCAGGATGTGGCATTTTACTACAAATTCTGCAGTAACTGCCTTTCCTTAGACAAGCTATAATCTCTCTCTCTCTCTCTCTCTCTCTCTCTCTCTCTCTCTCTCTCTCTCTCTCTCTCTCTCTCATTATTTTCCTTCTCTTGCTTTGATGCCCAAAACTCTGGCTGCTGTTTTTCCTCTCCACCGACTCCATTCAAGAAACAGGTCCCCCAGGGTGAGGGAAGATAACCGTGCTCACACACTTGCCTTTTTTTATTACACACTGCACCGCTGACCATTTAGATTCTTTCTTAGCAAATACACTCCCACTTACTGCTTAGAAGCGGAAGACATTTTTACAGATATGTCGATGATGCACGTTTCAGGAATAGGGAACCATTGACGTCGGTGGGTGAAGCTTCCAGTACAGACCATACTAAAAAGAACAACAGTATTGAAATCGGTCAGTTTAGCAATGCTTGCAAAAAAAAACCTTTAGGTCAACGAGGACAAACTAGAATATAGTGTGATAATTAAAAAAAAGCATGTATGGGAGGAATAGTGGGAAAACTGGCAACCATGGAGTTCAATGGATCTACTGGTCAACATTAAATGTAGGATTCCGGTGCCACCAGTGATTCCGGTCACATGTTGGTGACATCGCCGGTTCCGCTACCTACAAGTGCAAACATAAGCCAGTTTGGAACAAGTGGTATCCATGGCCAAGCACCTGTTGGAAATGCAGTAAGGGTTAGCCAAAGTATGGTGCCCCTGAAGCAGGAAAGGGTGAAGAACCTAGCACAAGGACCTAACAATGGTACTGCTAAGTCTTGATCAACGATTGTCCCTTCAGTAATAATTACAAGGAGATTGAGAGTTCTTAAATTTCAATATGGCGGAGGAAATTTACTTTCTGTACTGAATGACCAGTTTGGTTACCTAACTAACCCAGAGCAACATTATCTATTTCATAAAACAGAGCAATTGGGGGTTAAGGGCCTTGCTCAGGGGCCCGGCAGTGGTAATCTGGTGTTGCTGGGAATCAAACCCCGACCTTCCGGATAGAAGTCCTATAACACCTTAACCACCGCGCTACCACTTATAAAATTCTGCGGCAAGTCAGATAAATACATCAAAACGTGACAAGAACAGACCAATCAGCTTCTTCACCATTTCCGCCATTGTTGTGTCTTTTCGTCGTAAATAAACTTTGTAAAAGAGTTACAGCAAAAGGTGGACATCCAACAACGACATACGCCTCTGAAGCGCAAGTAACCGGGAGATTGGAAAAAAAGAAGAAACGGCGTGATATGTGACTGACCCCTTATACCTTCAGTCGCTTGTTCCAATAGCGTATTTATAATGTATACCGTGGCCTATTTAAAAAATTACCCCGCAATAATGACCGGGACTTTTAATTGATTGACACTTGCTGCTGGTATTGCTAACATTCCGAAGTATTTTCTTTATTATTTGTTTTAAAAAAAACCCTTTTAATTATGCGAACTGGGTTACGACTAATTTCCTACGCATACATTTGCATGCTTAACGAAGCCGCTAATGGAAAGTCTTTCAACGTTTACGGCTTTAATTAATTACGTTGTAAACCCCCCCCAAATAAAATAAGAACGAGGGAAACTTTTAGTTGTAAGAAAAATACTAGAATAAATTAAAATTAAGAATTAAAACTGTATTATTTTAAGATAAACTAGCTTTTCATGGTTTTTTTAATCTAATATGTCTCCATTGTGTTGAGTGGGCGGAGCTACCGAGGAAGACACACCTCCTATATAAACCTTCTACCCAGTGATTCCACTGCTAAAAAAAAAACAACAGGGTGCCAATACTTTGTGCACAGTCATGCCAAATTGCCTTAACAGGAGGCAAAGTTTCCGCTTAAGCACGCGGCGTTGAGGTGCGTTGTGGATTTTTCCGGATGCCTGATATTTCTTTCAGAAATCCTCTTGGTGGCCCTGCTATAAAAAGCTCATAGGTTTATTTCTGTCCTCACGTGTCAGAGTCACGCACTCGTTCTCTCGTTCCCTTCTCTACTTTTGCATTCCATCCATCACTTCCAAACACCATCTGTCTCTCTCTCTCTCTCTCTTTTCATCACTTCAATCCTTCATCTCTATATTTTCTGTTCTTGACGCCTTTTTAAATATTTTGTTTTTGTTTCAGTCTCTTTCTCTCAGTTTTTGTTTTTTCCCCTCCTTTTTTATTTTTTCTTTTGTTCTTTTTTTTTTTTTATTTTGTTTCTCTCTCTCTCTCTCTCTCTCTCTCTCTCTCTTTCTCTATGTCTTCGTCACATGCCAGCTGTCAAAGGAGCAGTGATGTGGCGAAAGCGTGCATGAACGGAATACAAGCGCGACCGAGCTGATGAGCCGAGAGCGGAGAGAGTGAGGGAGGAAAAAGCGAGATAGAGAGAAAGAGAGAGACGGAGAGAGAGAGGCGGAGAGAGAGAGGCGAAGAAATATTTACAGAGACAAAAGACAGAGCGAACGAGTCACATTAAGGAACTGAAAAAGAGAGAGAAATAAAAAAACGAGAAAGATTTTGCCAAACTGTGTGTATGTGTGTGTGTGTGTGTAAAATGTTGAGCAAAGGTGCAATTAGGGATGTTCTGTGACTGTTAGGTGCGTGAGCAAAATTCCAGTGTGAGTGGTTGGGTTTGAAGCACACACACACACACACACACACACACACACACACTTAAACTCGGTTCTCTATATTGGAAAATGTGTGTGTGTGTACGTGTGTATTTTTAATTGGGCAGTGATCTTGGTAATAAATAATACAGGACTCCGAGCCATGATCCTGAATTTTAAATCCTCGTCTCTGATTGGCTGTCAGGCTTCTACCTCTGAGAGAAGTTCTACTTTGAAGGGTTCTGTATGGAATGGTAACCATGGCAACAAGCCTAAACGATGGTCAAGCTAAGATCAAAGGAAAGGTTTGTATAGATACGAGACAAATTTACAAATTAAGCTAGAAGGTGGTTGGCTAGCGAAACATGCTGGTGGTAGCATCAATCGGCAATCGTGTACCGAAATTTCCAGACGTGCCTGATTGGTCACTCGGGGTGAAATCGTCAAATTAATTTAAATAGAATAGAAAAATGTATATATATGCGAATTTATACGCGGTCGCAAGTAACGATTTATTTCGATCGGCGTTTAATCGGCGTTGCAATTAGTTAAAATATTAAGTTATACATATTGTAACTAATTAATAAAAGAATATAAACAATAATAAATAATTATTTATAAACATATTTTTTTTCATTACATTTACTAATGCAAACTAAATTGTATATGATAATAAGCTCCGCCCTCCTGGTTTTTACAGCATATATGCATTTTAAATAGTTTGGCCCAATCAGTGTTGCAAAAATAATTAAAAACACTTTAGTTTAAGATAATTAGCTTAATATTGATACGTTAAGTTTCACGTGAAAAAGTTTAACGTATTATTAGTTAATGATCGAATAGTTTATTTACAGTTTAGTGTGCAATTGCAGTCATGCACCACAGCGCCACTCTGGTTAAACCATGCTATTGCAGGCTCTTTTAATTAAAAATTAAAATACATTTTTTTTTATTGTGGACATTGTCTGTAATATCGTTAAACGTTTTAGCCCTAATAAATATATATTGTTAAAATATATAAGTAAATACCCAGAATTCCTTTATTTTAAGGGAAAAAAGATCAGAAATAGTTGTTAAAGTGATCAATTTATTAATAATAAATGTATTTATTTAATATATTATATACAGTACAAAGTTTGGAACAATGTATAGAACACACACACACACACACACAACCAGAGGAATGTAATGTACGCCATGGTTTAATTTTTCTCTCTATCAAACACACACACACACACACACACACACACACACACAAGGTGAAAGACGGCAGTGTGCGTGCAGCTGGAATTTAAAAAAAAAAATCATTTAAAAAAGTTATTGTTACTCCAAAAGTGTGTGTGTGTGTGTTGTCAGTGTGTGTGACTTCATTCTCCAAGTCACGGAGACGGGTACAGGATTTCCCCTATCGTGACGTAGGTTCCGGTGAGGAAGCCGAGGAACCCGATCAGAGCGATCGAAAGGTCTTTAAGGAAAAGCAGCACGGATGGACGAGTGGAGGAAGCCATTAGCTCTACCAGGGGCGGGAAGACGAGCGCCAGGGCGGAGCTACTCACCGCGCCCACCAGCGAGATCACCAGATCCAAACGAGGGACGAGAACAGCCACAGCGCCTGATGAGAGAGAGAGAGAGAAAGCGAGAGATTTCGTCAACACACACACACACATATATCTGTTGCCACAACTTTGAGCTCCATAAAACGATGCTGTGTTCTGATCGGAGGGGAGGAACTGGAACCCCGACTGAACCCCAGACCTCCTCACATCAACATTAGTGTCTGATCTCATTAATACTATTGGAACTGAATGATCAAATCCACACAGTCACATGACCCAATCCAGTGGAAAACCTGCACAGATGTGTGGAGATTATTACAGAAGAAAGATAGAGACGACAAACATCTGGAGAAGGATGATTAATAAAACAAAGATGGATGTGATAAGCAGATGTTCCAGTACTCCTGGAAATGCAGCTATATTAATTTACAAAATAATTCATCTCTTGTTGTCCATGTTTCCCAGTCCAGCTCGAGGTTACGCTAAAAAAAGTCCTCCATTTTTAAATAACCAGAAATTCAATTGCGTGTGATGATTAGAAACTTTAGATCGGATTTGTGCTGGTTAACTCCAGTATGTCTGAGTTAAACCGGTGGGTTAGCTGTTAATCTGTTTGACTGATTTCTGCTAAACAATTAATTGTAATTATCAACACCTGTTCGTTACACATTTATCCTGCGGTGCTGTTCACTTAGGGCAGAAGATGACATGAAGCCTACATTTCTCTGTCTTTCCCTCCGTCTGTCTGTCTGTCTTTCCCTACGTCTGTCTGTCTGCCTGTCTTTCCCTACGTCTGTCTGTCTGCCTGCCTGTCTTTCTCTCTGTCTGCCTGTCTGTCCCTATGTCTGTCTGTCTGTCCCTACGTCTGCCTGTCTGCCTGTCTTTCTCTCTGTCTGCCTGTCTGTCCCTATGTCTGTCTGTCGTTCCCTCCGTCTTTCTGTCTGCCTGTCTTTTCCTCTCTCTGTCTATCTGCCTGCCTTTCCCACCTGTTTGTCTGCCTGTCTATCTTTCCCTCCCTCTGTCTGTCTGTCTTTCCTGTCTGTCTGTCTGTCTGTCTTTCCCTCTGTCTGTCTGTCTGTCTTTCCCTCTGTCTGTCTGTCTGTCTTTCCCTCTCTCTGTCTGTCTGTCTTTCCCTCTGTCTGTCTGTCTGTCTGGTCTTCTGTCCCTCTCTCCTGTCTGTCTGTCTTTCCCTCTCTCTGTCTGTCCTGTCTTTCCTCTCTCTGTCTCTCTGTCTTTCCCTCTGTCTGTCTGTCTGTCTGTCTTTCCCTCTGTCTGTCTGTCTGTCTGTCTTTCCCTCTCTCTGTCTGTCTGTCTGTCTTTCCCTCTGTCTGTCTGTCTGTCTGTCTGTCTGTCCTTCCCTCTGTCTGTCTGTCTTTCCCTCTGTCTGTCTGTCTTTCCCTCTGTCTGTCTGTCTTTCCCTCTGTCTGTCTGTCTGTCTGTCTGTCTTTCCCTCTGTCTGTCGTCTGTCTGTCTGTCTGTCTGTCTTTCCCTCTGTCTGTCTGTCTGCCTGTCTTTAACTTCATCTGTCTGTCTGCCTGTGCTTCCCTCCGTCTGTCCGCGTGTCTTCCCCTCCCTCTGTCCGCCTTTATTTCTCTTTGTCTGTCTGTCCATCTTTCCCTCTGTCTGTCAGTCCGTCTGTCCGTCTTTCCCTCCCTCCCTCCCTCCCTCCCTCCCTCTCGCCCCTCCCTCCCTCTCGCCCCTCCCCCTCTCCCCCTCCCTCTCTTGCCCCTCCCTCTCTTGCCCCTCCCTCTCTTGCCCCTCCCTCCTTGCCCCTCCTTGCCCCTCCCTCTCTCCTCCCTCTCTGGGTGATTAACTCGACTCAGCCCCAATTAACTGAGATGTAGCTGTAAGTCAGACAATCGCCTAAGGCTCTAGTCCCTATTCTGTAACTGTCCACTTCAGTCCACTCTAATAGAAGACTAAATCCCCTTAAGGCTGCTGAAGCTGCCAGAAATGTAAATCACTTCATGAAGCTGGGACGACGAGGAAAAGCCGCTGAGCTGAAATTCAATTCAATTTAGTTTAACAGAAGTTAAATTTAGACAATGAGTTGAATCATTTAAATAAAGGAGTTGAATCATTTAAATAAAGGAGTTGAATCAGTTATATAAAGGAGTTGAATCATTTAAATAAAACAGCTGAGTCAGTCAAATAAAGGAGTTGAATCAGTTAAATAAAGGAGTTGAATCATTTAAATAAAGGAATTGAGTCAGTTAAAAAATAGAGTTGAGTCAGTTAAATAATGGAGTTGAGTCATTTAAATACAATAGCCAAGTCAGTTATATAAAGGAGTTGAATCGTTTCAATAAAAGGAGTTGAATCATTTCAATAAAAGGAGTTGAATCGTTTCAATGAAGGAGAAGAATCGTTTTAATAAAGGAGTTAAATCATTTAAATAAAGGATGAATCAAGAAGAAGTGAGTCATTTAAAAAAGGAATTCCCATCAAAGAGTTGAAAGTGTGTGTGTTTTTATTCAAAATACAGAAAGACACAGAAAGAAGATGTTTAATTCATAAGACTATAAGTGTCATGTCTGCTCAGTTTTCCCCGCTTACACACACATATACACACACACACACACATACGAAGAGCCTGTCTGCTGCTGCCACCCCAAGGATATTTTGTAAGCCTTTATCTTGCATGAAAAAATGTTCTCTTGGGATACGGTGTTGGCTCAGGATTCTATAAACTGATTCATTTGCCTATAATAAACATTTATTTTATCTGTTATTCCTTTTTTGTCACATAATTTAATCCATGCTGATGAAAATCATTCCCATTTTTTCGGCTTTGTTAGCTTCCCCAGTAAATGTTGCCTGTACCGTTAAAATTCCACCTTAAAAAAAATTTAAGAAAGTACCGTGGAGATGTTTTCCCCACAGCGGGTCAGTAAGTGACCCTGCGCTGTCAGCGTACACGGTGTTTACTCTCCATCAGCCTGCTACATCGCTATACTTTTCCTCTAGGGTGAATCGTGACTCCCTCCAAAACAACCCCAGCGCTTCATTCGCACCACCGGTTCGCGTATGAGTCCTGCCCTCCGGTGACCCTGGCCTGTCTGGCAGCATAAATCCTTACTCATTAGGCAGCGCCGTTTGCTTGGAAGATGAGATTTGTAATATCTAATATGGATATTCATGTTTTTCAAAAAGTTACAAACACACACACACACACACACACACACATACACTTCTGTGCTGAGATTTCAAAAACAGCAACAAAAAGTTTGATATTCTCATTAAAGGGGTCTTACAATACACCTTGTTATACAACTGAGCAATTAGGGGTTAAGGGCCTTGCTCAGGGGGCCCAACAGTGGTGGCTTGGTGGGACTGGGAATGGAACCAGTCGGGTGGATTGTTGTCTGGGAAGTAAACGCTCACCGCTATGACAGTTTATAACACCCCAGTCAGTAAAAGCGTCCCATAGACACCAAATGATTATTAAAGGGGTTCAAACAGGCGTCATTTTAACACTTACCGCTACGTGTTTTTCAGGTTGGAGCTGCATTCGTTACATTATGAAACAATTTTTTTAACTTCTTGGAGTGAAAATATAGACTAAGCGCACACACACACACACACACACACACACTCTTCTGCTTCATCTTCCAGCTAAAGCGTTTATTTATTACTGGAAATAGTCGACCCAGAGGTGGCTAGGAGCTCTGTATCAACATCATTATCATCACTATGACATGATGAGCCACATGAAGCTTTATTACAGCGGAGAAAATAATTTCGGTAAAGACTGGTTATGTGCGTATTCGGTACACAGATTAGTCCTGTCATCTGTCCACAGAATATCTGCCATTAAAACCTCACCACCATGGCCAATGTCAAAGAGATGGGCTAGACCTACACAAGGCTGGAATGGCCTACAAGAACATCACTGGTGAGAAGGACAAGCGATTATTCACAAATGGAAAGAAAAAAATAAAATAAAATAACATTTATCCATCTCGGTCTAGAGCTCCATGCCAGATATCACTTCTTAGGGTAAGGATGTTGAGCCTTTTATGGTCTGGGAGGACCACAGACCTCCACAAAAGTCCCCACCAGTAAAATAAACAACGTTATTTACACTAGACTTTTGCAAGGTCTTATCTCGTGGCTATATGGTGGAGTTCAGCGTTAGTCCTGTACAATGGGTTCAGGGGTTGATTTCCTTCACAGCACTCACAGCATGGTTGAGCGCTGATGAAGAACCCATTCTGGCTCCGCGACAGGCCTTAAAGTGAAGCTACGGATAAGAACTGGTTTATAAAACGGGCATCAAGGTGGAACTCTGTGAAAGGCCCCTGGGGAAAAATCGACAGTCGACAACCGACCTTAAGATTGTAATAATCCTCATGGTGCAGCTCTGCAA
>VCAZ01000018.1:1960315-2077815 GCA_005784505.1 Bagarius yarrelli
CAGTGGGGGGTCATCATCTCTAGATCTGCTTAGGGTTCAAGGGCAGCTGGTTGAGCAGTGTGTGGTGTGTGTGTGTGTGTGTGTGTGTGTGTGTGTGTATATATACACACCAGTGCACTTAATATAAACATCTAAGGAACGTCTGCAACTGCTTGTGGTTTGGGTGAATGAACAAATCTGTGGTTTACACACTGGACATGTTTGTAGTGTGGAAACCCCTAGCTAGTGTACACTTTGCTTAAATAGGGAACTTCCCTGGAGTGCACTAGTGTAGTGTCTTACATTAAAGGGACATTCCACCATTTCATTGTAATAAAGTTAAAATGAAAGTAACAAAAAAAAATTAAGACAAACATTTACCCAGTTTTGCTGCTCCATCTCTGATTCGTCGATATAGTAGAAGTGGGCGTGTCCTCAACACCGCGAGCGCTTTGATGCGTTGGCTTTGATGTAGATAAGACGCATTTAAACATCAAACACAAACACTCGCAACGCTCGCGCTTAAGAAAACTCCGCAAGAACGCATATATATATATATATATAAAAAAAAAAAAAAACGAACTCACGACTTACCGCGAGTGCGCGCCGACAATCACAGCCTTCCGGCTCGCGCTGACGTGGCTACATCGCCCGGGCAAAAGTCTATAAGGGGCGCGTGCCACGCCTTAATCATACCAGTTAATCATCAGTTCAAAGAAATGCGCTTTTTCAGGATTCCTTTTATTATTAATTCATTGCGCTCGTGCGCTGTTTCGCCTCGCGCACATCGTCGCCGACGGGAACCTGCTGAAAACGTCATCGGCGTCGTAGAGCGTTTCTTAAAGGAGCCGCGCGCTTCACGACGCAGCTGAAAGCCCGGAACTTTTTTTTTTTTTTTTTTTTTTTTTGCATGCATGCAAACATGCAAATTGTATTGCAGTGTGTCAGTTACATGCAAAAACACATTCCAGCCTCGACATACATGAATCCTTAAACTATACCAAGAAACATTTTACATTGTATAAAAAATTATATTAAAAAATATTATGATGCAACATTGATGCAATACCTTTAATGTGAGTTTATTATAAGTAATTATGTCATCAAGATAATTCTGTGAATGATTCAGGTATTTATATCAATCAAAGCCTGTAATACCAATGTTGTCCACTAGAGGAAGAACAATGAAACACGGTACGACTTTGGACACAATTTTTATTGTTTAAAACTGATTTGTATATCCTATAATATTCTTTTATTCCAATGCTGAAATTGATCATTCTTAATCGTTTATTAAATATTTTCTCCTAGAATGACAGTCAAAACTAACATGTTTTTTTTTTAATTAAAAATAATCTTATTTCTCTGGTTGTGTCACGTCTCATGCGTTATTACATCATTAGAATTAGCATATTGATGCATAGTTTTTTTTATCAGTGGTGTACCAACACCTTTAGATAGCAACTGTAAACGACATCCACCGAAGGCGGAAGGTTCAATTCCCAAGACCACCAAGCCACCACTGCTCGGCCCCTGAACCCTCAACTGCTCGGTTAGATAAAAAAAATAAAAATCAATAAACGTAGGTCACTTTGGATAAGGACATCTGTCAGATATGTAAATCATTTATTTATCAAGATGGACTTAAGACTCGTGGACGCAAATAAAAAAAAAAAAAAAGAAAGAAATTCACACAGGATTTGTGATTTTATCACCATTTAATACTTTTTAAGAGTTTTCTAAGGCACATTGCTAAATGAAGACTCTTACAGCTTCCGTGTGTGTGTGTGTGTGTGTGTGTGTGTGTGTGTGTTGCTGGCTGCCGTGAAAATTGACATCCACACACTTTATGATGAGCACACGTCTGATGAAGGCACACGGATTTCAGATTTTGGTTCTATTTGCGTAGAAACACAAAGAAAAGGAAAAAAAAGTAGCGATAAATGTTTGCATCGCGATATTTTTTTCGGATTGTACAGTCGAGGGCTGGGGCGAAACCTGATCATAAGGATAAATTCGGAAACTGTAAGAAAAACCAATGACGCTAGCTTGCCCATGGGTTGTTTGGGTCCGGTTCCAAGCGTGACCGTTTCCTTAACACGGAACTGCGAATTTGCCGATAAACTACCTTCAAACCGACCAATCAATCGTCACACTTCAATATCAATGCTAATAAATATTACTGTTGATCAATCGGATATAAAGTTCAATCGGATATCAAGTTGGACTGACTGGGACTTTCCTAGAGACAAGATTTATTTAATGTCCTTCAGCTGTTTCTCAACACTGAAGTATAAAGTCGTTTCGAGCTGCACGTGAAGACCTCAGTTTAGCGTTAACACGTCTTTCATTCATTCATTCATTCATTCATTCATCTTCTACACCCGCATATTCCCTTATCCGGGGTCTCAGGGTTCTGCTGGAGTCTATCCCAGCCGTCGTACACTAACTCCTTAGAATCACCAATTAATCTAACATACATGTTTTTGGACTGTGGGAAGAAACCGGAGAACCCGGAGTAAACCCCACACAAGAACCGACGGGGAGAAAAGACACAGAAAGACCCCTGAATTCTGGGAATCGAACCCGGGACCTTCTTGCTGTAAGGCAACAGTGCTGATCACTAAGCCTCCGTCTCGACTAGTCCCGTAAATATTCGACCCAGACTTCACTTGTGCCAAGAACTAAAATTGTTTTGTAGGAAAACGAATGTTTACATCAACATTTTTAGCTTAAAACTGTGTGAACACTGCAACAGAAAGCACCCATTTCAAATCTGATATTAGCTACAATGCTAACACCCCCCACACACACACACACACACACAAATTGTGTCCTAAATACTGGTAATAAATATAATTTGAGACGGTGTTTTTTCCAACACTGCTGCTTTGGAAAGAAAACGTTCGGTGAGTTTAGGGTGTTAGATTAGCGCTCTATCCTGAGGTAAATACTGGCAGACATTTTAAAACCAAATTCGAAGGTAAAGTTACCTCAGAAATTCTAGAAAAAAAAAAAAGGCTGTGTTAACAATGATAACGCTAACTTTGTTACCGCTAGTAATGCTTTTTTTTTTTTTTTTTTTTTTTTTTTTTTTGTTAGCTTTATGCTAACCACTAACATTTGGACAAACTAGCCTTTGGGACACAGCGTTCAAAGAGATTGTAGCTTAGCATTTAAATAAAAAAACCACAAAATGACATCTAAAATGTAAAGATTTTTCACAGGATGAAGTGTGTTGTTTGTTTCTTGAACCGAGTGTGAATAACACACTTTCTTTGTGTGTGGTGTGTGTGTGTGTGTGTGTGTAGACGTATGCTTGAGTTCCGTCCTGAAATTCCTGAATCTTTGGCATGAAACTGAAACACTGTAAACACAGTTCGGAGCCAACATGGCGTCACATACATTAGTTTCCGGCTCTGTCAAGAGCCAAAATGGCCGCCTTGTTTCACATACTTTAGCTGCATGGTTGTCGGAGGAAACGGTCCTGCCTGATTCGATTGATGGGTTGTATTCCAATGATGCTGAAAGTGCGCGACTTTTATGCTACTTTGTGCGCTACCGGTTGTCTGTTTCAACGCCCCCCCCCCCCCCTCAACCCACCATCAATTTTACTGCATAGCTGATTAGCTCGCATGCTAGCTAATCAGTATGCGAGTCCACCGAATAGGATCGACTAACCAGCTTGTTCACTTTTTAAAGCGTGAGCATCATCATTTCATGCCCCCTACAGGAGATAGCGCACTCTTTTTTGGGGATTCGATATAGTTGTTTTGGCTACCAGGTGACAAGGGCAAATCAGAGGCAGGACTAGGATGCACCATGTGTCTATGTAACCAGCTAGATAAAGAAAGGGACCGGATGAAGGTAAGGGCCGGCTACTGGACGGCTCCGGGTCGGGTGGCGACGTAGACGAAGAGGACAATGAGAAGGATAAGGATAGCAAGCGTAGGCAGGACGACGGTGGCCACCTGCTCGCGTGCCTCCTGCATGGCCTGCTTCCTCTCTTTCTTATCCTTCCACGACTCCTTCTTCGGCTTGCCCTTCAGCTGACGCATGGCATTCGCAAGTCCTGGCAGATTCAGTGACACGCAAACGCTTCACAGCCACAGGTATATCGTCCGATCCGGGTGGTGACCCTGAGGAAACAGACATTAGATTTAAAAAAAAAAAAAAATCAGCGTCAAACAATAACATAATAATGCATTATGAATAATATTTGCATATTATTAGCATATTCTTGCATATGCAACAGGCTGATTTATAAAATGGACTGTTTTCTCCTTGCATTTACATCCCTTCTGGAAATGTCCTGTAGTCATGGTAACTGGACGAAGATCAGCTATGGTAACACACACACACACACACACACACACGTGCACGCACAGAGCAGTCTAAGCCCATTTCCTCACCGCCCATCCTGGGATACAGGAAGTGGGTGGAAAGCAGGAAATAAGTACAAATGCTAGCTTGTCAGGATGCCTGAAGAGTGTAAAGAGGCGAATCTCAGTTTTGTTGCTATAGCAACAGATAATTCGACGTGACTGGCGCGACTGCCGGAAATCTACACCTAATCAGGAATGTCTGGAACTTGTCCTTTGTGTGAAAGTTTTTTTAGCTTCACAGTCTTTATACTATTTTTTCATCGATTTCCTGCTTCCCAGGTAGCGACGTGAACTTTAGATTATTGTTAATCATTTACTCATTACTGTCAACTCAGTAGTGTTGGTCTGCTGATTGGAGGATCATGGGTTCGATTCCCAGCACCACTAAGCTGCCACTGCTGGGCCCCTGAGCAAGGCCCCCTCAACCATGAACTACTTGATTGGATAGGGGGGGCGGGGTAAATGCATAAAGGTAAGTTACTCTGGTTAAGATGTGTGTGTGTGTGTGTGTGTGTGTGTCAAATGCCAAACCTGTAAATAGAACTGAATCCGACAAAACAAACAAATGTTAACGAAAGTAGACAGGCTGACATCCGCGCGCATGCGCACTGTGCTCACAGCGTGTCGCTGAGTCAGTCGCGTTTATAGCGCTTAAGTAAAGACAAGAACAGGATTCGAGCACGTGTTTGCAGTCTTCACACTTTAAAATAAATTAAAATATATTTATTTACAAGTTTTCCAACACGAGTCGTTTTTAACAACGTCCCCAACGCCCGCGAGCTCCTTCCACAATCTACGCTACGCAGTGTGGACATTTTAATGACACGTAGCGCGCGCTATGTAAAACAGGAAGTTATTTAGGATTCCGTTCTGTCTCTTACTGCGTCACACCTAGTAACGCACGAGCCGTCCGATTCCGGCACGCACTCGGACTGCCTGCCAACTTCCAGCAAGTCGCGTGCACGCGCGTACTTTCGGTTCTTTTTTTTTTTTTTTTTTTTTTTTTTTGCTTACCTCGCAAGTCTGCAAACGCCAGTCACGCGCGGCTGGAATTCTCTCCTTGTTTAGTGTGTATGAATGTGTGTGTAAATGTGTGTGTGTGTGTGTGTGTGTGTTAGTGTGTGTGCGTCCAACAGTTGTAACTTTTTGTATTCGCTGATGCAAAAGTCGGTATGCCTCGAGCGTGTGTTTCTGCGGGGCTCGTGCGCCGCTTTCACTCGGATTACGTGGCAGCGGACGTGCAGTGTGTCGTCTCGAGCGCCGCGAAGAGGAGGAGGAGGAGGAGGAGGAGGAGGAGCGAGTGAAGCAAAGGCGGGCTGCCCGGAATAAAGAACGCGCGAGCGAGCGCGCATTCCCGTTAATTTATAATAAAAAATAATAATAATCTAGTAATAAACGACGTTATTTAAAAAAAAATACGTTTATTGAATAATAATTATTAGCATAATTAATTTAGTTACTTTTTTACATTTTTCTACACCCTCCTGGTTTCTATAGTAACCAAGTGATTTATGGGATTGAGTCTCCAAATGACAGTAAAATAATCTTTAGTAAGAGTCACTCAGGTTCTACACAGGAAGTGTTTCTAAGGACTGGTGTTATAAATAGTTTATTCAGGGTTTAGTCACATTGTCTATTTAAAGACGAGACGATTTTGGACAGTCGTACGGGGTGACTTACCGAAATAACTGCTAACACACTTCGCTAAGTCATACTAATGCTAAGACATTAGCGTTAAAGACTAACAATGTATCTGGCTAAACAGGAAAACCAGGTGGTTTCTACAGGCAGCATACGTTAGCTAGAACCCGCTAATTTCTAACTATGTTACAACACTCAGTTGAATGCGCTGAGAAATAAACCGGAGATTCGGGGGAGTCTTGCGTTCCGGCAGTGTTTAGCGTGTAACCGTTAGCCATGCGGTCCAGCTCCTTCTTCATCTCCCAACGCTGCAGTGTAGAAGCCCAGCGTTCCAGCTCCGGCTCAGCCGCACACACCGCCTGAAAACACACACACACACACACACACACTGTGGATGTCGCTTTCAAAGGAAAAAGCTTTCTTACACACCGAAGTCGCAGTACCTCACTGCAATCCTGCCGCGTCTTGTTTTCCGACCCGGGTTCCGGAAGCGGCGCCCGGTTGAGCCCCGGACCGCTTTTTAAGCTGTGGAATTTGGCACGGAACCAGCAGTGTGCCTCCTGCAGGTTCTCAGAGATCTGCAAGCAAGTAGCGAGTCTTTTTTAAAAAAAACATTTTACAGTTGGTCCAAGCGGTTGAGAATTAAGGGCCTTGCTTAGGGGCCCCACATTTGCAGCTTTAGCAGTGCTGGGAAATGAACTGAAAATCTTCCGACTTAACCAGTTAAACATTTAGCGTTCTAGTTTTCTGAAAAAGCATTTTGAAACACGTATGCAGTTCTGACATTCAGGTTAGCTAGCATTCATTTTGCATCGTTGACCAAAAAGCCCCCGCCCAAAACGTGACATCACCGAACGCACTTCCTTTTTTTTGGCGTCATATACCGTTCATTTAACGAAAATTTACTGCATAAGAGCGCGCAGAACGATTCCTTGGTTAGGGATGTTCTTTACCCCGCCTGCAATGCTGTGGGGCAATTTTCACTTAATCTCGCAATTGTATCTCAACACGCATCCCGATTCTTTATGAAAGCTGCCGCGAAATAGGAAATTTTGTCTCGCAACAATCACGAAAACAATCTTGGAAACGTTGCTATGGAAACCGGTAGTTCTGTTGGATTGTGTAGTCTTTTCGGAGGAAGTCTTGAGTTTCAGGCTCTTTGTACGTCACACCATCGTGTCATAAAGTATTTTCCCATAACTGCACACTAACTAGTTAACTATTGGCTAGTGTCCCTGTGATTGACAGGGAAGATAGCATAAGCCCCTCCCACTCAGAACACAGAACCTATCCTACCTGCTGAAACTCGATACGGACCTCCTTCATTTTTTGTTCCATTTCATCCCGTTCTTCGTTCAGCTTCGCTACACACTCCTCCAACATCTAAACACACACACACACACACACACACACACACACAGCACAAACCGCTCAGGACTGACAGACGACGTAGCCGAGACAGAATCCATCCAGGTGAAAAGAAGCATTATTCAAACATCATCCAAAATCGCACCTGGCATTTCTGGTGCAGTGTGTGTGTGAGGCGTCGTTCTGCCTGCAGCTCCTCCTGCTGGCTGGAGGAGAGATCCAGGAGTTCAGCCTGAATAGACGCAACTTCATCGCGCAGCAGCACACACACACACTGCATTTGGACAAATGGAGTGTATGTGAATTTGTGTGTAATTACTGCTGGAATGTGTGTGTTAATCTATGGAGTTGTGTGTATTTGTGAGAGTGTGTGTGTGTGTGTGTTAGCACCCTGGCTGAGTTGTTCAGTTCCATCTTGATTCTCTCTTTCGTCGGAACTTTGTGCACATCATTTTGAGCGCTCTGATTGGACACAAGGTTCTCCAGCTTTTTCACTTTTTCCCTAAGTTCCTGATTGGTCCATGAGAGGTCACATGATCTGTACGACACATCACCAAGAGCGTTCTTCATCTAGCGGAAAGATTACAAGGGAAGTGAGGAGACTTGGATGAAAGGTAGGAGAAAAAGAAAAGGATGAGGATTAAGGTAAGTGTGTGTGTGTGTGTCAGGTACCTCCCCCTGAGCTGACTTCCTCCCATGATTCTTTGCTCTTTGGAGTTTATCTACCTGCTTGGTCAATTGATTGATCTCTTGTTTTGCCTTGTGAAGCTCCGCCTCTCTGATGATGTAACCAACCCCGTACCGGAATTCACACACACACACACACACACACACACACATAAGAAAGACGCAGTTTTCTGCCTCAATAAAACACAACAAATAAAAGGCTACTTACACACACACACACACACACACACACACACCTTTGCCTCCCAAGTCTGCGTAACTCCTCTAGTTTCTCTCCCAATTCGGTTTGCATGGTTTCAGTGTTCTTCTGCAGAAGACACACACACACACACACACACTCTCTCTGAATCTCTTTCTTTTTTCCATCTCTTTGTCTTTGTCTTAAAGGCTGTCCTTTACCGTGTGTGTGTTGTGTAGCTGATCTTTGAGCCTGAAGTTTTCTCGCTGAACATATTCCAGCTCCGAACTTAACACACACATCTGGCATTCCTTCATCTCTACCTCTTCCTGTACCTGAGAGACAGACAGACAGACAGACAGACATGAATGTGTTAAGAAAAAAAAAGTTGCTTTGCAGTTTGGAAAAGTACTGTGTGTGTGTGTGTGTGTGTGTGTGTGTACCTGTTTCAGTTGCTCCTTCAGATTTTTGGAGTTTGTCCTCACACACTCCAGCTCTGCACACACCTACGACAGTGCAAAAGCGTGTCTGTTATTTGTGTGTGTGTTTATTGTATAATTAACACAGAATAACCCTGTGTGTCATTTACTCCCTCCTTCTCCTGTTGCATTGTTTCTCCATCTTTAATTGCGTCGCTCAGCTCCCCCCGCAATCGTGTGATGGTTCGATCCAACAACACCTGATGATTGACAGCTGCATCTAGGGCAGCAGCAGAGCTTTGCTTCACTTTGGTATGATCCGCTCTCAGAGTTTCACTGTTGGGGGAGGGGAAACAAAGAATTAAGTAATAGATAGAAAAGAATGCATACAATTGGCTTAAAATAGAAGGTTCCTAAACAGCTGCTATGGAAAAACGCATGGGACGTGAAATTACCCGATTGGCCACTAGGGGAATGAAACAAGTGTTGCTTAAGGAGAATAAAGCGCCATATTTGATTTGATTTGTTGCTATGCGGACAGGCAGAAGGGTGGAAAGGAGAAACGCACCTGATTGGTTGGCAGGGACCGAGATTGGCACTTTGAGGAAACAGGTGGTAAGGAATAATTTTGAGCAGAATACAGGTAGAGCAGAGATTGTAGGTTCAGTTCCCAGCATTGCCAAGCTGCCATTGCTGGGCCCCTGAGCAAGGCCCTTAACTATTCAGTTAGATGCAGGTAAGTCGTTTTGAATAAGGGTGTCTTCCTAAAGCCAGAAATTCTGCGTAAAACACTGCAGCTGATTGGCTGGCAGGAAAAATGGAAAATTGCATTCTTAAGAGATACAAAGCCCTTGATTGATTGGCTAATCTGGAACCATGTGATTGACAGCTAGTGGAAAGATAATCAAGAAGTTTCAGACAGAGATCTCGTTGCAAGTCGTAGGACAACGTGGTCATAGTAGGGGTGTTCTGAGTAATAACATGTGGGCGGAGTCAACTTACAGTTCTTTGTCTAGCCGCCGTCTCTCTGCTAGCGCTTCCTGCAGTTCACACTGCATGTTCCTCCTAGCGGTGTCTAACTGCAGGTCCATGTCCTTCAGAAGCTGTGCGGTGCGCTCCTGCTCCATCTGATACACAGACGCTGTTACAGTTACCCTCTCACACTGATGTACAGTATATTATTGTTGTGTCACTGGGTAAATTCTAAGCCTGGTACCTTGTGTATTGCGTATATAGTTTGTCACATTGTCACTTGGTTGTTGTCAATATGTCACACTGTAACAGTGTTATTGTCTTGTTATTATGCTGCTCAGTTACCACGATGTCACCATGTTAGCAGGTAGTTTGTCACTCTGATATTATCTGTTAGCCACGCTGTTATCCTGCTCTCATATTAGCAAGCTGTTTGTCACTATTTCCCCCCCTTTCATTGTTTGCCTTGTCACCCTTATACCCTTATGTCACTATGTTGCCCTGTTTACCAGATTATTTGTCATCTTGTTACCCTGTTATTATGTTAACTGTCACCATCTCACCCTGTTACCATGGTTGTTGTCACCATGTTACCCTGTTACGAAGCTGTTTGTCACCAGGTCACCCTGTTACGTAGATGTTTGTCACCATGTCACCCTGTTTGTCACCATGTCACCCTGTTACGTAAATGTTTGTCACCAGGTCACCCTGTTTGTCACCAGGTCACCCTGTTACGGAGCTATTTGTCACCAGGTCACCCTGTTTGTCACCAGGTCACCCTGTTACGAAGCTGTTTGTCACCATGTCACCCTGTTACGTAGATGTTTGTCACCATGTCACCCTGTTACAGAGCTGTTTGTCACCAGGTCACCCTGTTACGAAGCTGTTTGTCACCATGTCACCTGGTGATGGAGCTATTTGTCAATATGTCACCCTGTCACGAAGCTGTTTGTCACCCTGTTACGAAGCTGTTTGTCACCATGTCACCTTGTTCTCATGTCTTTCTCACCATGTTTCCCAGTTACTAACCCTATTTGCCATCTTGTCACCCAGTTACCATGCTTATCCTCACCAATTTGTCCTGTTACTGTGTTGATTGCTATCATGTCTCCTTGTTATTAAGCCTTTTGTCACCATGTCACCCAGTTACCAGTTCATTTGTCCTCATGTTGCCCTGTTACTATGCTGTTACTATGTTATTATGCTAGGCTGTGTTGTTTGTTTCTGTTACCTGGTAACTGTACCATGTTCAATCATTTTTATATTGTCACCGTGTTGCCAGTGGTGTCACCGTCCCAAAAATGTCCTGCTTTTGTCTTGTCCCTGCCTCCCCTATATTTTGTTTTCCTGTCACATGCCATGATGTCACCTGTTGCAGGTTAATCTAGTGTAACAAGTGTTACCTTTAGACTGGCCTGCAGCTGCTTCTTCTCTTCCGTGAGGGAGCGGAGCGCTGAACTTAGATCAGAGCACTGAGCCTCTAACTGATCATTCTGTGTCTGAGAGAGAGATAGTGAGGAAAAAAGTGTGTGTGTGTGTGAGAGAGAGAGAGAAAAAAAGAGAAGAGGGGATAGACAGATAAATAGGTTCACAGGAATTTTGTTTACACACGTGTGATTTTATCTATAGTACATCTTAAATGGGATATTTAAGTGTGTGTGTGTGTGTGTGTGTGTGTGTGTGTGTGTGTGTACCTGAACTTTATCTTTAACTGCCGTCAGTTCTTCTCTGCTCTTGAGAAGTTCATAGTTATCCTGCTGCTCCTTCTGTAGAGTTATCTTCATACTCTACACAAACACACACACACACACACACACACACACGGCATGTCATATTTATAAACACACTGCATATATTTAGTCCACGCCTTCAGTCTTACCTTCAGTTGAGCAAACAGATTTGATGCAAGAGTGTCCTTCTCCTCTGAGCAGACACACACACACACATCTGATTTTATATACTGCACACTTACAAAAGGCTTTATTTCCCACAATCCTGTGCTGCTCACCTAACTCTCGCCTCAGCTGCTGACCCACTTCCTGCAAGTTCTCCATCAGCTCTGCCTTCTCCTTTAGCTCCGCCCTCGCCTCCTGTCCGTCAACATCTAGGGTGTGGCAGTCGGTTTGAAGAAGCTTCACCTGGAGATACTTTCTGATGTTAAAAAAAAAAAAAACAAACACAGAAAGAATTTTTTGCAAATATACCTGTTCATTCGCTTTTTCCACTTCCTCTTCCATCTTCTTCACTCTCTGCAGCAGTGCATCATGGGATTGCTCAGCCTCCAGGCGGGCCGCTGTCTCCTGCGCCGCTGCCTCCTTCATCTGTAGAAAGGTTAAAGGTCAGAGGTTGATGGTCACACCGAACTGGTTGTTATACCTGATATCCTCTGCAGTGACCTCTGACCTGATGGAGTTTCCGACTTAGCTGAACTTTGACCTTCTTGAGCTCGTCTGCCGCTGCGGCGACGTCCATCTGGATCAAACGTAGAAATGATTTGTAATTCCTTCAGGGGATATTAGTAATTGGATAAGCGTAAATTTGTGACTCCGCCTATTATAAGGGTCCATCCAATACCATGTGACATCACGTGACATCACTATAATGTGCTGAGTGTTTTGATATGTCACATGTCCGTGTTGGCAAGTTTGTAGCCAATTTCCTGTTTTTGCCTTTTGGCGTGATATGTCACATGATCATGTTTGTGACTCCACCTACTTTATTGAACATACTATATATGTATATACCTCTAAAATCAGCAGCGTTTAGGAATAAAATATATAAACGAAGTCCACATCCTTACGAGATGTCCTGATGATCTGGCGTACCTGAGAGCGGTAGGAGGTGTGCAGCTGTTCCCGCAGCGTGTTGGCCTCCCTCTGCGTCTCGTCTCGCTCCTGCTGCAGCCGTTCCCTCAGACGCTTCACCTCCCTCTGCCAGGAGCGCTGCTCCTCCTCACACTGCTCCTGGAGAGCTGCCAGCTGTTCCTGTAGATTCGCTGACACACACACACACACACACACTATACAGCAAATAGAGACATTTTCAACCCCAAATATCTATCTATCTATCTATCTATCTATCTATCTATCCATCCATCCATCCATCCATCCATCCATCCATCCATCTATCAGTTTGTCTGTCTATCGGTCTGTCTGTCCATCTGTATCACTGTCTGTCTCTCTGTTTATCTCTTTATATTTCTTTGTGTATAGTTATATATATAGTCTGTCTTTCTGTCTGTCTTTCTCTCTTCTTTTAACTTTTGTCTATCCTTCTCTCTTTTCTAATCTCTGTCTACTTGCCTATTCTCTATTTATCTGTCTGTCTTTCTCTTTTTATATACTGTATATATTTCTGGCTGTCTGTCTCTTACTCTTTCTCTACCTTTTGTGTATCTCTTTATATATATATATGTCTGTTTATGTTTTTGTGTCTTGCTCATTTTGTCTCTCCCTCTATCTGTATCTCTGTCTTTCTCTCTTCTCTTTTAGTCATTTGCATGTTGGTCTCTACATTTATCTGTCTATCCGTCTCTCATTTCTATGTTCTGTCTGTCCATCTGTTTAACTCTCTCTCTTTCTCGCTATCTGTCCTTCCGTCTATCCCAAACTTTATCTACCTGCCCCCACTGTCTCTCTCTATCTGTCTGTCTACCTGTCTGCGATGAGGTGAGCTCTCTCTCGGTCTCGATGCGGAAGACACTCAGCCTCAGTGCGTGCAGGAGATTCTCAAGACCAAACACTCTCGCCACCAGAGCTTCGGGTTGCGAGCCGTCCATCAGCTCTGTCCCTAACTCGTCTCCAGACACGCCCAGCTTCTTTGCTAGCTCCGCCCCCTGTCCCTCCGCCACCAGCAGACGCCGGTGCAGCAGTGAGAAAGACTCAGGGAGAGAAAATCCAGCGCTCCGGGGCTTCATTCCGGCCCTGGACATACCTGCAGGAACATTTCCATCTGGACCTCCTCATCAATGGACGATGATGATATTCGAATAAATATTTTATTTATTTATTCATTATCACATTTAATGATTTATTTATTATTAAATGTATTTATTTTATTCGTCTATTCGTCTGTGTTTTTTTTTCACGTCTTGTTTATAATTAATTATATTATTTATTATCAATTATTATGATTATTATTTTATATGATTATTTATGTATAATTATTTTATTATAACACCATATTATTATTATTAGAATATATTATTATTATTTAGCATTCATTTAATTTATTTTATAAAACATATAATACAGTCTTGCATTAAAATGACTAAACGGTTATTTTAGTAGTTAAATTATTATTGATATAATTTTATAATGGTTATTATTTTATATTATTATTATTATTTATATATAATAATGATATCATTTTATTATATAAACACTTCACTCCATTATTATTATTATTATTATTACCTTCAGCAGGAATATAAGTTATTTTATAATACATTTATTTTGTTTTTTTTTTATTAAATCTTGCAGTAAAATAATATTTCAGTAGATTAATTATTATTAATGATATTATTTATTATCAATTATTATGATTTTTATTTCATATTTTTATTTATATATAATTATATCATTTTATTATAACCCTATTATTATTATTATTATTATTACCCTTAGCAGTAATTTAATGTATCTTATTTTATAATACATTGATTTAATTTTTTTTAGTGTTTTTAAATGAAATTAAAGTTATTGATATAATATTTTAGTAGTTAAATTAATATTGATATTTGTATTATTTATTATGATTCTAATTGATAAATGTAAGAATTCTACAATTGTATTATAACACTTACCTCACTATAATATTTTTTAATTAATATTTCTATTATTATTATTTTTATCTTCTTTTAAAAAAAGTTACAGGGAAAAAATATTTAAAAAAAAAATAATTTTCCAGTTAAAGCACAGCCCAAGGCGTCTGAATTCATCCAAGATTTAAAATCGTTTATCAAGAGATTCTATAAATTTTAGCGTCATAATAAAATGATAATTATTATTATCGCGTCTTTATCCTTTAAAAATCTACAAATAAGTTTATTTTTTTTATATTAATGATGATGTAATGGCGCTGCTTACCTTAACTCCCGCTTCCTGGTTGCACGGGTTACCATGGAAAAGTCCCACTCCAGCGCGCGCGGCAACGTCTGTCACTGGGCGTGGCTATATGTGTTCCACGAGTGGCTTTCTAGTGCACTACGTACAGGTAGGACATGTTAACTTAAGCCCTACATAGGCCACCTATGTAGTGTATCAGCAGCGAATTGGGCGCGAACGTGTTTATGTGTGTGACTTGTGGCTCGTTTGAGGTTCCTAAATTTCTGGCTGTTAACATTGAAACCGTTTTCGGATTATGAAAGTATTTTTACAAGCAAACGTTTCGTCGTGAGAAGAAAAAAACAACATGGACGCGGTGAAAGCTTTTAACACTGAGGTGAAAACAAAATAAAAAACATTTCGTATTTATTTCTTGTTTGTTAGCTAGCTTATCCGACATTAGCATGTTGTTTGCCTTGTTAGCATGTTAATACGACTTTTATTGCTCCAAACAAGTGATACATTTGATAAAATGCGATGTTAGCAGTTATTTAGTTTAGTTTTATTGCGTTTTCGACGACTTGCTAATTTGCTAAAGTTAATTCCTTTGACCCAACGTCTCTGAGGCCTGCTCGGCTCTGCGCATGCGCCACAACGTCAGTTAGTAATAATAATTTGTTGGGGTTTTTTTTTTGCTTTTTTCCCTCACATTTAACACTTTTAAAAACATCTTGAAATACAAGTTGTTTACAATGAACATGATGGAAATATTTATTGCGTTAAGCTGAGGCTTTATCAAGTTGTTAAAGACTGACTTCCGGGATGCCGTGCTTTGTTGTGGTTGGCCGCGTTTTATGTCAATCATTTTGTAGCTAGCCAGTAATTTCTGGTGGCGGGGCTTTGTGAAAAATGACAACATATGTGTGACTTATTAACCTAAATTATAGTTAGAATTTTAAAATTAAAAAAAAGCTAAATTACGGCGTAGTTTATTGTTTAAAAAATATTGTAGTGCATAAAATATGTTTGGCATGTTGGTAAAGAATTGCAGGCTTAACGCATAGTGATGACGCAGTGATGTCTGAGTATTTCAGCAGATATCGGTGATATTCTGATGTTTATATATGTTTATATTGTTTATCGTAAGTCGTTTATTTTCTCTTAAGTTAAAATGATCAAGGCAAACAGCTGAATGGCACTGACAGGCACTGAATGGCACTGACAGGCACTGAATGGCACTGACAGCTGTAGCTGGCACTGACGTCATTAACACGCGCCGAGGAGCAAACCGGCGCCTGATATCCATGATTAAATTTACATTCATATTCGTTTAGTGTAAAGCTTTTTATTTATATATCTATATATATATATATAATCTATATATATATATATATATATATATATATATACACATGTATATTAAACAAAATAAATTTAAATTATCTTGTGCATCATCTAAATCATGTTATTGCAAATCTTTAAAAATGCTCTATAGAGAATACTAATTTTCAGGGAAATAAATCTTGTCACATGACTTTTAGTATCTTTTTACTGTTTTAAACTGCTTTTATATCCTCAAAAATATAATATAAAAATATATATTTATATTCAAACCTTTTAATTTTCTGTGTGAATTAGTTTAGATGTGGTTTTTATATATTTACTGGTATTTAATAGCCCCCTCTTTCCTTATAGATCCTTTTTATGGTTTCACGGGTTTGTTTTTTGATCGATTTGATAATTAAATATAAAATTATTGGTTTCTTGTTTAAGTTTTGTTTGTTTTTTTAACATAATAATTTCTGTCCAAAGTGTCCCCAGGGTCTAAAGCAAATCGATAACTAAATGGTGGGTCAGGTTTTATAGATAGAATTTAAGAGATGGCAGTAATTTTTAAAGACAGATTGAGCAAATTTCCCCTCAGAAAGTCTTCTCTAGTCAGTGATAATTTATAGAAAGACGTGTCCGATCTGCTGATGTCCGATACTATTTCAATTTTGAGTTTTATTTTAGTTGTTTTAAGTGGTGAAGTCTGAATGTAAATGTTCTTTACCTTTCTGTCTCTCTTTTTATCACTTTCTCTGCTCTCTCTTTCTCTGCTTTTCTCTCATTTCTCTTTCTCTTTATTGCTCTTTCTTTCTCTCGCTGACTTTCTCTCTCTCTCTCTCTCTCTCTCTCTCTCTCTCTCTCTCAGATGGCGTCCATGCTGGCCATGAAGCCGCCGATCTCGCGAGCGAAAATGATGTCCATCACCAAAGCTGGTATGAAAGCAATCAAGGTAAATCTCAGCCTCTATTTTTTTTACTAATTTAATCATAATTTCATTATTTTATAATTAGGAACTCGGTTATGATTTTTTTAATTTCATCGTTTTATAATCTGTGCTGATGTCCTTGTTTTTTTTTCCGTTCCCCAGCTTTATAAACATGTTGTTCAGATCATTGAGAAGTTCATCAAGAAGGTGTGTGATTTTAATCCAAAGTTTGAATAGGTTTATTTATTAAATATGCAGGCATAAATACGTATAGATATTCAGTAGACGATTAATGAGCTATTATTTCTCTGTGTTTAGTGTAATCCCCAGCTAAAGGTTCCCGGTCTCTACGTGGTGGACTCGATAATCCGCCAGTCGCGTCATCAGTTCGGGGAAGATAAAGACGTGTTCGGTCCGAGGTTCCTAAAGAACATCAGCGCCACCTTTCAGAGCCTGTATGAGTGCCCACCTGATGATAAGGTGCAGAATTTGTAGATTTTATAAGACGGGGATGTTTTTAAGCGTCTCTGCTGCGTTTAAATGATGGGCTGTGTGTCTGAGTTCAGGAGAAGATCCTGCGTGTGCTGAGTCTGTGGCAAAAGAACGCGGTGTTTAGTATGGACATCATTCAGCCGCTGGTGGACATGGCCATGACTCCAGAGGTGTCTGTTATGGAGAACGGTGGTTCAGTGGGAGGTACACACACACACACACACACACACACACACATATGCTTTAACCAGGTATTCTTTTAGTGTATATCGATACACTCTCGTCATTCGAGTATATAAGAGGTCATATGTGTGTGTGCAGGTTCTCCAGCTGAAGCAGCGTGTGTCCAGCCGACACCAGAATCCTTCTCACGCCCTGTGTCGCAGAGCCCGGCAGATCAGCAGGACAGCATGACTCTCGCCGCCGTGGCTCAGTTCCTCCGGTCCGCTCCGGGCCTCGACGTGAGTCGCTTTCAGATCCTCTATATTAAGTAAAGTATTTTAATGGAGAAGGTGCTAGCGTCGTTGTTAAGTTGTTGGATTGCTAATTGGAAGATCTGAGCTGCCAATGCTGGGCCCTTAAGCAAGGCCCTTAACCCCCAACTGACAACAAACATGTTAAAGAAAAAAGGAAGTTGAAGTAATAGTGAACTCCGCTCTGCCATCTGTTGGTATGTCTCGAAACTTTTTGACACCCCCCAAATGCTATTCCTACACTCTATTTGTCTATCAATGACTTGCTCCAGGGCCGAGCAGTTTGAGGAGTCTTGGGAATTGAACCCACAACCATGTGATAAGGAAACCAACAGCTTAAGATCTTTTCCCATTTCTGAGAATGTATTCGAGAACCTGAGACTGGCGACATTTCGTAAAACCATCATGCGTCAAAGCAAAACTGTTACAGGCAGGACGGTATATCAGTTTGTTAGTCAGTCAGTAGTAAAATTGACCTGCCATCTTTTCATGTTCAGCTACAGCAGCTTCTGCGGACTCTCCAGCAGGGAGGCGCTGCACAGTCTAACACGGCTAGCATAGCTAGCACAGCTAACCCCGCCCCTGTGCAACAGAACAGCTCAATCTCCAAGGTAATGTGTGCACACACACACACACACACACAGGTTGTTGTTATCAATAATTATGCATTTATTACATCACTTATTATTAGGTTCTGCAGGACCGGTTCGACTATGACGAGGAACCAGACGCGGAGGAGCGCCCGCCAGTGGAAGCGTTTCCTGCTCTCTCAATGTGAGTCCACCTAGGGTTATATTTACTCACTGCTCATACCGCAGCACTGTCCGGTTCTGTGCTCTGATTGGCTGGCAGTTTTGGCATGAAACTTTTATGTTGGTCGGTTAATTTTTTCACGCCGACTTGCGTATGAGTCTCGTGTGTTTGGGCTGAGCCACTGAAACGAACCCACACCTCTTTTATCTCGTTCAGAAATGTCCCAGATCTGCAGCAGGTTCTTCAGGGTCACCTTCTCAGCCACCTTTCCAACCAGGTAACATTTGTATTCATTTATTTAAACTACATCAAAGGTTGTGTTTGTTCTAAAGAGTCACCATGCAACATCCTAACGTTCTACAACCCTCAAGGGGTTACGAGTTCCAGCTGTTTACACAACATGTTAGTAATATTCATCTATTTTTATTACTCTGATCTAATCACGGATGACTGGAACACATGAAACACACACCGTCACAGCTGCACTGCTAAGCTACAGCTCGTACCTTGTAGAAATGTTCACATAGTTTATTTAAACAGAGTCTTTCTATTAATCCACTTAGCCAGATGGCTAGTTTGGTTATGTTCTATGCGAGGAAAACGTACTGGGAAGCACATTGGGCTAGCTAAAGATGTGCATTCCGCTTTATTATTACATATATTTTTTCACTATTTAATCCCGTTAATATGCTTTCAAATGATCTAAATAACCGTGACAATTTTGCGCTACAGCACCACCCTGGGTAACTAATGGTATTGCAGGCCATTACATAATATTAGATCAAACCTCAAATCGACAAAAAAAAAAAAGGCCACGTTGTTGATGTTTTCAGTGCTGCTGTGCACAATAATGCACTGTAATGGAGTTCATATTTATTGAGAGATTCAGCAATTAAAACCTGAGCAAAGCTAATAAACAAAACACAGATCTTTTTGTCTAGGCTGTAACTGTAACTGGTTGTTTTTTTTCAGGCTGAATCAGTTCAGTCCAGAAGAGATGACCGTGACAGGAGATCAAGCAGGAGGTCCCGTTCAAGGCAAGTAAATAATATTTTCACTGAATTTCCAGTTTTTAATCCATTTGATCAACAGCAAAACCATCTGCTTGTGCACTAATAACTCCTCAGGTCACCCAGGAGACGCTTATCCCCTCGCTCGCAGTCGTCTCACTCCCGACATTCGCGGCATCACCGCTCTCGTTCCCGCGAACGCTGGAGAAGTCCGCCGAGATCACACACAGGCGACCCGAGGGAAATGGAGAGACGCCGTAAAGGACTTCCTCCCATGAAGAGAGAGACGCTCAGCGGTCAGCGCGAGAGATTTATTTATCTGTTCATTTGTATTATTGGTAAATCATACGTGGGACTGCTGAAGTGAACATGGATTAAGAGCATTGTGTAGTACGTAGTAAAGGAATGAAGTGTGTGTGTGTGTGTGTGTGCACGCAGTGTGCAGCACGACTCTGTGGCTCGGTCAGCTGGATAAGAAAACGCAGCAGCAGGACGTCAACAGTCTGATTGAGGAGTTCGGCCAGATCGATTCCATCAACGTGAGCACAGAATTTGGCTCTCATAGTTTAATAAAAGTATCAGTAATCATAAAATCATACAAATCGATGATTCCGGTATTATTATTATTATTATTATTATCATTCTGCCGTTTTTGAGTTTTAAAACTTATTGTTGTACTACAGATGATTCCTCCTAGAGGCTGCGCCTACATCGTGATGGTTCACAGACAGGACGCCTACACAGCTCTGAATAAACTCAGCCGAGGAAACGCCAAGATTAACAACAAATCCTTTAAGGTACAATTTATAGAGAGAGGAGAATCGTAAGTGTGTGTGCCTGTGTGTGAGAGAGCGAGAGAGAGAGAATATGGTTGATTTTTTTTTTTTTTTTTTTCCCTTACCTGAATGCCGTTCTATATCGACGTGTTGCTTTGTAAGACATGAAGTCATGAACGTTGTTTTGTTATTTCTTATTTCGTTTGATCTCAATAGCTGATGCTGCCACCTTCCTTCTAAGATTTGAAGCATGGCGGTGGCAGCATCAGCTCGTTGCTCATATTACTATAACTCATTCACCATATTCGTTAGGGGACCAAAGTGAGGCGAATCAACAACTTGGAACAGCTGTCTCAGTTACAGCTGCTAGCTTATAACCGGCACTTAATCGGACAAATGTCTCTGGACGTTCACCCGTTTTAAGTCTATGCAGTTTTAATGAAGGACTATGTTGATTGGATGGCTGTTTTTGACATGTCTGGCCATGTGTCTCTGTGTGAGATCAGATTGCGTGGGCGATAAACAAAGGAGTCAGTGGTCGCTTTAAGAAGTACTGGAACACGGAGCTGGGCGTTACCTACGTCCCCTGGGAGAAGCTGAAGGATTCAGAGTTGGTGGCTTTGAGGGAGGGAGCAATATTGGATCAGGAAACACTCAGACCAGGTACACACACACACACACACACACAGCATTTAAACATGTATTACAGAAACATACGGAGACGTGTGTCTCTAACCCAGTGGAAGCTGATAGAGAGGCGGCTCCCGAGTCACAGGGAAGTGCATTTCAAACCGTAGAACATGATAAGTACACTACTTAGTAGGGATGGACGATTAACTAAAAAGTAATCGGAACCAAAATTTAGCACTTCTAACCAATGTATTTTAACTTTTTCCCTCTCAATAACCTACTACGGCGTGAGAAGTTACATGACTTCTCCTGATTTAGTCAGTGGCGCTGAAGGGACATAACTTGGAGCTCAAACATTGAGTCAAGTCGAATAGAGAAGGAGCTTCTACCAAAGAACAACACAGTGTATAAGGGAATAAAAACAAGAAATCACTTTATTAATTAATTAATCGTAATCAAGGTAAAATGTTCAGTTAATCACGGTTTTGATATTAGGTCATATCGCCCCGCCCTACCACAGAAGATTGGTTGTTGGGTTTTTTTTGTACCCCATGTTAAGTGTGGCTTTTCTGCAGTAAATATTGCACTCTGTCACATGCACTATGTAGGAGGATTTGAAAGAATGCACCTCTGGATGTACTCTGTCCACTCGGGAGCCACTAATACACATGTGAAAAGTGCTTCTACGCTACCTAGTGCACCCTGTGCTTAACAAAGAAAAACTTGTATGAGACATATTATTTTTTTTATTTATTATTTTATTTATTGGCGTTGTTGGTCACTAATGTAGAGTGGGCCACAACGCTTGCCGAGCTGAATAAACCGGTTGAAGACGGTGGAGACGGAGCGGACCGAGCGCGAGAGCGTGGAGCTGCAGTCTCGTCACAGGTAAAAGGTTTTAATGGGGTATCTGATCAAACCCTCTTTTCGTTCCCTTTGTTCTGGAGGTCAAGTGTTCGCCTACGTTTTAATCCACCGTGTAATTTTGCAATATACAGTAGAACGCTTTAAAGCTTCTTCTTGTACAAAGCATGGCTACCCTCAATGCGTCAACAGGTTTAATGTCAGAACTTTTAATAAATAAAAAGAAGGTTAGCATCGTGAGTGTTTATTTCCCACTCGTCCTGTTTGCATTCTCTTCACCACCATCGTGTTTACACACTGCACCACAATTGAGAATTCCTTTAAAAACAGTGACTACCACACTGAATCAACGCTGCCTGACTAGCTCGATTCGTCATCGCCACACCGCCCTGTTTATGGTTGGAAATGGAGCATCAGTAAGAAATGACACTAATGTGGTAGCACATGCTGCTCTTATGAGGCCGATAAAACCATCTGTTTGTGGAAGGTGGGACCTGATCAAAAGATCAGGAATTACTAGACTGTGAATCCAGTTATCTAATAAGTTGTCTGTGTGTAATTACTCTGCGTACGTATTGTGCTCTATATTAGATTAGATTAGATTAGATTCAACTTTATTGTCATTGTGCAAGGTACATGTACAGATATTAAAGACTGAGCTGAAACTGGCATATTTAGATTATATAAAATAAATGTAAAAGGCTTATTATTTGATTCAACTAATAATTGGAGCGGCATAGAGAGAGCACTTTCCCGCCTGGCGTTGCCGGTGCCAAGCTGGTGCTGGAGGCGGAGCTTGGCGTAGGTTGGCATTCGGACTGAACCGGCATAATAACCCCTTATATTATAAACCTTATTTTATTTTTAAGGGGTTTTTTAAATTTGGATAGAAAAAATTTTGAAAAAGATAAACTGATGGTTTCTTCTGTCCAATGAGATTTAATTCTTTCATAATTCGTTACCCCGTCAGCGTTTAATATTGACACCTCTTAAACTGTGCCCTGTGGTGGAAGTTCCGCCCACTGATGTCTAGGGCCGGGAAGCTCCGGCTCTGGGAGTCACGGTTCCGATTCCAGAATCGATTCTTAATCTACCCCTTATTTCCCAGTTCTTCTGCTGTGTAAATACATATTTCTATCTTAACATTTTCACCAGAATTGGAGTTTGTGGGGGTTTTTTTGTGTTTATAGTGTGAATCTCTGTATGAACATCGTCATCCATCTTAAAAAAGACGATTTGGTTTCACAAATTTTCTTTAATTAATAAAGTTGTGTTGAAGAGTTATTGTTATAATAAACAGTGCCATAAGGACACACTGTACCTCGACTTAAGCACCTGCAACGGTGTGTGCAACCCTGTGTTATCCACCACGGAGAACCGACACAAATCCTTGGCAATAAAACCGCCGCTGACCGCCAGCTTCTGTCTGTGCGTCGCTCAGTGTTTATGTAACAGACTAAACGTGGTAATTTTATGTCAGCTCTCATTCTGTGGATGTGGATAAGTGCATTTTTTCCCCTCGGGGCTTGCCGTAGTTTTGGCGAGAGTGCATGCGCACAGGGGTGTGAGACAGAAGAAAAAGTTGTTGAGTACATTTTGGACTGCTTAGGGTCCTCACCAATTTCCACCAAAACTAGAATTTTGTCTTTGATGACCAGAGAAATGGTTTCATGAGACTCTGACATACCGAATGGGATTCCTATCTGCCACCACATGTGCATATAACCCGGCTTTGCGGCGTGTGCAAATAAAAGGTGGTCCTGTAAACTATGAGCGTCTGGGGTCCATCAGGGTTACTGTTTGAGGAAAGCCATGATAAAAATATAAACCGTGAGTTTGAAGCCGCTGAAAGAAAAGAATCCGATTCAAACTGTGCTGCAAAATAATACACTGCATTTTATTTATAGTCGCCCTTTTTGACACTCAAAGTCACCGTACATCATTAACAAGACACTGTTTTTAAAAAATAAATAAACGAATGAAGAAATTAAGCTGTTGAAGCAGAACCAGATCTTGGCATGGAGTTCCAGGGTTTTGCCTTGCCGGCTTTCCGAGCCCCGACTTTTCCTGATTTGAGTTAAAGGGACGCCTCCAGTAAAAATGAAACAATGGGAAATGGATTTTCCACTTGACATTCTACGTCGCTCGAAGAGCCGCCGAACTCGCCGACATTTCCAAAGGAAATCGCTGGAACTTCTGAGCAGGTGGGTTT
This sequence comes from Bagarius yarrelli, assembly GCA_005784505.1. Classification (NCBI taxonomy): domain Eukaryota; kingdom Metazoa; phylum Chordata; class Actinopteri; order Siluriformes; family Sisoridae; genus Bagarius; species Bagarius yarrelli. Next base: position 1,984,454 of record VCAZ01000018.1, read on the forward strand.
TCTAATCTGTGCGGCGGAGAGTAACCTGCTTTAATCCATACTAGCAAACCGTTTAATGATTTCCGTGTAATTGTTAGTTGGAAGTTTCAGATGTCTGCTGCCTCCGACTAGAGTTCCACTTGATTACCCTTCATGTCAGTATATCTTTAAATGACAGCTAAATGTAAACATTTTGCCCTCCCATTACCCACCTACAGACACAACTGCACCCCAAAACGTATCCTATTTTAAATAGTCACACCTTTGTAAACATGCAGCTTGTCCTCACACTGGTTTCTTTCGGAGGTGTCTATAAAATGACTTACAGGAGGCCTTGGACTGTAGGTCGGGTCTCCAGCGTATAGATCATCCCTAGTTCAGTATATTTGTCTACATTTGTTTGAAGTGGTAATAAAGATGTAAACTGTTGATGCTTTTACCCCCGGCTATAGACGATAAATCTGATGTGTTCCAGAGAGCGTCGCCAAATTTATTTATTTATTTATTCTTTTTTAACTTTTACCTCAAAGTTGAATAGTTTCTTCCAGTGTCTTGCGTATTACAGCCCACAGAGTTTGTAAACAGATGCAATACCAGGTGTTTGATAGAACCTGCTTCCTGGTCTGCTTAAGTTCTTAAGAGCTCGGTTTTGTTTCTCTCTCGTTATACCGGTTCCAGGTAAGTTCCTGATCTTTGGTGTTCTGTACCGGCTATTTTGCTTGCAATACTCAAACATTCTTTTGAAATGTAAAGCAGCAAAAAAAAACCTGGTTAATGGATAAAATCCAAACATAAGCTTGTCCACGTGAAACCGCTTGAAGTTCACACCCAAGCCAACAGCAAAGGGTTTAGATTGACCCGTTTGAGGCGACACATCTAAAATGTTCTCGCATCCGACATTTAAATCCAGTAAGTATGTAATGTATGCTTTTGCAGCAGTGTCAGTTTAAGGAATTTTCAGGTTATTCGTTTTGTTTTTTTCACCACAACATTTGGAAAAAAAAACAAAAAAAAAAAACGGGGACATGTTTGTGGTTTCTTACTTCACACTTCAGCTGTAAACTTTAAAGCCCACCTTTCACACTGGATGTCCTTCGAGAGAAGCGCAAACTGGCGTCCATATCAGAAAAACCTGCAAAGCTTGGACACTTTTGGTCCAATAAAAGCTCAAATTAGCTTAATAAGCCGGTGGACTCTGCTCCTGATTGGTTGAATTAAATAATGGTAGCCACGCCGGCCCATGTGGAGGAGATCAAACATGCATGAACTAACCAACCAACTTGATATGTTACAGAGCTGATAAAATTGTAAAATTACCGTTGCTTGCTTTGGTCAAATATATAAAATTAAGGAGGCAGTGCTAGTGTCCAATCTAATATTCTATAGGTTAATGCCTGAGTGAGTTCCAGGAAGTCTATAGTCATTGAAATAAAGCGAAAACGTTCCGCACACTACGTCGGCCGTTGCGTAACGGGTAAAGGTCTAAAACGTGTGGTTTTCTACATCAAACACCAAAAAGGGTTTCAAGAGGACTTCTGTTAGAAATATAGACCGTCACGGAAAGTTAACACGCTTGTGCGTGCTGGGGAACAACTCAGATTTGACCACCAGTGCTGGTACAGGATAGTGAAAGTAAACGCAACAGTTTCGTGGAACCTTTTGCATCATGTTGCAAATGTGAACATAGAAATTCACTTGGACGGCTTTGGGGAGATTTGATTGGCTATCAGTAAGTTCTAACTCGAATTGTTCCTATACCGCACCGAGACCTGTGTCTAACCTGCCCGTTAGCACGTTAGCATGCTAATGTACAGATGAAGAATCTAAAACCTGATTTAGTTTTATTTATACTTCTTCAGAGACCACCAGGTTTAGTCAGTGATTTGGAACATTTTTCAAGTCACTTTATTTAGTGTGCAAAGTAAAGGAATGACGTTCTATGGTTTGAGAAAGAAGACATCACATGGCGAATACTTGTAGGTTGGGATTGTGGGATCAGGTTTGGATAGTTCTGTCGGAAGATAGAATGGCGGAATTGTGGGTAAAACATGTTAAAGGAAAAATAAAATGACATTTGGTTCAGACACTATTTTCCCGTGTGGCTAACATTTTGGGAAGATGGCTATTTTTGCTCAAGAAGTAATTTTATTTCCATGGCGGAACTGAAACATGGCTGCTGGATTGCTTTTGGAGAAACATCTGGGACGAGAACGCTTTTGCTTAACACAAACAGCTGGGACGTATCCCCTCACCTACAGAAGTGAAGAAAGCAGAGTTGGTAAGCCAGTTGTTTCCTTTTTGTGTTGCTTTTTAACCCCTAAACTCTCACTTTAACATGATTAAAATAAAGTCCCCAAAAACCTGGTTAATGTCCGGGGCTTGTAATGATATTACTGGTGTATGTGTGTGTTTAGGAAAACAACCTAAAGCACATGTTCATTTCTTATCAAAAACTAAATATGCCTAAAATATACAATGATGTTACTTGTTGAGGCATTTATTTGAATATTTTATGGTGGGATGTCTCGATTTGCTCTAGTTCTTTGTAGCCTCATTCCCTTACAATCTAATGCATATTGAAAAGTTAGTTTCGATGTAAAATGTAGTGCGTTCTGGATAAACTGTGCTCTTGGATTAAGGAACAATAGCTATTTTATAGTAGCTTCTAGCTTCTTCTGTCAAATTAAGGATTTTTTTTTTTTTTTTTTTTGGAGAAGTTGGCAACGATTATTTTAAACGTTGTCAAGCAATCCTGGTCCTGGAGGGCCTGCGGTGTCCTGCAGAGTTTAGCTCCAACCCTAATCAAACACGCCTAAACCACCTACCCAAGATCTTGCTAGGTTATATTTACAGGTAGATGTGTTGAGGCGAGGTGAAGCTAAACTCTGCAGGACACCCCGACCCTCCAGAACCGAGATTGCCCACCCCTGGTGTATACCATACACACTATCTATCACATACATATATGTGTAATATATACATCGGCTAGTATGTGCGGGACTAAATAAAATCGGTCGATTCTGGAACTAACCGGCTTCGTTAGCTACGCACTGATGTATTGATTTTCCATTCGGACACACACCCTTCTGCGGATTCTCTCTGTTGAATCTGTACTTACAAACCATTAACTATTCTCTGCTCCAGTGTTGCGACACCCTCTGGTGTAGTCAGAAATAAAGGAACAGTTATTAACCTTTATTAACTAATGATAAATAGAAACTAACAAAAATGCTGATTTGTAGTGAATGCCTTTTTTTTTTTTTTTTTTTTTTTTTTTTTTTTTTTTTTTTTTTTTTTTGCACTTTTAGGACGATTTATTTAAAATATTGTAATTGATCGAAAAAGGAAGGAAAAGAAGTAACTTTTAAAGAAGAAGCTTTGCATGGAAACAGCCTCCATGTTGTTTGTTATAAGTGCACAACTGTGTTCTCTGTGTCTTCTCTTCTTTCTGCTTCCCCGAGTCGTCCCTGTGCTTCATTCTAAAAATTCTTATTGCCATCTACAGGAGCCGATAATGTTTTAGTCAAAATAAGATGATAGAAACGTCTAGTGCTTTGGTGGAAATATAAAGCTGGCAGTACTTCCAATGCACGAGGTGAAACCACGTCCGGGGGGGTGAGGGGATAAATTCTCGGCTGATAACCAGACAACCTCTCCCACCCTTTATAAAAATTTTCCTTTTCTTCTGTTTTTGTGTTAATGAGCTGTAACACGATGGACTTGAAGCTTCGATCTTCTGGGGGTTTTTACTATCTCACATGCCTTTGAGGGAAAGCGTTAATCGAGGCTGATGGTCTTTATTGGCTGTGTTAGTATGAGGGGATAGCAAAAAGTTTTGAGGCACACCAACAGATGGCAGCAGTTGTCTTAAAACTTTTTGATACCCCTTCAGCCGTAGATATTCTTATTAAACATCTAATTCGTGCTAATTATTAAATTAACCTTATAAATTGCATTATTGAAGATGTAGTTTTTTTATTATATTTGGGCGCAGGGTGTCATCATTGCGTCATGATGGCAAGCTCCAGGTTTGGTGTGTGTGAAGGTTTACGATTCCGAGGATGAGGTTGTTCTTAGTAGTCCAGGTGTCATCAACTTGATATTTCTCTGTTATTGCGGGTTCATTCGTTGATGTGAAGTCACAATAAATAAGAAAAAAATAAATTTGCTCACCACATTTAATTAAAACTTTTCATTCGAGTTTACTTTTTTTTTTGTAGCTCAACAATAAAACAAAGAATCTGTGAAACGATTGGTGTCGAAGGCGTCCGCCTGGACCGTCCTACTGTCTTATCCAATGGTACGGTGGTCCAAATCAAAGGTTACCATGGGCCCACTTTGGCCTGCGGGTCTTAGTTTGGGCATCAACTAGGAATCAAAACTTCTTTTCATAAAGATTTCCATCCAAACTATTCACACATAATGTGGACATCCTGGATACAGTCCAATTTTCTAACCCTGTCCAATCTTATGCACATACAAGCAGGGACACGGTATATTAGTGTTAAGTTAAAGGACACCGTCTAGGACATTCTGCCATAATGTGAGCTTTCTACGAGTCCTCAAAGACGCTCACGATTGGTAAGTGTCGAACTTATTGACGAGAGGAAGTCAATGTAATAAATGGACATTTGGTCCATCTCCGAGTTGAGGATGAGTCTGGTTCCTCTTCATGTTCCTCTCAAAGTTTTTCCCTTTCCAGGGTCGGCACCGGGCTTTGATCATTAGGGACAAACTTACACTTTATCACTGTTACTGCATTCTGCACACTTTGAGACAATGTCCACTGTTGAATTGAGCTGAGTTAATCCCGTCCAGAGATCAGGGGCAGTTTTCTGGGATAAAGTTTACTTTGGAAATGTTATAGTTTACAGATTAAAAAATGACCCAATGTAAATTTCATCACTTGAATTAAGATTATAATTATTTAATTTTTAAGCAAATCCACACACAAAAAAAAAAACAGACTTTATAACAAAAAATACAATAAAAAGAAAGAAAAAAACTACAACGAATTAATGTGAAACATATTTCAGGTTTTTAAGGAAAATATTAAAATGTAAACATATTTGTAATGATTAACGAATTTAATTACACTTTTATTCTCAGTAACTAATAAATTACCGTTACTTTTATTTTGTAATGAAACTACGCAACGCTATTTGAACCCTTGATCTCGCGGGTTTTAGATTTGCTTTTACAGCATTCCGCAGACGTCCTTATCCCGACCGACTTTCATACAACTGGACCAAAGGGGGGTTAAGGGTCTTTGCTCAGGGATACAACAGTAGCAAATTGGTGGTGCTGGGAATCGAACCCAGATCTTTCAATTAGCAGTCCAACACCTTAACCACTGCGCTACCACTTCCACTAGTATTATTATATTAGGAATATTTATAGTATTTATTTTTTTAGGGATTCGAATCCATAGTCGGATTTCTGTGTTGCAACTTTAGAATGTGTTTGTGTAGACATGTTTGTGTGTAATGTTGACTAACAGTTTAATCATAAATTCATATTTACACCACGTCCAATCACGCGCCATCACTGTGGATCATCCTGCTGGATCAGAACGGGGGTAAGATGATGGATCAGACGGGATAATTCCACTCGGACCGCTACTACGTAGCTAACGTTTACTAATGATTTCGCAATTTGAACCCCAACCGAGGCTAAAATATGAGGGAGGAGTCTGTTTCAGTAACGGGGTAACAAGGTAGCTGTGAGGTGTGTGTGTGTGTGTGTGAGTGATTTTGCAGGCTGTATTCAGGTAAGATGGTTCTGATTGGTCAGGAGGTTGTTGGGTAATTGTTTTACAGCAACAGCTCTGTTTGTAACGGCTTTTACAAATCACAGGTTTATGTTAAAGGCCCCAGTGAGCAGTTTCCTGCCAATATCAGTCGATTAACGAGTAAATGTGGATCAGATTCTCTAACAAAGGGTCGGTCTGTCTTTTGATTTTTTTTTTTTTCTTGCTGGTTGGCGTGCGGTATCATCTGATTATCATCATGGAACGTTATGGTAAACGTAGCGTTCTGTTGGTGGGGAATCCGGCAAATAATTAATCTAGCCTTAAAATGCTACAAAAGGACGCTACATAAATTTACGTAACAAAGATTAGGAATTTAGTAGATGGAAGGAGTCAGCAGTGCGAAGGCGCCACTACACTTCAATACGTTTTCCACCACAGAAAAGTCTTAAGTAGCTTGTTTTTTTTATACGAATAGCTGGTGTTTGTTTGCTAGTTTTGGTTCTAATTTTAAATAAAAAATAAGCTGATAAACCGTTTTTGTTTTTTTTTGTTTTTTGTTTTGTTTTTTGTTTTTTTGATAATTAGCAAAGAATTTACACACTTGCAATCTTATTGTAAAAAATTGTAAAAAGCAAGTGGATTTTTGCCTTAAAAAAAATTGCCTTATTTCACCTTTTACAAGGGGGTATCAGAAAATGTCAAAACACGCCAGCAGATGGCAGCACAAGGTCTTGAAACTTCCTTTAAGGTTCTGGGTCAGATTTTGAGAAATATCACAAAAAAATTCCTCTTCCATGGTGTGACCTTCCGAAAAAATTGAGCTGAACCACCAACCCCACCACTACTTTACTGCTGTAGTGAAGTTAAAAAAAAAGTATTTTGGTTCAAGCTTCCCTTTAGGGGCCCCCCGAATGGTGCCGCTAATGTGGTGTGTTCAGGTCGCAGAGACCCAGTTTGAACCAATAGTAAACAACGGAGTGTCGGGGCGGGGGGTGTGAAAAGTGTTAAGCAGTGAGGAACATTAAGGAGGACGATCATATTGCATTAGATCATTTTATCCATGATCCCCTGGTTAATGGACAAATTTGTCATTTGTCCTCCACTAAAACGAGCGAGTGTCACTGATTCTCCTTCAACAGCTGATAGTAACGACCCCGGAGGACTGGACCCAGGTGAGGAAGAGCCCACCAGTTCGGGTCGCAGTGCAGCAATACTGGAAACATGAAATGCGGGAAATACCGAAAGCCATAAGATCGGGGGGGGGGGGGGGGGGGGGGGGGGGGGGGGGGTCCTAAAATATTTTCTTCTTAGGGGGAACCACTGATTTCGATGGAGGCAGTAAATATGAACAAATGTTGGACCAATTCAAACGCTATTGCGAATCGCTTTTACCTGCCTTACCTGTCAATCAGTTTTAAGGGGCGGGACTATACTATGGAGGACCAGTATGATGAACTTAAAATATCCACCCAAAAACGCATGTATTTTATTTATATATGGCGCAATACATTCAGTGCCTTTTTAAGGCGTTTATTGTTATAAATATATAAATATATATGTTACGTAGCTAAAGGCTGCGCCACAGGGACGTGAGTGCGGCTGATTAAACAAGCTTTGACAAAACGCGACTAATTTTCTCAGATACTTCTCAGTCACATGATTAACCGCATATCATCCCTAGTGGGACATTAACATCACATCACCTGTCTTTTACAATCACATCTCACACACACACACACACACTGACGTTTTTCTAACAGTTGGATGTGCCACACTATTCAAGTGTCCCGACTTGGTGTATGAATGCAGGGACGTCCTCAGTTTGCTGTTTATTTAGTTTTGTGTTCAATGGATGTAAAAATGTGCAGATGTTTAGAATAAACGTTTGTTCGTGAACGTGTGTTTGTTTGTGGGTTCACAGGATATTTGTCGTCGCTTGTACGCGAGCGCATATGTGCTAAAGTATTGGGACGGTGTGTAAGATGTGGTATAAGTTTATGTTGCACACAGTGTTCATCACATTATCAAACCACTTCTTGGAGTAAACACACACACACACACACACACTCCTCTGCTTCATGTTCCAGCTAACCTTAAACAGGGGATTTGTCTCGCGAATAATTATTTTTTAAAAATCTCATAGTTATTACTGTTTGTCAGTAACGGAGGAACGCCGCCAAATGTGTAAGGTCACATTTTTAAATATACTCTAAAAAAAAAATACTCCAAAAATTTACTTAAGTAAGCCTGCCGGAGTAAATGTCATTCGTTACTACCCACATCTGCTTACAGTATGGGGAAGTGGTGGCTCATGGTTAAGGTGTTGGACTGCCAACCCGTAGATTGTGGGTTCGCTGATGGGCCCCTGAGTAAGGCCCCTAACCCCCAATTGCTCAGTTGTATAAAAGAGATAAATGTAAGACGCTCTGGATATGCTGTGAATGTAGTATAGTCCCGCCCCTGACACTAATTGGCAGTTTTAAGTTTAAGGCTTAGTTTGAGTTTGAACGACGGGATTTTGTCACAAATAAACACAAGGCACTTTACAATTCCTTTTAAACATCGTCCACAACATACAAAAGACATAACGGATCACCGAGACCTACAGTATGATCCTGGCTCTAAAGACAAAAGCTTGTCAATTTATAGCGCAAAGTAACATTTAGATGCGGTTTTTATTAAATATATTAAAGTTTAATAGGATTTAATACAATAAAATAATTTCAGCTACATTTAAGGGGAAGGTGTAGAAGACAGTGGTGAGACAGCTATGATGTATGGGTTAGAGACAGTGGTGAGACAGCTATGATGTATGGTGTAGAGACAGTGGTGAGACAGCTATGATTTATGGTTTGAAGACAGTGATGAGACCAGCTATGATGTAGAGACAGTGGTGTAGAGACAGTGGTGAGACAGTTATGATGTATGGTGTAGAGACAGTGGTGAGACAGTTATGATGTATGGTGTAGAGACAGTGGTGAGATGAGACAGCTATGATGTACAGGTTTAGAGACAGTGGTGAGACAGCTATGATGTATGGTGTAGAGACAGTGGTGAGACAGCTATGATGTATGGTGTAGAGACAGTGGTGAGACAGCTATGATGTATGGTGTAGAGACAGTGGTGAGACAGCTATGATGTATGGTTTGAAGACAGTGATGAGACCGCCTGATGAGACCAGCTATGATGTATGGTGTAGAGACAGTGGTGAGACAGCTATGATGTATGGTGTAGAGACAGTGGTGAGACAGCTATGATGTATGGTTTAGAGACAGTGGTGAGACAGCTATGATGTATGGTGTAGAGACAGTGGTGAGACAGCTATGATTTATGGTTTGAAGACAGTGATGAGACCAGCTATGATGTATGGTGTAGAGACAGTGGTGAGACAGTTATGATGTATGGTGTAGAGACAGTGGTGAGACAGCTATGATGTACAGTTTAGAGACAGTGGTGAGACCAGCTATGATGTATGGTGTAGAGACAGTGGTGAGACAGTGGTGAGACTATGATGTATGGATGTGTAGAGACAGTGGTGAGACAGCTATGATGTATGGTTGTAGAGAGCTTAGATGTATAGATTAGACAGTGGTGAGACAGCTATGATGTATGGTTTGATGGTTTGAGACAGTGATGAGACCAGCTATGATGTATGGTGTAGAGACAGTGGTGAGAGACCCAGTGAGTATGGTGAGAGACAGTGGTGAGAGACAGCTATGATGTATGGTGTAGAGACAGTGGTGAGACAGCTATGATGTATGGTTTAGAGACAGTGGTGAGAGACAGCTATGGATGATGACGATGATTTATGAGACAGTGGTGTAGAGACAGTGGTGAGACAGCTATGATTAATGGTTTGAAGACAGTGATGAGACCAGCTATGATTTATGGTGTAGAGACAGTGGTGAGACAGTTATGATGTATGGTGTAGAGACAGTGGTGAGACAGCTATGATGTACAGTTTAGAGACAGTGGTGAGACCAGCTATGATGTATGGTGTAGAGACAGTGGTGAGACAGCTATGATGTATAGATTAGAGACAGTGGTGAGACAGCTATGATGTATGGTTTGAAGACAGTGATGAGACCAGCTATGATGTATGGTGTAGAGACAGTGGTGAGACAGCTATGATGTATGGTGTAGAGACAGTGGTGAGACAGCTATATGATGTATGGTTTAGAGACAGTGGTGAGACCAGCTATGATGTATGGTTTAGAGACAGTGGTGAGACAGTGGTGAGACAGCTATGATGTATGGTGTAGAGACAGTGTGGTGAGACAGCTATGATGTATGGTGTAGAGAGGGGTACAGTGGTGAGACAGCTTGGAGAGACAGTGGTGATGTATGATGTATGGTGTGAGACAGTAGAGACAGTGGTGAGACAGCTATGATGTATGGTGTAGAGACAGTGGTGATGAGACAGTGATGAGACCAGCTATGATGTATGGTGTAGAGGACAGTGGTGAGACAGCTATGATGTATGGTTAGAGACAGTAGAGACAGTGATGAGACCAGCTATGATGTATGGTGGTGAGAGACAGTGGTGAGAGACAGATGATGCTATGATGTATGGTTTAGAGACAGTGGTGAGACAGCTATGATGTATGGTTTAGAGACAGTGGTGAGACAGCTATGATGTATGGTGTAGAGACAGTGGTGAGACAGCTATGATGTATGGTGTAGAGACAGTGGTGAGAGACAGTGGTGGAGACAGCTGGTGTATGATGTATGTGTAGAGCAGCTATGATGTATGGTGTAGAGACAGTGGTGAGACAGCTATGATGTATGGTGAGACAGCTTGAGAGAGAGACAGTGGTGAGACAGCTGAGAGCAGCTATGATGTATGGGTGTAGAGACAGTGGTGAGACAGCTATGGTGTAGAGACAGTGGTGAGACAGCTAGCTATGATGTATGGTTTAGAGACAGTGGTGAGACATGAGAGACAGCTGGTGAGACAGCTATGATGTATGGTGTTAGAGACAGTGGTGAGACACAGCTATGATGTATGGTGTAGAGACAGTGGTGAGACAGCTATGATGTATGGTTAGAGACATAGAGACAGTGGTGAGACAGCTATGATGTATGGGTTAGAGACAGTGGTGAGACAGCTATGATGTATGGTGTAGAGACAGTGGTGAGACAGCTATGATGTATGGTTTAGAGACAGTGGTGAGACAGCTATGATGTATGGGTTAGAGATGATGTATGGTTTACAGTGGTGAGAACAGCTATGATGTATGGTTTAGAGACAGTGGTGAGACAGCTATGATGTATGGTTTAGAGACAGTGGTGTTAGATGTTGAGGTTTTCTCTTCTGTTTTTTACATTTACAGCATTTGGCGGATGTCTTTATCCAGAGCGACTTACATTTATTTCTTTTATAAAACTGAGCAATTGGTGGTAAAGGGCCTCGCTTAGGGGCCCAACAGTGGTAACTTGGTGGTGCTGGGAATTAAACCCTGATCTTTTAATTAGCAGTCCAACGAATTAACGACTGCGCTACCACTTCCCCCGTTTTGACTTCTTATTGTTTGCTAACCCAGTTAGCCCATGTTTTGTAACGTGGTTTTGTTAGTAACATCTGACAATAACATTGTTTCTCGTCTGGGTATCGAACGGTGATGTCGTTTGCGGTACATTGAGGCGTCTGAGTCGAACCCTTCACCTCCCTGTTAGTCTTTATCTTCTGTAAATGTTGTCAGTTCCTGTCCATGTTGGATCGAGTACATTTATCAGATGTGTGTTTCTTGTTGTCTCAGGTGCCTCCCGAGAGGGCGGAGTCCAGCGTCGAGCCCGTGATCGCTCTGTCAGGTACACAGACCAGAATTTCCTAAGAAAGCTCATTTGCATAATGTGGAATTGAGACAACGGTTTTAATGAGTAATTTATCACGATCTCCGTATTGCGGAACCAAATTAGCACCCCAGCAATGAGGAAATGTTGCTATTAGCCGCAGGTTTACTGTGTAAATCTTCACGTATTTATTTATTTCTTCTGCGTTTCTTTTACACACAGCTGACCCGGTACCTTCCCTGTCAGAAGACCTGACCGGCAGCCTGAGCAATCAGTCACCTTTAAATCATCCTCTTTCTGCTCATCCTCTTCCATTTATACCTCGGTTTCCCAACGTCCCGCATCCTCCACCTGCTCCGGCTCCTCCCACCATCTCCAGGACTCCTATGTTCAGGATCAGGTTGCCCATGCCAAACCCTGCCGCGGATTTCCCACATCCGGGCGCCATGCAAGCCGAGCACTGGAACGGCGGGAGACCCTTCAGGGTTGACTGGAACAACTGCGGACCGCCCAGAGGACCTCCAGAGTGGTTCGGTCCGGAGCCTCCGTTTAGACACGGCGGGTGGAGCCGAGGAGGTCACTGGGGTCACAGACCATTCAGAAACTGACGCTCTTAAAATAAATGTGAATCCGAGATTAGCAAAAACTTGTCTGAGCTTAATACCAAAAAAAAAAAGGAGGAAAATTCTTCGGAATTTCTTAAAATCTCTTAATAACGATAGAAAAATAGACAATTAAAATAAAATGAATCCATTTTTTTTAAACAAAAATTTACAAACAAGAGTCACCAAACTAGAGGAGTGTCTGTGTCCTGCAGAGGACCTCCAATCCAACAGCTAATTAAGGTCTTCAGGACCGAGTCAGGTCACCTCTGGGCTAGAATGTTTGTGTGTTTCTTTAGTTCCTTTATGAGGTTTTGCTTAAAATGTAATCGTTAAATATTTTTCGAATGTCTTAGAACAAATAGAAAACGAATATTTTCCAAAAATAGGGCAAAAATTCTATGGAATTTATGGAATATAAGCGTTCCGAATCTACAAACTCGGCACAGTTTTCCCAAATTTCAGAACACAACCGGCTACTAAAAAGGAAGACGATCTGAGTTCAGCGCCGTTATAGACGAATCTGAGTTTTTCCTTTCCTTCCCCTGAAACCCGATGAAAAAGTGACGCTGTAAACATTCACGTACTCATCTGTGCATTCTAACAATCAGTCATAATGCACTGTGAGAAAGTCAGCATCCAAGATACCCATGATGCATTGGGAGATGAGGGCGCGGTTTATTTGTGTAAATCTCTTTCTTTTTGAAGGGTTTGTATATTTCGGAGTTTCCCACTGTGTGAACGCTCTCGCTCTTTTTAGTAAACTATTTTTCTAGCGATTCAGTTATTGACTCTGTTTTTTTTTTTTTTGTTTTTTTTTTTTTTTGTTTTTTTTATCCTGCATATAAAGTACAAAATAAATCTCTTGTATGGCGTGTAAATAATCATAACAGATTTTGCTGTGATTGTATTTCATTTTCTACTTAGGATGATTTTTACATAGGTGACATACTATAATACACTTATTAATCATTACTAACTACAAAACACCTCTCCTAACTAAGGACATGTACACACACACACACACTTTTTAAATAAAATCTTTGTCCCCATGTCAATGTAACCAGCATGCCAAACCAACAGGTGGCGATATAAAAAAAAAAAAACCTTGAAGTTCCGACTACAACACTAAACCCGGTTAATCTTTGTGAGTCGATACTGCGATTGTGTGTGGACGAACGAACGAACGAACGAACGAACAAATGTTCCCCACAGGGAGAACATGTAAACTCAATGAGTTGGAATCGAACCCAGGACCTTCTAGCTGTGAGGCGACAGTGCTAACCTATGCTAAACTTTATTTTAAATAAATAAAACTAATTTTTATTACAGTAGAAAAGAACCAGATGGTTTTTATTTTATCCTACTTAGTGATTAGTAACATTTTTGTGATGTGAACGGAAAAACTGTCATAGTCGTTGCCTACTTCGACTTCGTGCTTTGGCCACGCAGTAACTGGAACTTTCCACCAGAGGGCGCGCAAGTGCATATTTTTTCCCCACCATACCGCATACTATACTAATACTTACAATTAAATCACATTCTGCACTTGGTAGTCTTTGATTTCATACCTCTATACGGGTGCAATCACTAACTGAGGTCAAAGTATTGGCACCCCACTACCCATCATCATGTGTTTAGTTAAAACAAACAAACAAACAAGCAAAAAGGTGGTTGGTATCGTTAGTGTTTTAATTGTCTTCACTTTCTGGCCTATAAACAGGATTACGTTTCCATATATGTACATACAGAGAATAAAACACACACACACACACACACACACACACAGATTTAGTTAAGTCTCTACAGAACACACAATAAGGCAGAATACATACAGGAAATGTTACCTGTGTGTGTTTGTGTGTGTGTCGGAGAGATACTGTACATGGTTTACGATAAAGGCAGTTACTGGAAGTGTGTTCACCAGAACAAAGTGTGTGTGTGTGTGTGTGTGTGTGTAATTTAACAACCTTTTATCATGCTAATATGGTTTAGAGTCTTAATTCTATTCCTGGTATATTCTCCTATTTGTGTGTGTGTGTGTGTGTGTGTGCGTGTGTGTGTGTATTTCCAGCTAAATTTGGCCCCAAAACCGTAACATTTGCTGTATTTAAAGTACTTCTGTGTAACTCCTAATTTCATCAGATCTTTGATCTGATGCTTTGGAAAATTCTGGAATAACCTAATCCAAGGGCAGGTTTGGGTTCAAGAAATCATTCTAATATCCTACAGGATTTTCCTACAGTCCTACAAACTTTAAACATAATATAAAATATAAACAAAAATGTCTACACACCCACACACACACAAACCCTGCAGAACAAACACACCCTTCCCCAGTGAAACATCTACACTTTTCCCTTGATAATCAAAGCAAACAAAACACACAAACAACAAACCAAAAATCTACACTTTCCCTTTGATAATCAAAAGCAAACACAAAATCATCTACAATTTTTTTTCCCTTTGATAAAACAAAACCAAACAAAAACATCTACACTTTTCCCTTTGATAAAACAAAACCAAACAAAAACATCTACACTTTTCCCTTTGACAAAACAAAACCAAACAAAAACATCTACACTTTTCCCTTTGATACAAAACCAAAAAAAAAAGAGCTTTCCCTTGATAAACAAAACCAAACATAACACATTTTTCCCTTTGTAAAACAAAACCAAACAAAAACATCTACTTTTCCCTTTGATAAACAAAACCAAACAAAAACATCTACACTTTTCCCTTTGATAAACAAAAAAACCCAAACAAAAACAATCTTAACTTTTCCCTTTGTTAAACCCAACCAAACAAAAAATCTGCACTTTTCCTTGAAACAAACCAAACAAAAACATTTCATTTTTTTTACACGTTCCCTTGATAACAAAAACCAAACAAAAACATCTACACTTTTCCTTTGATAAACAAAACCAAACAAAAACAAAAAAGCTACACTTTGCTTTGGACACTAAAACAAACATTCCCCTTTGATAAAACAAAAACCAAACAAAAAATCTACTTTCTTCAAAACATCTCCTTCCTTTGAAACAAAACATTTCCCCAACACAAACCTACAACACTTTTCCCTTGAATACAACCAATATACACTTCCCTTTGATAAACAAAACCCAAAAACAAAAAACATTTTTCTACCACTTTCCCTTTGATAAACAAAAACCAAACAAAAAACCTTTGGGAGATTACACTGTTCCCTTTGATAAACAAAAACCAAACAAAAAACAAACTACACTTTTCCCTTTGATAAACAAAACCAAAACAAAAACATCTACACTTTTCCCTTTGATTAAACAAAAAAAACCAACTTTTGCAAAAACAAAACAAAAAGCATCTACACTTTTTACAAAACCTTTGATAAAACAAAACCAAACAAAAACAAAATCTACACTTTTCCCTTTGTTAAACAAAACCAAACAAAAAATCTACACTTTTCCCTTTGATAAACAAAACCAAACAAAAAAAAAAACACATCTCACACTTTCCCTTTGATAAAAACAAAAACAAACAAAAACATCTACACTTTTCCCTTTGTTAACAAAACCAAACAAAAACTCTACACTTGTCCCTTTGAAACAAAAACAGCAACACAATTTTTCCCTTTAAAACAAAAACCTTGAACAAACAAAAAAACAGCAAACTTTTCCCTTGAAAAAACCAAACAAACATCTACACTTTTCCCTTTGATAAACAAAACCAAACAACAAAAAAACATAAACCAAAACAAACAAAACAAACAAGAAACATCAGCACTTTTCCCATAAACAAAAGCTACAACTTTTCCCTTTGATAAAACAAACAAAACAAAAAACATCTACACTTTTTCCCTTTGATAAACAAAACCAAACAAAAACATCTTTTACACATTTCTACACTTTTCCCTTTGATAAACAAAAACCAAACAAAAAACATCTAAACACACTTTTTCCTTTGATAAACAAAACCAAACAAAAACAAGTACACTTTTCCCTTTAATAAACAAAAAACCATACAAAAAACAACTACACTTTTCCCTTTGTTAATAAACAAAACCAAAAACAAAAATAACATCTACACTTTTCCCTTTGATAAACAAAACCTTAAAAAAAACATCTACACTTTTTCCCTTTGATAAACAAAACCAAACAAAAAAACAACAACATCTATAAACAAAACTTACACTTCCCTTTGATAAACAAAACCAAACAAAAAAACATCTACACTTTTTTCCCTTTAATAAAAAAACAAACCAAACCAAACTTTCCCTTTAACAAAAAACCCAAACAAATTCTACCACTTTTCCCTTTGAATAAAACAAAACCAAACAAAAAAAAAGCTACAAAACTTTTCCCTTTGATAAACAAAAACCAAAACAAAAACATCTACACTTTTCCCTTTGATAAAAAAACAAAACCAAACAAAAACAAAACTACACTTTTCCCTTTGATAAAAAACAAAAAACCAAACAAAAACATCTACACTTTTTTTTTCCTTTGATAAAACAAAACCAAACAAAAACACTGCTACACTTTTCCCTTTAAATAAACAAAAACCAACAAAAACAAACAAAAACATCTACACTTTTCCCTTTGATAAACAAAACCAAACAAAAAACATCTACACACTTTTCCCTTTGAGATAAACAAAACCAAAAAAAACATCTACACTTTTCCCTTTGATAAACAAAAAAAACCAAAACAAAAACTCATTTGTACAAAAAAAAACAACATCTACACTTTTCCCTTTGATAAACAAAACCAAAAACAAAAAACAAAACAAACAAAAACATCTACAACTTGCACTTTTCCCTTTGATAAACAAAACCAAACAAAAACATCTACACTTTTCCCCTTTGATAAACAAAACCATAACAAAAAAAAAACAGCTACACTTTTCCCTTTGATAAAACAAAACCAAACAAAAACATCTACACTTTTCCCTTTGATAAAACAAAACCAAACAAAAACATCTACACTTTTCCCTTTGATAAACAAAACCAAACAAAAACATCTACACTTTTCCCTTTGATAAACAAAACCAAACAAAAACATTATTAAAACAAAAAAAAAACCATCTACACTTTTCCCTTTGATAAACAAAAACCAAACAAAAACATCTACACTTTTCCCTTTGAAAACTGGATAAACAAAACCACAACAAAAACATCTGCAAAACCAAACAAAAACATCTACAAAAAAAAAACTACACTTTTCCCTTTGATAAACAAAAACCACACTTTTCCAAAAAACAAAACCTTTGAAAACAAAACCAAACAAAAACATCTACACTTTTCCCTTTGATAAACACAACCAACAAAAAACAGAATACAAAACTTTCCAAACTTTGAAAACAAAACCCAAACTAAAACAAAAACCAAACAAAAACATTTTTTCCCTTTGATAAACAAAAACCAAAACAAAAACGAAAAAGCTACCTTTTAACCTTGAAACAAAAACACTCCTTTTCCGATAAAACCAAAACCAAACAAAAACATCTACACTTTTCCCTTTGATAAACAAAACCAAACAAAAACATCTACACTTTTCCCTTTGATAAAAAAAACCAAACAAAAACATCTACACTTTTCCCTTTGATAAAACAAAAATGTCTACCCTTAAACAAAAACCTCTACACCTTTAAAAACATTAAATCCTAAACGCCAGCGTTTATATTCTGTTCAGCGGTTTGAGTTTAAAATACTCGAGGGATCCAAAAGTTTTCATTCCAAAGTGCAAAAAAAGATCAGAATCAAACAAGAATCCGGATCATCAGAAAGAATCTAGAAAAACTTTGAACAAAAGTCCTCTCTGTTGTAGTCCTTATATTCAAACCAAAAAGCTCATATTTTATTAACCCTTTGTGTATTTAAATAACATCAAGTGATATAAAAAGCACATTGCAAATGCAACCAAACGTTAAAGTAACTTTCAAACCGGATTCAGTATTAAAATGTGAACGAGTAAAGAATCGGTGTCATTATCAGGAATGTTAAAGTGGATCTTAGAGCCACGGCGCTAATAGAGGGAAGTGAAAGCTCAGTGATTCAAGTGTTGGACTGCTGATATGGATTTAATCCCCAGCACCAACAAGCTGCCAATCGTTGGGCCCCTGAGCAAGGCCCCTTAACCTTTAACTTCTTTATTAGATACAGAATAAGAGAAGTGTCTGTGTCAGGACGCCTGCCGAATACCAGAAATGATTAGACTAATTATTCATTTAAAGGGTAATTAAACTTCAAGGCTTCTTTTGATTGGTCAAAAATGGTCGGTTAATAACAGCTCATAGAAAATCACGTGATCCGGGTAAGTTTGATGGCGTGGTGTTAAAATCTAGCGCGGGGTAAAAAAGGTGGGATGTGGAATTCAGTGTACCTCTATCTAATATATATATATATATATATATATATATATATATATATATATATATATATATATATATAGTGTGTGTGTGTGTGTGTGTGTGTGTGTGTGTGTGTGTTGGAAGGGGTAGAAAGAGATTGTCAGTCGTGTTTATCTGCATAGGGAGGAATAAGAGTAAAAGTCCATCCGCTCTAACTGATGATGGAGGACAGGATAATATAATACACAGTGAGCGACAATAACACGCGCGCGCGCGCTGAACTTCAGGCATTTCTCCTGCTGCTGCTGTTGCTCGTGGCTGAGGCGCGGCCGGTGATCTCGTGCTCCGGTCTGTATTTCAGCCAACACAGCAGCCACGTGACCACCACGGACACCATAGCAAGGACGCTCGCGACTGACAGGCACACGGGACCGGCTGGAGACGGCGGCCGGTCACCGGAATTTCCGTGAACGAACACGAGGCCGGCAAAGAGCAACGCGAGCATGGCGACGAACGAGAACGCGACGCACGCGCAGCCGGCAGTAAGCGCGAGCCGCCTGCAGCAGCCCTCGTGGCAGCTCTCGCGACGCGACGCCACCGAGTCTTGCGAAAGCGTTATGGTGGCCGTGGAGGCCGTAGTGGACGGGGTCGCGTGCGGGTGGCGGCTTGGGCCGGACGAGCTGGAAGCGTCGTCGCGCCTCAGAGCCGCGAGCGCTGGATGAAGCGGCGGCGGGTGCGGCGGCAGCGCGTCCTGTGGGACAGGGTCAGCGTCCACGTGCACGCGCAGCGGGAACTCCTCCGTCACCTTGGTGTTGTTCGGTAAATTACGTATCCGGTAATCCGGCACGGGCGTGCGGTGGCGGCACACGGGGCACGTGACCCGCCACGGCCGCTCCTCACGCAGGTGCAGCGCGTGCAGGCACTCCTCGCAGAACGTGTGCAGGCACTCAAGGATTTTGGGCGCGCGCCGGTCCTGGTCAAAGTAGTTGTAGCAGATCTTGCACTCGTACTCCTCATACCGGTCCGCGGCGCCGTAAGCCTCCGCACGCGCCTCTATATCCACCTCCGCGGCCATGACGCCGGTGGCTCACGTTCACATCACTCAGTCCGCTGCTGTCACGCGGGATGACGCTTCTGCGCTCGTGCCTACTTTACACCCTTCGTTAAGCGGCCATTATTTGGATGAATCTCGGCTCGTGTCACACCGTAAGCATCACGTCTCGAGCCGCGTCCTCTCGCGGTACCCGGATGGACTCTCGGTGATGTAATGGGATGTGATCTGTCCTTCTGTCTTTTGTTTATTTTTCTTCTCAGCGTCACGAGTGTTTTTTTTTCTCTGTTTCTCTCGACAAAAAGCGGATAAAGAGGGTTGGGCTCGAGACAGACCTAAATTACTCCGCCATCACACGGCGATGATGCTGCGAGAGAGAGAGAGAGAGAGAGCGCGCGCGGTGAGATCAAAGCCGAACCCAACACGTTTCGCGTCAAACGGCACGCGTCAATGGCAAGGTCACGTGTGGACCTGATTTACTTCCGGTTTTTAATTAAATCCACAAGTTTAATTAATTTTACACGCCTTAAATTCCGAAATCATATCTGAATTAAAAATACACAATGGAATTTAATCAAATCTCCCAGACCACGCCCACTATACTCTACTCTGATTGGTCAGACAGTGAATTGACGTATATGATGCATCAATAATCCAATAATAAATAAAATAAAGCTTTAAATAAATATGGTCATCATTATAACAGCTGAAAGACTCTTTATACTTTTTAATTCTGGTATAAAATTTTTATTAGTGGCGGTATTAAGGTAATAATAATAATAATAATAATAATAACAATAATATGAAGAAGAAGAATTTAATTCACCTGAATGAGCTTCATTATTATAACCGTGGGCTTTCATTTTTATTTGTAATGTATTAGTCATAATATATATAATATTATATAGATATAAATAATAATAATAATAATAATAATAAGCGATAAATGGATAATAAAATTTAAATAATGTAATTACTTATAATAATGTTACTAAAAATTTTAAGACAATTACTGTCGTCCCTCAGTGCTCTCTCTCTCTCTCTCTCTCTCTCTCTTTTTTACACACTCTCTCTTCTCTCTCCTTCACACACTCTCTCTCTTCTTCACTCTCCTCTCTCTCTCTCACTCTCCTTCACACAAAAACACTCTCTCCCCTTTCTCTCTCTCTCATTCGCACACTCCCTCTCTCTCCTTCACACACACACACACACTCTCTCTCTCTCTCTCTCTCTCTTTCTTTCTCTCAGCTCCACCTCTCACTCCCCCTCTCTTCCTCCTTTACACTCTCTCTCTCTTTCTCTCTCTCTTCACACACACTCTCTTCTCTCTCTCTTTCTCTCTCTGTCTCTCTCTCTCTCTCTCCTTTACACAAACACCTCTCCGTTTCTCTTTCTCTCATTCGCACACTCCCTCTCTCTCTCTCCTTCACACACACCACTCTCTCTCTCTCTCTCTTTTCCACAGACACTCTCTCTCTCTCTCCTTCACACTCTCTCTTCTTCACTCTCTCTCTCTCTCTCTCTCTCACTCTCCTTCATACACTCTTCTCTCTCTCTCTCTTCTCTCTCACTCTCTCTCTCCTTCACACACAAAACACACTCCCTCTCTCCCTTTCTCTTCACCAACTTTCTCTTATCTCATTCGCACACTCCCTCTCTCTCTCTCCTTCACATACACACACCACACACCACACACACACACACTCTCTCTCTCTCTCTCTTTCTTTCTCTCTCCCACTCTCACTCCCCCCTCTCTTCCTCCTTTACACACTCTCTCTCTCTCTCTCTCCCTCTCTCTCTCTCTCCTCTTTTACAGACACTCTCTATCTTTCTCTCTCTCTCTCCTTCATACACACACACACACAACACACTCGTTCTTTCTCTCTCTCTCTCTTTTACATACACTCACTCTCTCACTCTCTTTATACTGTTTATATATATATATATATATATAATATATATATATATATATATATATATATATATATATATATATATATATATAATGTCCGCTATCATTTACGTCACCGGATCAGCTGATGACGCAGGTTAATGTGATCTGAGAAGTCGGGAGTTAAATAAAGCTTCCTTAGCCAATGACACAAAGCTGAATAAAATATAAACAGTGGACGTCACAAATATCGGCGCGCGCGTGAAGGGTGGAGCACATAGGCGACGCCGGTCATAAAACTGCACTTTATCTGCTTTAGAGTCTTTAGTTGTGTTTTTTTTTTTTTTTTTCATTTTACAGGGTTACATTATAAACCGCTTTTAATAATTAACCTGAAACAGACGCTGGGAAACAAACACGCGTCTATTGCAGCTATATACATACATAAAAAAAACCCAACAATAACACAAAACAATCAATTAAACGATTTGTTTATTTGTCGCTCGTGCTGCACTGTTTTTTCTGCAAAGCCGCAGGGTAGAACGCGGAAGGAAGCGCGCGCTCAGGTGAGTTGCGGTGCGCGCGTGAGGTGTGGGGAGTGGGAGTGGTAGTGGTGGTGGTGGTGTGGACACGGCGCGCGCGGAGACTCCTGATTTTTTTTTTTTTTTTTTTACACAACGATGTGCTCGGTGGTCTCGTACCTGAGCAGCTCGGAACTGGTGGCCGGTTTCCAGCGCGCATGCGGGTTGTTTCCGGCTCCACGTAGCACGCACGAGCGTCTCGGTCCCGGCAACACGAGGATCCACGGGCGCAGGAACGGCACCTGTCAAAACGGCGAGCACGAGGCGAACGGACACAAAAGCGACGTAAGTATAAAATAAAATAGAAAATAATAATAATAATAATATAAAATAAATAAATAAAAAAATGACAAAAAAAAAAACCCCCCCCCAAAAAAAACAGCTATAAAAACCGGTGAAACTGGGAAATGAATGTGGACTGGATTTTCCCGCTCTGCGAGTCGAGCCAGGTGTGAAGTCACATCTGGGCAACTGGTGTCTCGTTCAGCTCAGCTTTTTAATACAAGACTAAATTAGTTTAATCAGTGGCAAATAATATAATAAACGTAGCAATAATCGGTTTATTATCAGTAATTACGTCATCTAATTTATTCAGCTATTTATAGCAATTAGATCCGGAGCTGAAAGCTGTAACACTAATGTTGTCCACTAGGGGGAAACCGATAAAACCCATGAGCAACATCACATTTACATTTACAGCATTTGGCAGACGGCCTTATCCATAGCGAACATGTATCTCTTTTATACAAGCAATTGGGGGTTAAGGGCCCTACTCAGGGGCCCACAGTGTTGGCTTGGTGGTGCTGGGAATCAAACCCTGATCTATCTGGTATTAGTCCAACATCTTGACCACTAAGCCACCACTTACAGGTTGCTTAACTCGGTCCTGGAGGCCTGGTGTCCTTCACAGACATCCCTTAACTTCCCTAAACACACCTGCATGTAAGTTCTAAGTACAGCTAGCAAAACCCTGATTAGCCGGTTAAACTTTGCAGGACACCGAGCTTCCAGGATCTGGTGACCCCTCTGATCATAACAATCCAGTCACATGAGGCCAAAACCAACCAATTAGAGCTCACTCTCAAATCGCATGCTTTTACGGACACACACACACACACACACACACATGAACTAATGATCTGATTTATTTTTAAATAAAAACAGTGGAGTATCTTGGTTAATAGCATAAAGTTCACCTCTGTAAGTGGTGTTTATTTAAATCTACTCATTAGATTTAAAGATTTACAATCCTTTTCTTATATAATTATTGTTTTTGTTTTTTTTGTTTTTTTCTCAAAAACAACATGGTGTTTAGAGATTTGGGTAATTTGATATTTGATAAAAATCGATATATACATAATGATGTAAAAAATAATCATGAAAAATGAAACGCATCTTTGCGGATCGTCTAATAAATAAATATGTAATAGACGTTTAACACTTGACGGATCTTCTCACCGTCTTTAATAAATAGATCCTTTTATCATTTCTTTATTTGTATCATAGTTAAAATTGATCACTTTTAATCTAGATGCAAATTTGTCTTATACAAATACGCCTTCCGTCTTATACAAACCAACTAATAACCCGATTCTTCCTCCAGGCGGTGAGGTCCGATTACGAGGTGAAGAACTGGCCCCTGTACTTCCTGTTTGTGGGCTCGGCCACTCTTGGGAATGAAGTGTTTTACATCACCTTTCTACCCTTCATCCACTGGAACCTGGATCCCTTCCTGTGCCGCCGCCTCGTCAACATGTGGGCTGTGAGCAACAAAAAAACATACTACAAATACACTTATCAACAAAAATGTACCTGCAGAGACAATTATTCCCTCTCTGTAATAGGACATGTGATTATTTTTTTGTGTGCAGGTTGTGATATGTGTAAAAGGGCAGGCAACTCTATAAATAAGGGGTTCAAGTATAATAAACGGGATAATTTGCTGTCTCGGGTGATTTAAGTGTACTCCGGGGTAAAAGGCGCCTTTAATTATATACATATATATATATATACAACTAAATGGCATAAAAACCCAAATGTAGTGCCTGTCCAGACATCTGATTTTCTTCTCCGCTGTTCTAAACACTATCAGAATCACTGACCTACATTTATAACCTAAATTCTAATATTTGTTCCATTAAATGGTATTAATTTATTCCAGCAGTTTATTCTCTTCATTTCATAGTGTTTCTCTCGCTGCACTGCTTCCAGTACGTGTATGTGGATGTTAGATTTTTTTATCCAATCAAATTTCAGTTTCTATGTGCTGCCATGTTAATCTAATCTGCCTTCAGAATCAGTAGCGCTGCCCGTGGAACTTACACTATATTAGCAGGGGCAGACTGATCATTGGGTAATAATATTATTAAACACTGTTTCTTTAAACCAATCAGATTTTTAAACCTGCCTCATGGGACCCGCTAGCTGGTGCACGATGACGTCAGCATTTTTGTGTCCACTGATTGGTCTAAAAACTGTCAGAGTGCACAAACTCGTCTGTACAGTTGAAATAGAATGTTTACGCCCACAATGGCTGACGGAGGAGGAGAAATTAACTTTGTCTCAAACAAACTAAAAAAAAAAAAGGCTGTTTTTTAAGGCAGACTTTTTCAGAAAAGTTAATGATCGTGAGGAGAGTTCGGGTAACAACAAAAACCAGAAAAATCCAGAAAAACACATTTTAAAAAAGTTATAAATTGATTTGCATTTTAATGAGTGAAATAAATATTCACAACTTGGTGGCAAACACAGGGGGTCAGACATTTCCTGTAGTTGTCCACCAGGTTTGCACATCTCGGGAGAGATTTTGTCCCACTCCTAATTGCAGATCCTCTCCAAGTCATTAAGGCTTTGAGTTTGATAACTCGAACCTTCCACTCCCTTCACAGATTTTCTATAAGATTAAGATCTAGAAACTGGCTAGGTCACTCCAGGACATAAATGTCCTTCTTCTTGAGTCTCTCCTTTGTTGCCTTAAGTGTTTGTTTTTGGTCATTGTCATGCTGGAATACACATCCATGACCCATTTATAATGCCCTGGCTGAGGAAAGAAGGTTCTCACCCAAGATGGGACAGTTCATGGCCCTGTCCATCATCTCTTTGATGTGGTGAAGTTGTCCTGTCCTCTTAGCAGGAAAACACCTCCAAAGCGTAATGTTTCCATTGACGGTGTTGACGGTGGTGATGGTGTTCTTGGCATCATAGCCAACTTTCTTAAGCAGGGGGACCCTACAGGGCGTCGCAGGATTTCAGTCCTTTATGGTGTAGTGTGTTACCAACTGTATTCTTTGTTACTATAGTCTCTATAGTCTATTCTTCTGTGTAGTTTTGGGCTGGTTCCTCACCCTTCTCATGATCATTAAAACCTCACGAGAAAAATTAATTATAATAGGACAGGTGATTATTACTGGATCTCTATAAATACAGGCGGTTATGTATACAATAGTACAGGTGATTACTTTCTCTTTATTGCTGTAGGTGGTGATGTACATTGGACAGGTAATGAAGGACATGCTGAAGATCCCTCGTCCTACGTCCCCCCCCGTGGTAAAGTTGGAGCAGCGTATTGAGTTCGGGATGCCTTCAACTCATGCTATGGCCGCCACGACCATCGCCTTCACGTTGTTGCTGAGCGCCCCGGAGAGAGTGAAGGTTTTCTTCATCTATACATTATAGACATGTCCTTGTAAAAATAAACCATTTTAACTCACTATAGGAAAAGTGTGTGTGTGTGTGTGTAAGAAATCTTATGAAAGAGACTATGTATTTATCCTAATGTTTCAGTGTGTGTGTGTGTGTGTGTGTGTTTTAGTTCCAATTTGAGGTTGGTTTAGTCGCAGCAGTGGTTCTTTCGGCCCTTGTGAGTCTCAGCCGTCTCTACACTGGCATGCACTCAGCTCTGGTAAGGGTTTAATATCGTGTATGTGGTGGTACCGGAAGGTTTTAAGACTTGCCAGCAAACATCCGTATAAATACCCTGCATACCAAAGGCTTTCTTAAAGTTTGCTCAACCATTCACTTTCTTTTCCCCCTATTCTCTCAGGATGTGATCTGCGGGACTCTCATATCCGCTCTCGTCCTGGTTGTGTCCTACCCGCACTGGGACAGTTTGGACTTCTTCCAGCTTAACAGCTCGCTGTCGCCTGCCATCACACTGTTTTTACCCCTCGTCCTGTGCTACAAGTATCCCGAGCTAGACCACTACAGTGCTACGAGGGCGGACACCACTATAATTTTGGGCGCCAGTGCCGGATGTTCAGTCGGTTACTGGTTCAATCAGAGGCTCGGCATAACTTTTGAACCTACAGGGCCCTTCCCGGTGACCCTGCCTCCCCTAAGCACAGAGACCTTTACCCTTGGAGTTGCACGGTTCTGTGTCGGGGTTTCGATTCTGGTGCTGACGCGTCAGGTGACAAAGTGGATCGCGCTAAGGCTGTTGTGTTTGTACTACGGCGTCGCGGTGCACAACGTCAGCGCCCACAGGAGGAAGGAAATCGAAGTGCCTCTTAAATTCAGCTCGTATTCGGCGATCGGGTGGGTCAACAGCGTGGTGGTGTGTCGGGTTTTCACTCTGGTGGGGTTGCTCTGACTGTGTTACTGATTACTGCAAAAAAACACTAAACTACATCGCTGTTATTGTCGGCCTCAGACGGAACCCCTACAAAAACTGGGATTTTGACAGCCACTCTGATTGGTTGAGTTTTTATTTAAATAAAAGCAATCTAAATATATACATCACAATGTTTTATTTGTTTAGATCATAATAAATGCTGTAAAAAATATTAATTAAACTAATTCAGTCAACATTTACCGAGAAGTGCCACGTCTAAGAAATAAGTAGTGGCTCAGTGGTTAAGGTTTTGGACTGCTAATTGGACCACCAAGTTGCCACTGTTGGGCCCCTGAGTAAGGCCCTTAACCCCTAATTGCTTAAAAGTGATAAAAATTAAAAGTAAGTCGGTATAAATGCAGTGCAGTAAAATGTAAATAAGATAAAACATCAGCAGATTCTACACTCTGACCAGCTTCCTGCTCTGTGACCCTCCTTAATGAGGAAGAAAAGCTGCTCCATCACGTAGACACTAAAGTTCACATGCACACTTTTTTTTTTTTTTTGTACCAAATAAAACGGTTTTATTTTGGGGAAAATAATGTTACGTTGGCTAAAACAGTTGTTTGGGATGTAAATTGTGTACAGTATAAACTAGAAACTGCAAACGTCTGCTCTATTTTTTTTGGATGATGCAATCATAACTGCCTGATTGATAGTTTTCAACAAATTTTATATTAAAATTTTCACGCTTAACAAACATTTATCGAAGACCGTGTTTTCTGTTCCCAGTTTATCAGATTTATTAAAAAAAGTTGTGGAAATGCTGTTTTATGGCAATGTATTTAAGTTCATATATAAATACGCCTCTGTAAACAGGCGCGGATTAACACACAGGAGTGCGTAGGCTGCAGCCCTGATGGGCCTCACGTGGTTTTTAAAATCATTTTAAAATGTAATTCAGCGCGAAAACAAAAAGACTCTGATTGGCCAATAGGAAACGTTCAAAAAAAAAATTAAGCATGTGATTGGATAGATGTGACAGTTGACTAATCAGCTGCTGGTCCAATCATGTCAATCGGTTTCATTTACCTCACTGCTATTGCTAAACGTCAAAATGTCCGAACGGAAATACAGAAAACCGGAAAATACTAACTTAATTACTATAAAAAACCACTAAATTGACCGTGTATTTAATGGCCGATAATTTTTTTTTAAAACAGGTAAAGACAAAAGTTACAGCAGAATAAGAAATGCCATAGCATCGGCTAACATCAGTGCTACGATTAAAACTCCTGTCGAGGTATCGTTAGCTTTAGCAGCAGCTAATTAATTTAATTTAATTTAATTTCAGAATAAGACGCATATTAAACAACTCGCACTAAATAGCCAACAATTTTTAATAGCATTTATATTTCTTTTCACTGGAACAAAAGACTCCGAACACAATGTTAATGTTTAAAATAGCAAGTTAGCTCATTTAATGGAGCGAAAGTGCTTGAATCTCCTGCTCTGAATCACAGATTGGATTTACCGGCTTTCATGAGATCTATTAAGGTAGGGATACAGAACATATTTATTATTATTATTATTATTATTATTATTGTGCTGCTGTTTTATTATTACTGTTCTAATAACAGTGTTATTTTGTGCTGCTGCTGCTAGACAGTTTAGTGTTGTACAGTATTAATGATGTGATTTGATGGTGATGATGTAGTTGATAAGGGCATTCTGTCGTTTATAGTTATATGTGACTGTGGTGGGGGAAGTGGGTAAGGTTTTGGACTGCTTATTGAAAGATCCGGCTTCGATAATCAGTACCACCAAGTTATCACTGCAGGGCCCCTGAGCGAGGCCCTTAAACCTATCACAATTAAAGCCCTGGGCCCTGAACTGGTTTGATTTCTTTTTTTTTATCTGTTATTATTTAAATGGTGATTGTGTATAGAGGAAACTGTGATATTTGCTATGTGTGTGTGTGTTTATGCCAGTTTACCTTCACAATGTGTGGCACTGAATACATTTTTCCAGTAAAGCATAATTATATAGCGGGGCCCTCCAGGGGCCCCTAACAATTACATTTACAGCATTTGGCAGACGGCCTCATCCAAAGCGACTTACTTTTATCTCGTTTCTACAACTGAGCAACTAAGGGCCTTGCCCAGGGGCCCAACAGTGGTAGCTTGGTGGTGCTGGGAATTGACCCCAGGTCTTTCTGGTACCAGTCCAACACCTTAACCGCCAAGCCATCACTTCCAACTTTTCTGCATTACAATTGAATAGGGGTTATTCTGCTCTATAGATGTCTTCCTGTCTTCTTTTCTTTCCTTCCTGTCTTTTTTCCTTTTCCTGTCCAGCAGTGGATTATTTATTATATTATCAGTAAAATGTCATGGAATTTAAGGGACTTTTCCCAGCATATTAAACAAGGTGCTTTTTAGCCAAAAGTTTGCGGACACCTAACTAAGCGCAATTATTGTGCCAGTAATACGTCTTCCTTAAACGTTTGTCCTTCTTTCTTTTTTCCCCCCCCCCTCTCTTCTTCTTATTCTTTTCTATTTTTTCTTCCTTTTTCTTTCTAGCTGCTGATGGGAATAAATAAACGACTGTAAACGGAACATTGTTTTCCTCTTTTTTTTTTTATCTTCATATTGGCTTTTACGGCCACTGTTATTTAAACCCTTTAACGTTTGATGACTGACAAAAAGCCGTCTTTACATCTCAACTCTGCAAGCTTCTATTTCGCTACCTTAACTAGCTGCAATTTGAACTTTGCCCCTTATGCCCTATCACGGCCCACTCACACACACCCTGTAGTGTTTAACATTAAGCAACAACCCTTTACGCGGCACCACAGCTGATACTCTACTTTAACTTCTTAGCTTGTTTAGTTCTTCAGCTGTTTTTTTTTTTGTGTTGTGTTGTTCACTGAAAAGATGGTTCCTCTATGTGTGTGACGTTATTAAATATCATATATGGAGGAGGAGCCGTGATTGTCTGGGGCTGGACTTGCTGGACTTGTATAAAGTGAAAGACACCCCTGAACGTTCAGGAATGGATCGACACTGGAAATGCGACACTTGTAGCTCATTTCCTGGACGAGTCTGTGTTTGGTGTCTCCAGCATCAATTCAGTTCTTGTAAAGCTTCCCTACTTTCTTGTATTGGCTTTGCTTGACGAGCTTCTCAAGGCCAGTCCTTTAAAACATGGAGGCTTCAGACTTAAACCCTATCCAGCTGGTTTGGCGAGTGAAAGCAAAGCCACCTACACGTGCCATACATTTCTGAAGAGTATTTGGGTTTCCGTTGTAATAAGAATGACACGAGTGTGTTCCTCCAAAGCTCGCTACTTTAATGAGGCAATGGTTTAGTATTTGTTTTGGTTTTATTAAATTGATTCCACAAATAACTGCATAATTTTCAATAAACAACTGGAAATAATGGGGTCCTATTCTAAATATTACTGCGCACATGTGAGTCCAGCAATACACAAGTACATTTATTCATGATTACCATGCACTGGCAATGTAGCGAGAAGGCTCCACCCACTGCTTCCTGATAGGGGCGGAGCTACAGGATGCGCTGATAACAGCTACTGTGTATAAAGTCCATGGGCGTAGCTAGTTTGGTTTAATGATTAGAGAAAAGGCTCGATGTCGACGTCAAGGGCGGAGCACGGCATGGTGAGGTCGAAGGCGTTTATGACGTCAGGGTGGAGGACGCCGAGACGGCCCACGCTTTTCCCGCCGAAAAAGATTTCGGCACAGCGACCCGGAAAGAAGGTGGAGTCTGAAACGAGAGAGAGAGAGAGAGAGACTTGAGAGTAATTTTAATATGTTAAATTATCTTTATATGTTTATAACCCTTGAGTCACTCGCCTTCTGATGACTGGATGTGGTAACCATGGTTACGGTCCGGTTTGACATCCAGTAACTGCATGAGGCGGTCCAAAAGGCCGTGGATGACCTCGAAGCCCGGTGTCTTGTTATAGTAAACTGCACATAGGCGCCGGTTATTGCGAGCTCCGACGTCTAACACACGCACAAAAAAAACAAAAGCGATGTGTGTTATTTCTAATCAAACCATAATGTCAGTCATTGCTAAATGAATTCATTTCAGTTAAAACACACACCCTTTTGCTCATCCTTCAGCACAACGTCCGAGATCTCGAACAATTTGAGCGGGAGCGCCATCTTCCTGTTTGCAGCCACAGTCTTCAGGAGACCGGGCAGCAGCGTAGTCCGTGCCACCTACACACACACACACACACACAATATTAATAAATAGGCTGTAAACATCACTTTCATATTTCACAATACTACAAATAAAAAAAATCAATAAACAATTTAAAAGTGGCAATAAAAAAATATTTTACACGGCTAAATTTATAAAAAATGTAAATATTCTACACTTGAGGAGTATAAAAAAATCTCAGATATAAACTGCTGAAAAAGTGGAAAATTCTTAATAAATTTCTGTAAAGAATTGGGGAATTTTACGGGAATTAATTTGAATTATTTCGGAATTTGGGGACTTTTATATAAAACTGTAGTTGCACAAACAATAAAAAAAACAGACGTAGTAGCTCTTTGTTTAAGGTGTTGGACTACTGATCAGAAGATCTGGGTTCGATTCCCAGCATCGCCAATTTGCCCCTAATGGGCACCAGGGCACCCATGAGTGTTTGGTCATAAACTGGAATATTTTATAATTTGGAATATTTTACTAATGACATTTTTGTGTGTGTGTGTGTTATGGATTAATGCACAGTGCATGCGGAAGTGTGTGGGTGTGTTTGAGGAATGTGCAGAGGAGAAACTGCATTCGAAGATTGCAGTTGCCTGCGTGATTCAACCACAGTTAAGTTCTAGCCACGGAAATTTCTGGAATTTCGCAACCCGTACTGTTACTAGTGACAATGTAAAAAAAAAAATAATAATAATTTAAACGCAATAAACTGATGAAATGATAGTTGGTTGTTTAAAAAAGAGAGTGACACACACACGTGTGTGTGTGTGTGTGTTACCTGAAATTCAGCAGTTTTAGGGTTGGAGATGTGCACAGCTCTCGTCTCAGAGATGTTCTTTCCGAGTTTATCTGCGACGTCCTCTCGAGAACACTAAAACAGGATCGGGGAAGAGAAATCATTCTCGCTGTACTGATTATCAGCGGTTTAAATTAAAGGGGTGTGTGTGTGTGTGTGTGTGTGTGTACCAGTGCGAAGGTAAGCGCTTCAGTGAATCCCGCTGCTGCCAGATCCGACCTCAACAGTTCAGTCAGCTTGTTCATAGGAAGCTGTTAAAACACACACACACACTCGTCCCTTCTTATTTGCTTCTACATTCGTTAGACCACGCGGTCACTGGCCATCGTGATGCTAGATCTCTTACCTGATTGGCTACTGTGTATGTGCGTGGCGTGGTTCTGGCAATGTTGTTGAAACCGTAGGCCACTGCGGCGTCCTCCATGATGTCACAAGCGTGGATGACGTCAGAGCGGGTGGGCGGGATTTCGACCTGAATCTGACCGGCTTTGTCTGTGACCTCTGACCTCAAACACATCCGGGTCAGAAGATGGGCGATGCGGTCGGCTGTCTCACTGAAGAGAGAAAGAAACATAGATGTGTGTGAAGTATAAATATATTGTGTGTGCATGCATGTGTACGTCTGAAGCTTACTTGATGCCGACTCTGCGGTTGATGAAGTCTGCTGAGAGGATTTCCGTCCTATAGGCCAGCTCCTGCAATTCAAAAGGTCAAAGGTTATCATGTGACAGCTAACAAAACCAGTAGAAAAGTCTGTTGGTTAGTAAACGACCAATGAGCTGATTAAAATAAAAAGAAAATATGAGCTGTAATCATACAGGATAGGAGAACATCCGTCCGTCAGGGTACACCACCTCCGCCTCCTCAACTCTACATGAGAGAGAGAGAGAGAGAGAGAGAAAAAGAGGCCGAGGAAAAACTGTGCGTTTAGAACATCAATCAAAGTGGCAAACAAAATAACCCAGACTTTCAAAGTACATAATAAAAGTCCACGTCAACACTATTAAAATTGTAAAACTGTACAGTGTGTGTGTGTGGGGGTGAATCCTTTCCTTAGTCGTTAATAATGCGACACACTTACGTGAACGGCTCATCGCAGTATTCGCTGAACATGGTCACCATCATGTCCAACACAATCTTCGCCTGCAAGCACACAGAAGCCACTACAGTTCAGATTAAATGTGGGACTTCATGATTAACCTGATATTTGACAAAAACCCGACATTCTATGTATGATAAGCCAGGGCGCAACTGCACATTTTGTTGCGGTAGCATGGTTAGCGCCCCCTCGCTCACGAGCATAGACAACTTCCTAACTTTTGTTTAAGGTGTGTAGTATGTCCCATTACTCAGTATGCGAGCAGCGGAAAGTAGCTTTAGACACATTTTTTCTTGTAGTTTAATTGCAGTCATTTAACATCATTTAAGTTAAAATGATCCACACTGAAATCTACACTGCTGTCACGTGGTACGCCATGTGACGCTATCAACATGGTGGGCGGAGTCTGTCCAAATTTTTTTCATACCACCCGTAATTCACAGACTTCACAGATCTTATTAGAACAGAGGTTTTGCATCAACTTTTACAGCAAAATACTGTGCAGCTCTTCTTTCGAGCGCACTACGACAGGCAAGCCGCGCCATTTTGGGAGAACCATTTATACCTTAAAGTCTGCACTACCCTAATTTACAAGGGTTCTTAAGAGTCATTTACATAAAGAGATAAAATCCCGTACGACCCCCTTCTCATCTGCTCTGAACTCATTTTCTGTTGTACTCAAAATGCTACATAAGATTTTTTTTTAGCACTTTGCACTGCATATACTGCAGGCTCCATGTTTGCGTCTTTCTGTAACACTGCCCTAAACTGCGTTTCCATACCTTAGTGACGTCAGTGGCGGTGCACTCGATAAAAACATTCTTTGTGTTGACAGAAATCTTGCTGTGATCACCTAAAAGAGAAAACAAAACAACCTTCAATTACAAAGATATATAAAAGACAACAGAGAGAGAGAGAGAGACACAAAGAGAGAGGTTTAGGAAGACATGAAGACAAAAGGAGACCACATAGGAAAGAGACTGAGTGTGTGAGAAAGAGACATACAGTGAACAGATAGAAGAGAGACGATGAAACTAGGGAAAGAGAGGAAGTTAATGAGAGCAAGACAGAGAGAATAAGAAAAACAACCAGAGAGACAGACAGGTACAGTGAACAGGTAAACAGAAAAAGAATAGAGAATGATAAAGGTAGAAGAGAATAGAGAGAGAAAGAGAGAGAGAGGGAAAGATGAAGTCTTACCATTGATGATTGGTGGCATGGAGAGGACAACTCCATTGCTGTCATATATGACAGGGTAGAGCGGCTCGTCCTCAATGATATGTAGATAATGTCTCAGGTGGCTGTCCATCTACACACAAACAAAATTTTATGAGTGTATACACACCTAAAAAAAAAAACCCAATGAAACCTAACAGCCAATCAGAGCAAAAGTATAGAGGACGACCAATCAGAGCTGACCTTGTAGAGGCTCATGAGCTGAGAGGCCGTGTACTCCTGAGTCTGATTTAGAGGTTTGAAGCGGATTTCGTCCGGAGCTTTAGCCGTGTAGGTGAACGGCCCTGACAGGGTGTCCAGGTCGTGGGTTCCTATAGCGACCAGCGTCCGTTTCCTGCAGTTCAACAAACAAAAACTGACTGACTAATGTACTGAAATTAGAGTCAGTACTACCTGTCTCCTTTGTCCTGTCTCACCTGCAGATGTTCTGGTGCAGTTTCTCCTGCAGCTCGATGAAGCTGTCGTAGCTCTCCGGCGTGAACGTGATGTTTCTTAGCACGGCGGCCACCGCATGCGGCCTCACGCTCGCCGTCTGTGAAAGGGAAATACAAAGACTGTCACTATTATTAATAATGCATAAAGTGCAAAAATGCAGTCTGGCATTATGGGCTGTCCCTCAGCTTATGGTAAACAGTTAAACTTACCTCTTCAGTGATGATGAGCCGCTGGGGGTCGCCGTTCACTGGACTCACACGCCTGTAACGTGGGGCCTCCCTCCTGTACACACACACATTATTTTACACAACATTGCACAGGAAGCTATGGGCGGAGCTAGCTAAGTGAAAGGCCCCGATTGGTCAAGCTCACTGTTATATAATTACTGATTACTTTGTAACCGCAAAAGGAGCTGAAGCAGCATGTACGGTTTCTTAGTAGATTTAAAAGTATTGGCACCCTAGGTTGCATCTACATCATTTCACAAAGCTCCTGGTTGTCACAGGTAATTACAAGAAATTATAATACAGCTATTCGGTTATATTGAGGATTTGAATGATTAACCAGTGTATGTGTAAGTCGTACTTCTCCTTAAAGACCTGAAGTCCTCGGACGAGTCCCTCCAGACACAGCAGGTCGTATCTGTTGGCAGGGACGTCGATCTTATACAGCACCACATCCGAGGCTCCTTCAGCTTTCTGGTCGCCCTGCTCGCGACTGATTATGTCTTTCTCCGATGTCTAAAAGTAAAAAACAAAAAAAGACTTATTTAGTTTCTCATAAATTCAATTACTGTAAAATTACGGTAAATACGGGAAGAGATTATTACTCACAATCTCGTCCAGCTCCAGACCGAACTCGAAACACAGCTCGTCAAACTCTTCATCAGCTGCAAAGACGAGAACGGCAGATTATAAACACGCATTGCTTCATCTACTTAACCAAATATTTAATGCAGTGAGAGACGAGGCAGAATAAATTCCAGCTATAATTCCAGCTTCCTTAAGTAAGACGTGCGGGACCTTTAATGACCGTTCAGTATTGTCTTTCTTTCTTCTATATATAAATAGTTTTTTAAAAGTATGATAAAGTTTATCGTCCTGAACAAGAATAACAATGCACTCAAGATATTAAAATAAAGTCAGTAATGGTATTAATCACATTGAATATAATATACATATAAAGAGAATAAATTAGTCCTCATAAGATCCACTCACTACGCATAATCACATCAAATAAAAAAAATGATTTGATAATCTATTAAGATTTCTCAGTAAATGTAAATAATTCAGTAATTAAATTTATTCCAATATGGTTATTATCATCAAAGACTAACAGACAATTTCCTCTGCTTGTAAAATTACACGCATGCGCATTAACATCAGCTCGTAAACTCAGGGATTTTGGATTATGTCGAGTAAGACGGATTGTCATGTACGTAAGTAATTTTAAAGGTAATTAATTTAAGTAATTTGTTAATTGGTTTATACCCCAGACGCAAAACCTTTCGAACGATTCAGTCCGATGTGTCGACCCGGTCGGGATCGGTTCACTAGGAACCGGTTAAATAGACAGATTCGCTCGTGAGACCAGCCATCACTTCTTGACGCTTTTTGATGATGTCACTACTGACTCCAGCTACCGTTTTGCCAAAAATAAATGTTGAATTATCATTTTACATAAACTGTATATTATTTTTAGACATACTTACATTTAATAATAGTTAGCTTGAATTTATTTATATTTTACATTTTTAATTCGGCATCCAAATCCAGATGACACAATATGATGCAATCATCGCAACATACCGTTTAAAAGGACTTTAATTTTATATTTCAGGCTCCAAATTCAGTCTCAATATAATAGACCCAAAAATATGTTTACACAGGTATTTTAACAAAACACATAAGTCGATTGTTGATTTTTCTAAGACTATTGGCTAGTTAGCCATGCTAGCATTTCACTAATTGACGCTATGTTCCGGTATTGCTATCGACTGGCTTGACTTTATATCTATAAATTAAACTTTACTGATTAATGTCACGGGGGGGTGTGAATATTTACCGAAATTAAATAAACTTACTGTATGTCTTCTCCAGCGCTTGGAAGAGAAGGTCCCGTTTTACGCTGACAGTCGGCATGTTCGCTGCTAACAGCACCGGCGCGCTGCTGAATTACAGTTGTAACGCTGAAAGAACGCGCATGCGCACTGTAGTGAACCGGCGTAAAACGATTCTTTCGTGTCACTTATGATTCGAATCTTTTAAATGACTCAAATTAAGTTTATATTACAAATTCAAGTAGGTTTTTATCCAAAACATCAATATGCCAAAACAATGAAAAAAAGCAAAGCAGTGTGTTAAACCTTTAATTACTTGATTCATTGTCATATAAAATACAAGAAATTAAATATATTTTGTAAAAGAAAAGTCAGATACAGAACACGATTTTCCTGCAACACAATACTATCATAGACAGTGACCTTATAACACTTCTCATTTATTTTTTTTTGCATATTAATTGGAATGCCTCTGGTCATTTGTAAGCTCCACAGCTGGAAAGCAGTGTTACAGTGTTTAACGTAACCAGCTGTGGATTTGTGATTGTGTGTAAAATTCCTTTTATCAGGAAACCAATTCCACACACAGCCCTTTTTTTGTAATGTGAACAATCCTTTTATTCCTCAGCACTGGTATGTAAACTCTGGTTCAAGGCTGTCAGGTCGGTTGGAAAGCAGCAGAATGGTGCCATTTGTCCTTTATGATGTAGTGCTTCATGAGCTGGTGGACATGTTGGACTTAAGAGATCCTCTCATAGAAGAGCAGGTAGGCTTGAGACGCCTGAACTCGGGCTTCTGTGACCGAATGTACGCTGGTGTCGCTGATGTGGAACCAGGAGCCTTTAGGAGGTACCTCGACATCTGCAAAACCAGATGGGGGCACAATTTAATCTCAGAAGATTCCTAAAGTTTTAAATCACTTCCTGGTGTTGTAACAATCTCTAGGCGTACCATGTGACATCAACCCGACACATTAAACTAATGCTTGATATTACTTGCTAGGGTTAATATAAAAACACATTTCACATCTTTTTGGCTTATAGAAGTATTTAAACCTTAAATTTTGTTAAGCAACAACCTGATTGGCGCACATTGAGGGCGGGACATACTTGAAATGATCATGTGACACCACCTTATCTGGACAATGCAATTCTCTGACCTGTTGCTCCGTTTAGCGAAGCGCTGCTCGTGTGTGTGCGAGGTCGGGCTTTAACGAACGCCGTGTAGTGACCTGTGCGCATGGTGCCGCTGTGCTCCACAATACCATAGAGAGAGTAGAGGAGCTGCGTCTGTCCTTCCTGCACCCCCTACACACACACACACACACTTCAGAGTCCACTTCTAGGAAAAGTGACCAGAGAGGGGTGGAATAGGAGATTTATAAATGTCTACCTTGCATTTGGCAGAGCAGAAGGGGCCAAGATCCAGCACTTGAGAAAACTTTACATGTCTGTTAACTTTACACACACTGTAGCCCATCTATACACACACACACACACACACACACACACAGAGAATAATAATGCATCATTTATATGCTGCAATTATTGTGTCACACACACTCTATAGGTGTGTGTGTGTGTGTGTGTGTGTGACTGACCTGCTGGAACCTCTTTAAGTGCAGAGTGAGTACAGGAGGAGGGTAAGAGATCAGCATCTGCTTCATTGCCTCAGTGTACACCTTCTTCCTACCACCTATTAAATAAACACACATTTAAAACAGTCTTGTGTGTGTGTAAGTGTTTGGTCATTGTGTATGTGTGTGTGGTGTGTGCGTGTATATACACATATACATATACATACATATACATATACACACATATACATATACACACATATACATATATACATATATATACATATACACACATATACATATACACACATATACATATACACACATATACATATACACACATATACATATACACACATATACATATATATACACACGCACACTTACCATTTTTGTGTTCAGTCCTGTGTGTGTGTATACATTGTGTGTGTTCTGTGGTGTGTACCGTGTGAGGCTCTCTGGCTGCAGGTCACACACAGCAGGCTGTTGGTGTGCGTCAGCTGCTCCACCTGTGTGAACTGATAAAGACTCGCCTCCACCGAGCACTCCGAGGTGTTCAGCGCCACCCTGCTGGACAGACTTGAGAACGCAGCCTTCGGGTCCGCATTCACCACCACGAACCCTGACTCCGCCCCCAAGTCTATCTCCGACTCCGCACCCGACTCCACTTCTTTTTGCTGATCCTCAGAGAGCGTCAGTGCTCTCACGCTTGTGGTTAGCGCCGTCTCTTCGTGCCCAGCATCTTCCTTCCCCTCCTGCTTTTCTATTCCCTCTTCTGATAGGCTGCTGAATCCATTAAAGGTGGAGTTCTCTTCTTCTCCATCATCCTCGTCCTGATTCTGTTTCGTAGGCTCCGTCTGGCTAATGAGGTCGCTGGCATTATCGTCAGCATCAGCACTGGGAGGAGGGGCTTCCGGTGAAGCATCTTCGCTCTGATTGGTCAACAAATCCGGCGTGGACTTTGCGTCCAGCTTTTGTTGACGCCGCTGGTTCTGTAAATGTCAGAATGTTAACATTCAGGAAGGAGTGTCAAGAAATGAAAAGTGTGTGGAATCAGGTTTCAGGGGCGTGTCTTATGGCTCATTATGCATATTAGTACCTTAGCCTGTTTCCTCGCCTGCTTCTTGGCTTTTTTTTGCTGGTACTTGCTTCCTGAACCAGTCAGCAAATCTTCATTGCCACTGGTCTGTGGCGTCTCAACACTCCTCCCACTTTCTGCACTTTCACTCTTCTTCAGTCGACTGTTTGCAAAACCGCCCGCTGTTTTCCTGTACGCCTAAAAACAATAAACATAATTAAAAACTAATAGTCGAGTATGTTTTTAATCTGTGATGATGTAATTAGCTAGTTTACTATTTAATCAACAAAACAAGTTAGCTTGCTTCGGTTTTTGTTTTTTACCTCATCAGCTACAGGTAGCGAAAGGTCGAGAAACACCTCGACAACCTCGGAAACCGTCTTACACTCTGTACACATCACAGTGCTGGTCAGCTCCCCGCCAAACACTCGTTCTACAAAATTCTTCGTCACACCGTTGCTCTCATACTCTAGTCAAAGAAAAAAAAAATGGTGGTTTCATTACAGTGAGGAACTCGCTACGGGCGTAAACTAAATTTATAACCACGTAGCTCACCTTTCACTAATGTCTTTTGCTCGGAGGGTCTCCCTGAAATCTTTAGCGCATTCTGGATTCCAGCCGTTACTCTCTGCGGATGACATATTAGCATTAGCACACGTTGCTAGCAAAACTAGAAAATTAGAATAGGGTATTTATTTTTACGATTTTCTCCAGCTAGATTATCACAGTGTGTGTGTTAACAAGACAAAACACCTCAGGGAGCTAATGCTAATTTGCTATTCATGTGATACTAATGTTAGGATGAGTACACATACGATGTTCTCCTCAGATCTCATTCCGTCCAGCAGGTAGCGCAGGAGTTCCTGACTGTCCTGCTGCTGGAAGCCTTTAAATCTTGTTGCCCTGAAATGAGCAAATCAGGTTATTTCCACCAATCAGACTTCTCTCTTTACTGACACTGAAACAGATGCTAGTTTCTCCGAGCCATACTTTTTACACACTTGTTTGAAGAGCTCTTCCGGCGTCACCCTGTCTTTTTTGGTCACCTGGACTTCGTTCAGCAGCTGACACATGGCCAGCGTGAGCGCACCGGGTCTCGGCAACTGCACCCGCAAAGGCTCCTGAGGTAGAAAAATATAGAATGTTGTTATATAGCACAAACGCTCTGTCTGAAATCTCATACTTCCATACTTTAGTGTGGATACTTTAAAATCCCATGATCCCGCAGGAGAGAGGACTCATCATAAGTTTTTTTTTTTTCCTCCAAGGTTCCGCCTCCCGTCTTTTCCCGCCTCAGAAATTCAGTTAGAGGCTAATGTGCATCGTATTGCTTCTTATTGTGGTGGGTTATTTACTTGACAGTGTTGCTAGGCAACTGCCTAACAAGCCAAAAGCTAACAAACGACTGGGCTACCCAACAAAAATCCCTTATAAAGATAATATATAAACGAACAACAGCATCGGAAAGAAGACAAACGACAGAAACGAAACTAATAACAGGGACACTGACTGACATTTCTCTCAGATATGTTGATAAACTTTGAGGAAAACAATCACTGTGACTGAAAATCTGCTATAATCACACTTAGCATCAGCTGCTAGCTGCATTTCGGAGGCGGCAAAACAGCATGTGACAACTTATCGGCTAATTTTTAATAGATTTAAGCAATCGGAAAAAGGAGACGTACTAATTCCAAGGATGACGACGGTGTGATCAACACACTCTTTTCTTCGTCCCTAAAATCACTGAGGAGTTCACGCAGCAGAAAGGTCTGTGAGAGATTCTGAAACACACACACACACACGAGATTTTACCATGTCTTTGTCCAAATGGATTAAAAGAAAGATAAGCAAAAGCATTAGCAAAGACAGCATAAAGCATTAAAGGCATGTGTTAGCATAGCAAACATCAACAGCAGCATCACATGGAGGGGGGGGGACGATTTTAAGGGCCCGTGTACTTTGGGGGGCCCCTAAAGATCTGCTTTATTAGTAGTAAAGGTATGAAATGGGTGTTTGTAGTCGGCTAAACTTCTTAATTTTATTAAGCCCAAAATTGCTAGCGGTGTCCCTGAAAATCGGGTACAGAACTCCGCAAACCTGCAGCACGGCGTTAAAGAAGCAGGT
The DNA here is from genome assembly GCA_005784505.1 of Bagarius yarrelli. Taxonomy (NCBI): domain Eukaryota; kingdom Metazoa; phylum Chordata; class Actinopteri; order Siluriformes; family Sisoridae; genus Bagarius; species Bagarius yarrelli. The sequence continues at coordinate 2,025,632 of VCAZ01000018.1, forward strand.
ATTGCCGAGGTTCACGAAGCCTCGCACAGGTACGGTGCAGGAATGGGATTCCTGGTTGATTTCTTTCAGCAGCTTCTCTTCGTCTTTCTGCTCTTCCTTCTTCTCCCGCTCTTTCTCAGCTGCCGTCTCACTCAAAGCGTTTTTCTCTTCATTTGTTTCTGGAGCGAGAGAAGAGTGTTTTAGAAACAACCTCCCGTAAAGACTGCACTCTGCAATGACCAACTGAGGTAAAATTAGCATTAAAATAAATCACGTTACCGGCAGTGATTAAATCCAACAACTGCCAATTATTATTATTAATGTCATAGTTTGTTCTCAAATTATAAATCTCAACAACATCAGCACTGCGTGAGTTTGGTGTGTGTTAGCGTTAGCATCCTTACAATCGATGTAGCCTCTCCTTTTAAATGACGCGAAGACGAACGGCGCAGGATATGTATTTTCAACACTGGCTGGTGATGAATTTGCACAATAACGGATCAGTTTTAACCGAAAAAAATGATACGAAAAGCAGATTTTAAATTTAAAAAAAAAGAAAAGTGTAGAACACTTGGCTGAGTCTGTAGGTGAAGTGTGTGTACTACCCTGAAACACTTACTCCTAGTGACAGGTGTGTGTCTGCTGTCCCTCAGTATCTGTTTCTTGATGTTGGAGATGAGCTGAGCTAGCTGTCCCGTGCTGGAGTAGTAGATGATGTCATCGCAGATGTAACACCTTAACAAAATAAAAACACAAACAAACTAACAAAAAATAAAAAAATAAAAAAACACACAAGATTTGTCTGATTTTTAATTTTTTTTTTTGTATAAATTTTTGACAGAAAAAGTTTGACGGAAAGGGTTTTCGGATGCTAATTTAAATTATTCATAAATTAATAATTAATTAAGTAAACCATTGATATGTATTTTTTTATTGCTTAAAAATTTTTTCATAAGAACTTATTTTTAAATTAAGTGATTTTTTTAAGGAATTTCGTAAAGTAACGAAAAAATACAAACAAGTCACCATTGATTATATTTATACACTTATTTACATAATTCTAAATTAATACAAGCTAATGTGTTTAACGCCACTATAATAGCAAAAAAAATTTAAAAAAAATTTCACAAATTTGTAGCTAAAACTAACAATAACTTTGTGTGTAAGCTATAAATTTCGGACGATGTTCCGTTTTTAAAAAAGCTTTTCACGCATAAAATATTCTGCTAACCCACCGAATGCTCAAATAGTTTAGCTTGCTAGTGTTTAGCTAAAGTTAAAAGCTATTTAAAAAAATAATAATATAAGTCCTTGTGTGTTTATAAAACATTACCACACACTCCAGTTGTCCAGGCTGAGCACCAAGCAGTGCGGATCCGAGCGCGGCGTCTCGTAATGTTTAATGGCATGTTGGTTCTTCGAGAACCTTCCGCAACCCTGAACACACAACAATTACGACACACGACTTTAACGTGGTTCTACATAGTGTGCTTGATTTCAACCCCTATACTTAGCAGGTCCTCATATAAGGGGATTAACTAATGACTTAAGCACCCTATGTAGTGCACTAGATATACAACAAGGAGCCATTTAGATGAGGAGTCTGTCTTTCCAATGGCTCCTTATTGTATATCTAGTGCACTTCATAGGGTGCTTAAGTCATTAGTTAACACAGTTTATCTTTATATGAGGACCCCAAAGTAGAGCTGTTAACTTAGACCCTATGTAGTGTCCATATACAAGGAAACAGAGGGTAAACACCCAAATGTTGCATGTCAAGTGCACTATATTTAGGCCATTATTGTACCCTTCTGTTGTTATATAAGGACAGAAAGGACACATAGCTTAAGCTTAGATATAGACCCTAATGTCTAAAAGCCAGAGCACCCTAGTTAGGCTCTCCTGGTTCTCCTTAGTATAAATTGTATTAAATAATTAATTGAGCACCCTATGTAGTGTACAAGAGCCATTGATGTACAGAATCACCTTCCAGTGTTTGACTCCCCTTTTCTTATACAAGGTCACTACGTTGGGTCTGTGTTAACAGTTTAAGCACACTACCTGGGGGTCTGCATAAAAAGACAACTTGTATTAGATAATGACAAAAGCACCCTGTGTAGTGCACTAGATAAGCAATAAAGAGCCATTCGGAAGACTTGTCTAGGGTTTAACTCTCTTCTCCTGATAGGACACTACACAGGGCCAATAACAACCCAAGAACCCTACTTAGGGTCTCCCTGTCCTTATAAAAGGGCAGATTGTATAATAAAATAACTTGAGCCCGTATGTAGTACACTAGATGTGCAGTTTAAAGCCGCCCATCTAGGGCACTACACAGAGTACTTAGTGTGCAGTTAGGAGCTATACCAAGTACCTACACACTAAACCGTAGTGCACACGTCATCACTCACTCTGTGTCCACATTTGAGACACAGCCATACAGCCGGCGTGTCCTGTGCGTCCTCGTTCTCCGACTCGCTCCCTTTCTCTGGTTGGCACGACTCGCATGCGTCCCAGCTTTTGTCCAGACTCGTCTTTTTCAGCCAGCTGGGGTCAGTCCCTTTACGGATGTGTGTACATGTTGCACCTAAACACCAACACCCCACACACACACACACACACACACACACACACACACACACACACACAGGTCACATGACCTGATTCAGGGCGAAAGGGTGGGGTATTTTCTGAATGCTTCAGGTGGTCAGGTGACCCTCACCTGTCAGGTCTGAAGAGTTGTCTATTTTGGGACTCGTGCCTCTGTCCTTGGCGCGCTTTTTCCCCATCGCTTTACGTCAGAAACCATATGACGTCATTGATTTGGCACAGATTTGATAACTTTGATTGGATAAAAAGCTCTGATACAGTTTAGAAATTTGCTAATTAACAACATTATAACAAGTTTTGCAAATATTTGTTTTAAATATAAATTAGCTTTATTTTCTCGTAGTATACAAAGTAAACTGTTTATTAGCTCAAAAGTGAAAGTATTTCATCTCGCAGAATTTTTAAAAGTTTATAAATATACATTTTTTCTTAAACTATAAATGTAACGCTTTATTAATTTTTATCCACTTTTCAGTTTCAGTTCTTATTAAAGTCAATGCTAACGTCACGCTTACCTCGTGAGCTAACAGCACTGAAGTTACAGTTTGTGCTTTAGCGCTTTGGTTTAATAAACTTTATTTCCTTCAAACTACATGATAAACAGATATTTATTTTATCTTGTTTAACGGATATTTAAAACATCCGTGCGATAAACTACTATTAAATAAATGTGTTTTAATCACAGGTGTAGCGGCGGCTTCTGAACTCCACGCTTATTACGGCTCAAACCCAAATACCGCACCGTTCCCTATCTAGGCGCAATTCATATCATATAAACTGAAAGCATGTAGGGTCCCTATTTAGTGCCTCTCATCTGTAATACCAGTACATTTAAAACGCAACCGGTATTGCTTTTATTACTTCCGGTAAACGTCAGCTTCGCTTTCGAAAAACATTTTAAAATTGTAAACACGTAATTTTAAAATGATTCACAGTCAGATAATTTCTTTAAATAATCCTAGACTGTTTCTTTTTAATTATAATCAACATTTCGTTTTATGACAGGAAACATTTGTGTTAATAATAATTTGCACCATATCATTGAATAAAATTATATTATTTGTTAACGGAAGTTTAAAAAGGCATAAACATTTATTTGTTTATTTTTTCCTATTTAACTTGTTTGAAACTATTTTTATTATATATTTTTTAATAAACCGGAAGTGTACACGGTTGCTCTATTCGCTTGTCAGTAACGTTAAATATTAATACTAATACGCATTATATAAATACGTATCGAACAGCTATACATTAAAAAAGTATATATTAAATAAACATATTTAATATTATTTGAGGTTTTAATAAATAAATTATTACCCAGTGCTTTTTGTAAAAAACACATTATTGGTGTTTTTTGTGTCACCGGAAATGTTGGTAACGGTCGTTGGTTTTACACGTCACCTCGCGCGTGCTAAAGATTAATTGATTGGAAATACATTTTACATTTAAAAAATATATAGTTTATCATTTTTACTGTCTGTTGTATTAAATGTATGAATTTATTTTTTTAATAAATGACCGGATATAGGGACGTTTGTGTAACCCAACTTCGTAAAAAAAAAAAAAAAACTGACTGCGCATGCGCACGACAAAAGTTTCTTTGATTCAGAACAGTTCAGATTCAGATCAATTTAGATCATTTGGACATTATTAGTAATTTAAAATGTTGTTGTGGAATCAGAGTTCTTCAACCCAACATGGTGATGATGGTGTTTAATTGTTCTGTCTGTTCCACATCAGCAGGGATCCGGTCACAGATCAGATTGTCAGATTGGAATGGCACTGGAAAGTCTAAGCGAGCATGCAGAGGCTCAGCTGGCTGAAATCGAGCTCCTCCTGAGCATGTTTCCCAGCCAGGACGAGCTGGAGGTGGAGCCGGTGGCGTACGCAGAGCTCAGGGCTTACGTGGAGGGCACGGCGGATTGTCCACCAGACACTAGACCTGAACTCTGCATCAAGATCCGGACGCACACCGGGGTGAAGCAAACACGCTTTTATACATGCATAAGCAAATCAGCTATGAAAGAAGCGCTTCATCCTGAAACATCAGATATATACATCGATTTATGACGCGTGCAGTGACGCTGGAGTTGATGTTATGGTGGATCACAGTGTGACATCATCATCGTCGAGTTTTTTTTAACATCGCAAATGTTCCAATCAACATTTTGGATTGACACAAATCCAATTTCGAAGTAACTGAGACGTTGGCTGTTATGTCGCAGAAAGCCGCTACAGGACTTCGATAGTTAGTTAACAATCTACTGTGATGATAAAAGTTTTGGAAAAACCAAAGACTAAAGCTTCACCGCATCTATGTGTATGCGTATATATATATATGTGTGTGTGTGTGTGTGTGTGTGTGTGTATGAAAAGAAAACATGTATTGAGTTTGATGTCGATCTCACACTCTTGCAGGTGCACGTTTCGCTCTCATGCACATACCCATCTGACTACCCCGCCGTGCTGCCCGAATTCGTAGTCAGGTATAAAACTGTTGGTGTTATACTCTTTTGCAAGTTATAATTAATGTTAAATCCTGGATTTTTATTGAAAAAAGTGATGATCAGAATCTCCTAAAAGTTTGGTTTCCATGATAACAACAGCTCAATATAGTATGTTGGTTCTCTTGCCAGGTGTGGCGAGTCGAGCCGGGCGCAGCACACACGCCTGGTCGCAGGGCTACGCTCGCATTTGTGCGAAAGTTGCACAGGCGAAGTGTGTGTGCTGTCGGCCGTTGACTGGCTCAGAGATCACACACACGAATACCTGGAGCTGGATACCGCGGCTAACGGCACCAAGGCGATAGAAGCGGTGGAAACGCTGAGCGCCGAGACTTTTACCAGGTTGTGGATCTACAGCCATCACATCTACAACAAGAGCAAGAGGAAGAACATCCTGGAGTGGGCCAAAGAGCTGCAGCTGACCGGCTTCAGCATGCCAGGGAAACCAGGAGTCGTGTGTGTGGAAGGTCTACAAGCTGCCTGTGAGGAATTCTGGGCCAGGTGTGTAACGCGACTGTGTTTACCTTCTAAAGGACGACTGAAGTTTCAAATCCGTAAGTGTGTCTGTCTGATCGACTAATTGATACCGTACAGGGTGAAGGTCCTGACCTGGAAACGCATCATGATCCGTCACAGAGAGGACGTCCCGCTGGACCTGACCACTCAGAGTGACTCATCTTTACGCCGGTTTGACGGCTTCGACGAGACTGCGTTCGATCCCCACGGGAGCCGAGGGAATCACATGGACCTTGGGCAGCTCTTTCAGTTCCTCAGCGAACGAGGCTGCAGCCAAATCTTCCAGCTTTACTTCGGAGTCGAAGGGAGATAAGCGAGGACTCTTCGTTAAGCAGGTTTTTACAGTTTTGAGTGCGAACGTCAGAGATAAAGCATGAAGTACCTGTTTTTGCAAAGACACCATGTCCAGGTTATATGAAACAGAGAGTTATTTATAAGCTGTCTGTCTTTTTTTTTCACATCCTAGTACAGTGCATAGGAATTTAAACTCGTTCCTTGTTTTTAGGAAAGTTTTTAAGGTGAACATTAGTATTCGGATGCAGATAATCAGGTCCAACCACCTAAAATAGTATTAATATTACTAATTTCCAATTACTGTCATACTATCCTAATTTTTGCGTATCAAAACTTTTAGAAATGAAGTAATGAATTTGTGAATTCACTTTAATCGGCTTCGCTTGGCTCTCCACAGCCCCCGGATGTACGCGCAAGTTAGCGCATGGTATTCGGGCGAGATTCCTTTGTACGCCAAAAATGCCTCAGATGTGTATTTCTTACAACTTTTACATTTTTAAGGGAAAGAAAATTGTAAAGGAGGGCAAAGCACTGTATACTTTTTACAAAAAAAAAAGCCTGATTTTATACTATATTCGGTTCAAGCAACACTTCTAAAAAAAATAATGACAATTTTATCCAAATTCGTAATTTTACAACTGATTTAAAGAGTTTTCTCGCTGACCTGCACATTGTTTACTTGTAGTTAAATTGAACTCGCTTAACATCATTAAAGTTAAACATTATCCACATCGTATTTCACATGTCAGTATCAACATGGCGCTACGTCCCAATTTCATTCATACTACTCGTAATCATACTATATAGAACAGACTTTATTAGCGGTTCGGGAGGAATTTACTGACTAAAATCCAGTACAGAATTAATTACTATGCTATTTCGGACTAAGGAATTGTGTTTTATTTTGAATAAACTTCCACACGTTCAGCTATATACCGTATAGCTCAGCTGTTGGTAGCTCTCCGGAGAATGAGGAGGAAGCTGATTCCAGGTCACTTTCTTTAATCCCCCGGCTTCAGATTCTAATCCGTGATGCAAAACTTGATTAAAGCTTCAGAAGATTAAACAACAAGGGTTCAGTCCTGAATTCATCACCACACAAACATCTCACAGCCACATGTCCTCTACCTTTTTCTCAGTTCTTCTAAATTCATATCATTTGTATTTTTTGCCTTTATGTATTTCTTATACAATTATGCAGTTATAGATTGAGGGCCTTGCATAGGGGGCCCGACAAAGTCCACTTTCCCTAAATTCCCAAATCCATACTGTATTAATACTTTCGACTTCACTGCATAGTTCCTTTTTTATTTCTCTTTCTCTCTTTCTTTCATTCTTTCTCTGTTTTTCTAAAAAGAAAATTATAAGACATAATCAATAACCATTGTTATTATTGTTTTTTTAAACAATATAAAAATGCACATTTTATGAATAAAAATGGGTCGTGGGGATGTGGTGGCTTAGTGGTTAAGGTGTTAGACTGATACCAGAAAGGGGTTCCATTCCCAGCACCACCAAGCCACCACTGTTGGGCCCCACAGCAAGGCCTTTAACCCCCAATTGCTCAGTTGTATAAAAGATATACATGTAAGTCACTCTGGATAAGGACGTCTGCCAAATGCCGTAAATGTAAAACATACAAGTGTATCAGTTCAGCTCGCAGGCTTAAAGGAGGGAACAACTAACACATTTGCAACAGAGAAACAATATCACTATGTATCGCCCGTCAGTTTCGACCAATAAGTGTCCCATTTAGCTGGTAAAACCCTTCATCTGAGTTCAAAACCTTTAAATTATTTTATACTAAAAGTGTATAAAAAGCTAAATTTAAAATAGTTTGTTGTCTTGTATACACTATACCGGGTTTCTGTATTATTTTGTAGGTAGTATTCCCTCGACAGCGTCTTGTCTTGCGAGTTCCATCAGGGAAAGTTCCTCATCTTGTCATTTATGAGTTGTTGTTCATGACCCCCGGTAGACGTGGCCAAATAAAAAAAAAAACAGGTTCCGTTCCAGTGACTTCCAAGAAATCTCTTTCGAAAGTATTTACAGCACAACCCCAGTGAATTTCAAGGCAGTGGCAAGAGATTTTGTGTAGAACATCCCAAACTTTTGACTGCACTATTATTTGTAATGTAATTAAAATATTCAGGACACAATCCCAGGACTGTCCCCCTGGAATAAATAGGGTATACGGGTCAAGAGTTTGCCATTTTGTGTGAGGCAAGAAACGGATTGTAAACTTTATAAATATAACAAATACTTTTTGCGATTTCTGCACTAAACTACGTTACCAACAAAGCCCTTTGAGTGAGGGTCTTTTTCCCCCCGTTATAACGTTTGCCAAGGTTTCCAAGGACCCTTGGCAGGCAGGGCTATGATAATATATTATTAATGAAATCATATGTATCCCAGCTAATCATCTGTCATGGTTAGCATTTATTGTGCCACTCACACTGACCAATACCCGCTTCCTCCACGTCAAGATTTCTGTGTGATTTGTAAACAAACTCGGCGATGGCCACAAACACAGAGAGCACAAGACCAGCGGCAAGGACTATAAAGATGCCGCCGATGTTCTCGACACCTAGAGCACTCGCCTCCTTGCTGTCCTCCTCCGGACAACCATTTCCTCGCCACCACTTTTCCTTCATCATGTGCAACTTTCCTTCTTCCTGCAGTTGCAGAATTGCAATAGTTATTTTATCCCGGTACGGAGAACCTGTGGGAAAAAGGTAGGATTTTATAAGCTATGGACAGCTATATTGAAAAAACATATTAGCAGGAAGCATGGCTCAATTTGTTGAGTTGCTTTTTGGAACAAGCTGGTTCTCTTGGTTCCTTGAGCAAGTCCTTCAACCCTCAATAGTTGTCTTCTGACTTTGTTCAAATTTGATACTAGTGATTATTATGATGTCCACCAACACCCGTTACTTTTACAAGAGGTAATTGATGGGACACATAATGACTTTTGAAGGTTTTGAGTGGCATAAGCAAAGTAACCTAAGTCAAATGGCTTTGTATTTAATTACCCAGGTCCTACTAACCAGATCTTCTAAGAAACTCAAGACAATGTAAATTAATTTGTGAATGCTCTTCTTACCGATTGGTGTTCCAACTCCATAGCCCTTGGAGTCAATGAGGCCTCCGATCTGTGTGAGGTTGCAGTTGCGCTGGCTGATGTATTCGATGCTTGTTGACTCCATTAGGAGTGCATAATCGGTGGTAAGCACCCGCTGTATTCCCTCACGGTTGTTTTTCACCAGAGCAGTGTTCTTCCGGCTGCTCATGAAGGCCCACATTTTCTCATATGTTGAGATCTTTGATTTCTGGGGGAAAAGGGAAATCATTTGTTTGTCATAGAGAGTAAAAAGTGTTTGGAGGAAGACTTTGCGCTTACCTTAAAGAAGGTCATGGTTGAACCGTCCCTGACAGCTCCATACTCAATCTTGGTTTGTTTGGCCAGATCATCGGCCGAGTCGATAGGTGAGTCCATGCGCTCCACAGTGAGAAATGCAGCGAGATTTGCTGTGTAGGATGAGATGATAATAAGTGTGAAAAACCACCAGATACCACCAACAATCCTAGTGGACAAAGCTTTAGGCATCAGCTCGGAACCTAAGGAAGCAGAAAAAATGATGGGATTAAAAGAATTCATAATTGACTTGCAGTTCTAAAGATCTAGATGTTTAGAAATAGAGGGCGAAACCTTGTTGCATCAGAGCCCCAACACCAAACCACACACTGTTGATTAGCGTAAAGTTGTTCTCCACCACATCCGAGTCAGGGTTACAGGGGTGAGGGTTGTACCATTCATAAGGTGTAAACCTACACTCAACGACAGATAAAAACAGATCTCAGCTAAAGACAAGAAAGTGCTGGACAAAGAAGTTTTTAAAAGCTGTCCTTACCTGGCAATGACGAAAAGGACACAGCTGACTCCGAGGCAGGCGAGTAGAACATACATCCAGATATCAGGGGAAAGCGGGTTCAAGAAAGAAAAGACCCCCGGGTTTGTGCCGTTGGGTTTGTGGTACAGGATGGAGATACCCAGAGTCATGAAGGGTTTGGAGAAATCAATAACCTTTTCCCTGACGTAAGTGATAGTGAGCGGTGCCACAGCTAAATCTGCCACCTGCAGGAAATACCAAGAAGATGTTTTTTTCATCAGCTGATCTTAAAATAAAAGAGCAAGACATGACATGGCATCTTACCAAGTACCAGATCTTACCATACTGTATGCGGCTAACCACTTGAATGGTTAGCAAATAGAAAAGAAAATTCTCGTCAAATGGCAACAATAGCACAACAATTTTACAATAGCATACCTGGCATGGGTTATATCTAGCAAATACATAGTCCACAATTAGCACATTAGCATTGTGCTTACCGCACACAATTTATTACCATGCTTTAGATTACCACAGATTATTTTCACTACATCAGAAAGACAGCATGGTGGTGGATTCGACTGTAACTCATTTAATGCTGTCATCTTTACTGTAACATAACCTGTCGGCAGCAGTGTTTCCATCTACCAATTTTCATGCACATTTTGGACTATAGCATAAATATACAAAAGATGTAAATGCCAAAATGTGCATATATTCTAAAAAAAACCAATGCATTACAAAATGCACATAAACAATTTAGCGAATAAATTCCAGCAAGCACATTAAAAGGCATGTGATTGGTACATTCGGGTGAAAGGTAAGGACAGAACATTTTTTAATGCGATACATAAGAAACAAGTGACGACTCTCTCTATACAAATATCAACAAAACGCACAAAACAAAGTTTTATTTTTAATATTTGGTGCCAGTTCATCAGGCTTGTTGGATGGAATTCAGCTTTGCACACAAGTTTGATTAGTTCCTGTTCATATTTCACTCTATTATAATAGAAATGTTTACCATGTGATACATACATGATCAATGAGTTCTCGAACCATGCCATTCCATTCTCCTTTATCGTTCTGGGCACCATATTTGCCATCCGAGACAAGTTTGACCTCGTAGGAAAACCCCAGGATGTTGGAGAGCTCCTTCAGCAGGTCTAGGCAGTAACCCTCAAAGCGATCATTTCCGTACAGCGGCTTGTCTGATTTCTTGTACATCACGTACGGGTTTTCCTAGCAGGAAGATGTATTTGTGAACAATCTGAACCTAATAAAGATCTCCAAGTGTAAGTATTTTAGAAGGTCAGGATCATCAGGCTATTTTCTTACTAAATTAACCATGGAGCAATTTTTACTTCTTTGGCAACATTTCCAACATTTGGCAGACGCCTTTATCCAGCGACTTACACTTATACAACTGAGCACTTGGGTGAGTGAGGCACAGTGGTGGCTTGGTGGTGCTGAGAATTAAACCTATCTGGTATCAGTCCAACACCTTAACCACTAAGCCACCACTTCCCAACTCTAAAGCAATGCCTATTATTTACAACAGGTATTTTCAGGAGTAACATAAGATTAGTTTCCACCAAAGGAACCAGGCCCAGAATTAGTTTCTTAGCTATAGTTCTTGCTCTTGAACAAGTACAACTGGGAGTCTCATAAAGTACCCCTGCATAGATTTTTAGAAATCTATGGTTCGAAAAATTCCAAGATACTGATATATTATCTAGTTCTAGTTATTCTTCAAACAATTTTCTGGAAATCTTTACCAAGATAGTTGTGACTATCAGGGTCCGGTTGGTCATGGAGTCCGTGCCGTTACCCGTCTTGTCTTTGCTATCTGTCAGGTTAAGACCTGTGTTAGAATTCCATACCCCAATCTGATAAAGAGTAAAATATAAAAGAGAACATTTTTATTAAATAATGAGGAATACACGTAATGAAAAACATATGTAATCCACAGTAAATATGAATAAATAAATAAATACAGATCTATTTAAAATGATCTAAAAGTAGATTGCAGAAGCAAACAGTGCAAAATATTAGGAAATACACAACAAATAATGGGGTTGGACTGGAAAGTTACAAGGAAAATAAGAATGTTTTAACAAAGTGATGGTGTTTCAGCCTCATCTATTGTTTCAAGTTCGTCCCTCAACCATTTTTCATGACCCAACACCAGCAATCGTGCAAACTATACACTATACACAAACTAAGCATACATAGCTTAATAACACTCTTTCATTGGACAGTTAAAATGCTGCAAGTCCACCAAGTAAGTGAGAAAAAGTTGTTCATGTAAACTGCATTTTTTACGTTACTGCTATTCTTTGTAAACCCCAGATAAGGAAGTTGGGGTTAGAGTGCAGGGTCAGCCATGGTACAGCACCCCTAAAGCAAGCGGAGTTAAAGGCCTTGTTTAAAGGCCCAACAGTGGCAGCGTGGCAATGGTGGGGCTTGAACCTCAATCCTCCAAACAATCCAAAGCCGTAACCATTTGAGCCTGATAAAAACAGTTATTACACTGCTATACTTTCGTCATAATGGCCGGTTTAAGGGATTAATAGTGAAAACAAGGGTAAAGGGCTGGAGAGGAAGGAAGAAAAGCCATCCTGTAAAAAACAAACCTTCTTCCACACTTTATGGAATCTCCCAACATCCGACTTTGGAAAAGTCCAAAAAAGAGGAAAGAAATTATTTTAGAAGACAAACAACTTGATAAGAAGTCCATTAATGTTGTGGTATCAGTGGAGCTTATTGTAACTGGTTTAAACACTCTATACCGGTCTAAGTCATTTATACCCTGTTGTCACAACACACAACCCAATACAGGGTGTTTTTTCATAGAATAAAACCTTCATGAACCTTTTCCAGGCCGTCTTCTTTCAGGCTGATGAGGTCAAGGTCAAAATCCTTCCTCAGTCCATCCGTCCTGTTCAGGACAATCTGTCCAGTTAATCCGTTCCACTGAGACTGGCGAGGAAAAACAAGACACAGTGAAAAGCCTAACAGACATGAACATAGTTCGAGTACACAAGACTCCATTTATTATCATTCAATTCTCTGTTTTGTGAACAAAAACACACACACACTTTTTATATTTAGTTACGCAAGGCACTTTCAATTATTTATTTTCCTCTTTATCAACAGATGGTCTACTCTAAGATCAGACAGACCTGTTACATGTAGATGATTAGTTTAGTATCCAGTCTGACCCACTTTTTCCAGAACCTCTCATTGATGTCTCATACATGTGTGTGTATATATCTTTTTTTTTTTTTTTAACACTGATGTTACCACTCACCTCTTTAAAAGTGCTAATGAAGCGGGAGCCAAAGCGCCATGGTTTATGTCTGTGACACTGCAGCGAGCTAACGGTGATCTGCGCTGCACGCTGCGCCGCTGATGCCACCATGAACACGGCGTCATACATCAGAGCCGCGTCGGTCTGGAAGAACAATAATACATGCTGTTTTTCATTATGAAAGATTTTTTTTAGGGGCCAACTGGTATCAGGACAATTTGTTCTCACTGTGTATGGATTTTGAAGGGTGTCTAAGGCAGAGAATAAAACACTCTGTGTTTTGAAGCAAAGCACTTGTTACCACTTTAACGTTGTTTTGTCTTAAAGGTGTATCGATATTTACGATAATGCGATAAAATTACGATAGTGAGCTGTATCGATATTTACGATAATACAATAAAATTACGATAGTGAGCTGTATCGATATTTACGATAATACAATAAAATTACGATAGTGAGCTGTATCGATATATTCGATAATACAATAAAATTACGATAGTGAGCTGTATTAATATTTACTATAATGCAATAAAATTACGATAGTGAGCTGTATTAATATTTACTATAATGCGATAAAATTACGATAGTGAGCTGTATCGATATTTACGATAATACAATAAAATTACAATAGTGAGCTGTATCGATATTTACGATAATACGATAAAATTACTATAGTGAGCTGTATCGATATATTCGATAATACAATAAAATTACAATAGTGAGCTGTATCGATATATTCGATAATACAATAAAATTACAATAGTGAGCTGTATCGATATTTACGATAATACAATAAAATTACAATAGTGAGCTGTATCGATATTTACGATAATACGATAAAATTACTATAGTGAGCTGTATCGATATATTCGATAATACAATAAAATTACAATAGTGAGCTGTATTGATATATTTGATAATACAATAAAATTACAATAGTGAGCTGTATCGATATTTTACGATAATACGATAAAATTACTATAGTGAGCTGTATCGATATATTCGATAATACAATAAAATTACAATAGTGAGCTGTATCGATATATTCGATAATACAATAAAATTACAATAGTGAGCTGTATCGATATTTACGATAATACGATAAAATTACTATAGTGAGCTGTATCGATATTTACGATAATACAATAAAATTACGATAGTGAGCTGTATTAATATTTACTATAATGCGATAAAATTACGATAGTGAGCTGTATTAATATTTACTATAATGCGATAAAATTACGATAGTGAGCTGTATCGATATTTACGATAATACAATAAAATTACAATAGTGAGCTGTATCGATATTTACGATAATACAATAAAATTACAATAGTGAGCTGTATCGATATTTACGATAATACAATAAAATTACGATAGTGAGCTGTATCGATATTTACGATAATACGATAAAATTACTATAGTGAGCTGTATCGATATATATTCGATAATACAATAAAATTACAATAGTGAGCTGTATCGATATTTACAATAATACGATAAAATTACGATAGTGAGCTGTATTGGTATTTACGACGATACAATAAAATTACAATAGTGAGCTGTATCGATATTTACAATAATACGATAAAATTACGATAGCTGTATCAATATGTATGTATGAGCTGTATTAATATTTTTACACGGCCCTAGTTTACACTGTTAGTAGCCAATAGACTCATTCCCTAAATGATAAAATAAAAGATTTAACCACATCATTGTTAGTTTTTCCTTCGACCAATCATTTTATTCATTACAGTTACTGTCTCTCTTGCAACAATCACAAAAAGGAGCAACGAAGTAATCCTGGATAGACCGAATAAAGGTTTCACTTTGAAAAAAAACGCTTTCTTTCGAAAATAACGTTTAAAAAGTAACGATGATAATTGATTGTTAACTTTTCTGATTATTGTTAAATGTCCATCTCTATTTAAGGTGTATGATTTGTTTATGTACAGTATGTGGGATGCAGTCAATTATATTCTTCCTTCTGTTATCATCCCTGCTGAACACAACTAACTGGATTTAAAGATGAAAGAAGGGGCAGTCTAATGATATGAAAGACTGGTCATTTGAAGATGATTTCTGACCGTCATTATGCCTTCCATTAAGCCGGTGTCGAGCTTCGCTGGACCTTGAACTCTTTCCATGGACCATTTTCCCAGCACAGAAGCCACCTGGGGGTCATCTATGTTCAGAAGGCGGAAACCTGTCATGTTCACGCCACTGTATCGGTACGGCTCTAGATCCAGAGCATACAGATCCTACAACAGAACGCACTTCTTCAGAGACACACTTCCTCTTACCCAAAAAGAAACACGAAAAAAATTTAAACAAAGAAGGTTTTTTTTAGCTGGATAACATCAGGTGAACAAATAAACGATGTGTCCAGCTAAAGAGGTAGCTAGTTATGCTAGTTAAATCCAAACTTCTGCTAGCAATGAAAGGATCTGACCATTTTGATAGAAAATATTGTGCAATCAAACCTTAGGCAATGTGACTTACCAAAGTGGTAAAGAAGAAATGGTAGTACTCAGTCATCATGCCCATAGAGAGTAACTGTGGGTGGAATACACACTTATATACGCTCCATTCCAGTTTTCACAGAAGCCCAGTATTTTCTGACTTGTACGTAACTTTATTACCTGTTTTAACACTTCAGCTGTGGTCTGGTACGAGCAGTCGAAAATGACGCAGAACTCTTTACCCTTCTTCATCTCTTTGAGAAGCGGCCGAGCATCTCTGTTCCCCACAGGCAACTGTCGGATCTTGATCTTTATGCTGTAACGGGATGGAGCTTTGATCAGCTCCTGCAGACGAATCAGACCTTCGAAACAAATTAGGAAACGGTGTAAGGTGTTTATCTTGCGCAACATTCCGCTAGGCCTTTCCTTTCTTGTTCATCTCCTCTGTCATCTCAATTCTTAGCGTACCCCCAGTTATGTGTTATTCTTCCTGCTTCTTCTTGTATTTCAATTGAAAGGCAGTCCCTCAAAAAAGCTGCAAAATCCTTCTCAGATTTTTTTCCAGTCAAACAGAAACTTTTTTGCCAATTTGGTGTCACTTGACACCTACCCACCAGATCAACTAGGATGGATAAAATCTAGCGCAAGTGGAAACAACTACCACAATTTATCAAACTGTTAACATAAGACATTTAATCCCATGCAGGAGTTAACAGCTACCCAGGTCCTAGAGACTGTCCAAGAGAAAAAGAGGAGTGTGTAACACCACCCTTTCCACCCAAAAGGGGAACCCCAGTCATGGATAACTGTGGCAATGTCAGGATTTGAAGATCTCCCACTAGGACTGCTACTTTCTAAGTAAGATTTATTCATCACATGTGCCCTGGTCAAGAAAGAAATCCCTATTATTATGTTAAGCAAATAGAAATGACCCCTAAAAGCCAGTCCCACTAGTTTCTACCGAACATGCCAATCTTGCCACTCACCATTTCTTTGCATCAATCTTGTTGACTGCCACAGAATTTTTACTCAATCCTATATTCCCCCACTGGAATTTGAGGTGCTGACCGACTCCATCCCTTACAGAACCTTTGACAAATCAAGCCCCCCTGCAGTAGGTCTGACCAATCTCTTTTCAAGCAGTTCATTCATAGCGTCTATCTCTGATGAAAACACCTCTTACCTGTTGCATCCTCATACACTATAGTGATACTTTTCCATTTGTAGAAGTGCACAATGTCAAGCACAGCCCGGCTGATGGAGGCATAGTCTGGGTGCAGGTTGACGTAGAAGGTGTCCTTGTTATCCAATGACGGATGTTTCCAACGGGTCTGTATGTGGGGAACCTCCAGCGCATTACAGATGGATTGCACTGCACTGACTGATGAACTGTGGGAGGGGCCAAAGACCGCAGCCACCCCCAGTGACAGCTGATCACATGCTAAAGTAAATAAGAAGTTTATGGAACAGGTGTTATAATGATGTGGAAGTGGAATAATGAGGTGAAGGAGAGAAACATTTAGAGCGTCAGAATCGATAAGTGTTACTATAAAAAGTATTGTCTTAAAGCGCAGATTTACCTCTTCTTGAGGCTTCAAAGCTGTCGAACATGTTGATGCGTTGGATGTCGTAGGTGAGTGTGGTGTTAGGCATTAACATCCTGTTTCGGTTGATGCTGGTGACTGCGAATTTAAACGCTAGCTCCTCCACGCTGATTGGCTCATTCTCTAATGTCTCAAAAATACCACCTGCACGCACAAACGCAGTATTATGGATACCAACTGTTAATGAATATTAATATGTATTTTTTTTATTGCTTGTTAAAGGCAGTGTTCTTTAGTCTGCAAACGTCCTAAAATAGAAATTCAGTTAGCAAGTACTATGTAAGTAATATGTAAGTATGTAAGTACTTTTATTTGCTAATTTCATTAAGCTAGCTGGAATTTTTTTGATAAAACACAGTTGTGGCATCAGCATAGCAGTGGAATCTAACGCCATGTATACCATAATTGCAGCCAAAGGTAGCATGCACATGTGGGGGGAAAAAAAGCAGTGGCCCTTGAACAGAGCCTTGAGGAACACCAATAAATAGACAAGCAAATGAGCTCCTAAATCTTGGAGATAAAAGAGGTTTAAAATGAGCCTTGCAGTGTAACCCGTTGACAAGGGTCACTAAAGGTCAGTGCTTGCTGTTAAAAAGATCGTGGGTTTAATTCCCAGCTATAACAAACTGCGAAGGATTTGAAAGGTTTTTAGATATGGCAGATCCTAACATTGATCTGGTTATAGAGACATTGTTTACACCAGCCAACAAATCACCCCTGACTATTAAAACAAAAATGCCTATTATCTAACGTGACTAGAATACCTTTGCGAGCTTCTTTCGAAAAAAAAATGTAAATACGCTTGAAAGCTTGACGGCTATAACCATGGATTAGCATGCCTTGTAAAAAAATCCCTTTTTAATGATTAGTGATCATATCCTGCAGCCTAATGCTGATTTGTGCAGTTTTCTGAAGCGGAACTTTTATTTCCCGCCACCACAGATACCAGAACTCACTTTTTTGATAGATGTGGCAACCTTGAGAGCAAATAGAACATAATTTTTTAATCAAGCTAGATCAGTTTACTTTTATTAGTGTAAGATTGAATATGTGTAAATGTATTATTGCTGTATGTATTTCGTGTGTGTGTGTGTGTGTGTGTGTGTGCGGTCCCTTAGTAAAACACCATTCACTGCCATGCGGAGCAGCATGTAAAGGACCCAAGGACAAACACTGCCCTGTTTGCTCCCTGAATTCACCCAGGACACACACACACACACACTTCCATACACACACAGTCATGCTGTTTGTTATTTGTCTCTGTGAGTATTTATGTTCTTCTGATTGCTTGCATTATTGATCGTTTAATAAATCATTGAATAAAATTCTCCGGTGTAGTGGTTTATTTTGATATTTTGATATGAAACCCACAAACAAACCCACAAATTACCTTTGCCAACCTGCTGTACTAGCACTAATACAAGACTATGGCTTCTTTCCACCTGATTCGTCTGGTAAATTTTTCGGAAATAGGTCCGTGCTGTGTATGATAATGCCCAAATCCAAAATTATGGGAATGAAAAGCAAAATAGCGATAAACATTTACACATACACTAGAAATGAGCAAATCCGGATTCATCCTGGATGAATAACTCGATCCTGCATTATTGAAGTTTGCGCATAAGATTAATTCGCAACTGAATTGCACTATTCAGTTGTTTTAGTTGTTAGCTAGCAACCGAGTTCCTGCATGGCCAGAAACATAAAAGACTCTAAATCGTGGGGACTGATTCATCTGGTTCATCTGAACCGTTTGAATGTAGAGGATCCGTCAGACTCGTAGCACCTAGCAAAACAGCTGTATCCGAGGGTTCAAGGTGGATTTGGTGGAGTGCCCTCTAGTGGAAGGACCATGTCAAGTGTTAACGTACACTTGCAGCTACAGGTCAAGATCTTTACCAACCATGATCATCTAAGCTGGTTAAATGTGTGCGGACTGTAGCATTTACACAAAATAATGATTGATAGTTATGATTAGAGAAGTCAGCCAGATTTCTTTAAGCTGAAAGCAAGACAACAGTAACTGCAGTAGTAATCACTGTGCAGCCGTGTTGAGAGGAAAAAGCATCTCGAAATGCGCCACACACTCAAAACCTGGAGAAGATCACAAAGAAAAAAAATCAGCATCATTTTCTACTGCTTTAATTCCGTCCTTGTTATTACGTTATATGCTGTTTGAAATCGTGTCATTTTTCTAAATCAGCGAGCGCAAATCTCACAACCCGACAAGGCAACATATGGACCTTATTATATGTATTTTTTTTTCTTTTCAGTTAAATCAAACGATGAAGATTATGCAAAGCAGAGAAAGAGATAAAGAGAGGATTGAGTCAGATTAAAACACGGTTAGATTACAGCGCGCTTCGGAAATCTCATTCTCCTGGGTTCTGTCTCGATAAACCATGTTAGATTGATCAGCGATTCAGGATTAGACCTCCTATTTACATATTTTCATTTGCCGGAGGGATTTTATGGAAAGTGTGTGTGTGTGTGTGTGTGTGCCAGAATTCAATCCAAGCGGTGGATGGGTAAAGTAGAAGAAGAAAAATAGATTAAATGCCCCTGTATTTTTTAATTTAGTCAGTGTGTTCGGGGTTTTCAGTTTTAATTCTTGCCTTTTAAGGAAATAGCGAAAAACGTATTTATGACTATATAATACATTAGCAACTTTTAACAATTCTTTAGATGTTACTTAAAAACAGTAATGAGTTATAGTTACTAGTCACTCCTCACAAATAGTAACTCGGGTTACATGGTTATAAAAGTAACTAATTACCAGCGAAACTAAGTATTGCGTAAAAAAAAAAAAAAAAAAAAACTTCAAATATGTTAAAGTACTTGGATGCCATAATATTAAATCGGTTAAAAGAATGAAATTATTATTATTATTATTATTATTATTATTATTATAAATCATTACATCATTTTTATTTTGTGGTCATGTGACGATGTGAGGCGATTCTTTAGTTTAATTAATTGCCACTGAGACTCTTTCTTCCTGCTCCTCAGTTACACACTACATAAACAGTCCTGTGTTTAGAGTTAAGAGACCTTTAAACTCGATGGACTTGCCATTGCTACGAATCCTGTAGTATGTCCATATATAGAATGCATTTTTATCAGCTTGGAAGACGTGGTGTTGAACTACCAACCCGAAGACTGTGGGTTCGATTCCCAGCTTCACCACTGCTGGGCCCCTGAGCAAGGCCCTTAACCCCCAATTGCTCAGTTGTATAAATGAGATAACTGGATAAAAACTTCTCTTTCTATCACACACACACACACACACACACATCAGACAAAGAACAAAACAAACACACTGTTTTTCATTTGTCTGTTTTAGGTCCCCAAAAACCAGGTTCATGTCAGCCTTTCGACACAACACTGAGTATCGTTTAAACTCCACTAAGAGTAACCTTGACGAACTGCTGATTAGAAGGTTATGGGTTCCCATCCCATCATTAGCAGACTGACAATACTGGGCCCCTAATAAAAGGCCCTCAACCTTTAATTACTGAGTCGGACAAATATTTCTAATATCATAATTATCACTTAATTGATTAACTCAGTAATCTGTATCAGTTCTATTACCGCGAAAAAGTTTGCTTTATAAACCTGTAGTAAAGTTTTTCACGCGTTCTACGTACCGATGCGCAAAACGCTCTGTTGCGCGCTCGCGAGGACGCACAGCATCAGCAGCAGCAGCGAGAACGACGGAGGATGTCGTTTCTCTTTCGCCATCACGCGCGCGCACGGAGCTTGCCTGAAGCATGGATAGATTTTTCCCCTCCTCTCCTCTCCTCTCCTCCTTCTTCTTCTTTTTCTTTTTCTTCTTCTTTTTGCCGTGCTGTTACGCTCCTTATCCCGATTGTGCGCGAGACAACAAAAAAACAATTTCAAGCTCGGAGACGCAAAGGAGAAACTAGTTTTGTGCGCGTTTGGGTGTGTGTGTGTGCGTGTGTGCGGTGTGTCTGTGTGGACCAATTAGAAAAAAGAAAAGGCGGGGCTTCGGTGAAACAGAGGCGGGACTGTTGTAATGGTTATAAACCGGATTGGCAATAATTTTAGATTATTATTATTATTATTAGGAGTGAATTTAAAGCATGGGTTCGCGAACGCTTAATGTGGTTTTAATGCGTAAAAAAAGTGTTTTTAATAAAGACCCAGATGAAATAAACACATTGTTAATAAAGTAATCGTATTTAAAAACAAGCAGATGAGTCGCAGTGTGTGTTTTAATGCGTTAAGACACGTTACGTGATCCCTTATAAGGGATTTCTATAGGAGAAAAACGCGCAGTTAAACACATTCCGTTTGTATTCTAGGCTCATTCCTGCTTGTCGGTACATATTATTCTTTATTAATAATGTGCTTTTTTTGAGTTTGGTCTTTTCAAAACACTGTTTTAATGTATTAATCCACGTTAGGCGTTTTTTACGTTACGCGTTTTCCTTTTTACGCGTAAATGCGTTGCGTTCATATTCTGGACTTGTGTAAATAGTGTTTACTGAGTTTTGTTGTTTATTAAACACTGTTTTAAAGCTTTAAGCGTTCTAGATTGTTTCCCAACTTTAGCCCGCCTCCACATTTAAACCGGTTCTCTGAACAATACCATAAAACATTTATGTTAAATCTACATTTTCCTTATATCATTTTTGTATTTTGATAATAAAGGTTGACTTTCAAACAAAAATCCCACTTAGATTTATTCATATGTCCAGGGAACTGCTGGAGTCTCTCCCAGCCGTCTCTGAAAGGACGAAAGACAGGAGGGGGACACCCTGGACAGGTCGCCAGTCCATCACAGGGCCACATACACACACACACACACTCACATGGGTAATTTAGAATCAATCTAACATACGTGTTTTTGGACTGTAGGAGGAAACTGGATAACCCGGAGTAAACCCACGCAAGCACCCACGAGGAGAACATGCAAACTCCTTACAAAAAGACCCCTGCAGGGGAATCGAACCCGGGACCTTCTTACTGTGAGGCAACAATGCTAAACACTAAGCCACTGTTTCTAACCATTAAGTAGCCGTTTTGTTCTTATATAAAACAAAACAATATTAACAAATGTTCATTTTAAGCATCTACAGAACCAGATTTCTATTATTAAACCTTCTCGAATGAAGTCTGACATGAGGTTCGAATTTAAGGTTATAATTAGTCAAAGCGATGACAAAAATGATGCTAAGATACAAAATTACTCACACAAATGCAATAAAGAAAAGTGTTAAAAGAGGATAAGGGATAAAATTGTGCAGTTTATTAACAACAACAGGCAAACAAAAGAAACAAAAAACTAATTTAAATGACAAAAAATTGGACGTGAACATGAGCGATAACCATAACATTGACATGAACACTGACAAACTAAAACACAGGGGTATAAATACACAGACTAACTGGAGGAGACACTCAACTTAACGAGAAACACCTGAACACAAAGAGGGAGACAACTAATGACAAGACACAAACATGGAGTACATGTTCTACACATGAAAAGTGGAAGTTTCACTGTGTCCCAGCAAGCCTCCACCACCGGCAAGTCAACCATTGTTGGGTCCTTGAGCAAGACCCTTAACCCCTCCTGCTCCAGGGGTGCTGTATCATAACTGACCCTGCGCTCTGACCCCCAACTTACTAAGATGGGATATGCATTTTGTTGGCTCTGTACACGTACCTTACACAATGACAATGAAGTTGAATATTTATTTTTATTTATTTAAATAACTGTCAGTATTTAAACGAAGAACAATTGTTATTTTAGAGAATAATAATAGTGGAAGCTAGGGGCTGGGCGGTATGACTGTATTTATCACTACATTAGACTATGAAGTATTCTACAAATCTATTGATAAAATAGGCTAATTGACATTATACATATAAAATCATGTGCACATTTGAACAATGGCAATGCCAGCATTGGCCTTATTATAGGACATACCAAGAGAACGAGTTTTTAGGTTGTGTGCAGCAGTTCTCTGCTTAACTTCCACATTTATGTCAGACTATTTCTTTTTTTAACTCTGTAACAGTGCGATTTTCAGATCCCACCCTGTCGACTGCGTCTGCCAAACTTTTGTTATTATTTCCAGAGAAAATAATACGTTCCAAAGAGATTTTTTTCTCTTTCCTACTTCTGATAGTAGCACCTTCAATTCACTTTCCATAAAATTTTGTTTCTTGCTTGCTCTTGACATTTTCTTGCTATTCGATTTTGCCAAAGTGACTCATACCATATTTAAATTAATTGATTTGAGGGAGGAAACAGGATGGGGTTTAATGCTCATGCATATGTACTTAATTTCAAGTTTATTGGGATGTACAAAGAGAATATTTGTGGGATTCTCCGTACACAAAACTGATTTTTTTTGTTCGTACGAAAAATCTGATGTACCAAACTCTGCGTACGGAGAATCCCACGCATATTCTCTTTGTTTAGTATTCATTTAACGCGAGTCTTTGTACATGAGGCCCTACGGCTCACAAAATCTTTGTCAAAGGATGAGTTTATTTCTTATATAAAGCCCTTGTTGTTGATTTTCCAGGATAACTACCTATTTAATAACTATATCGTTACTCGTACCATGAAATAGTAGTTATTTTTAATAGTATATTTTTTCCAGTCCATATTTTGTATCCCTGATTTAATAGAAATGATAAGTGCAAGGTCTT
Organism: Bagarius yarrelli; assembly: GCA_005784505.1. NCBI lineage: Eukaryota > Metazoa > Chordata > Actinopteri > Siluriformes > Sisoridae > Bagarius > Bagarius yarrelli. Next base: position 2,049,491 of record VCAZ01000018.1, read on the forward strand.
GTGGTAGAAGCTGACTCAGATTCTCAATATTCCCCTTAGCTTTCTTCGAAAAAAAATCCAAGAGATATTAAATATGGACTGAAAACCTCTTATTATTTTAAGCCTGTCGTCGTCATTGTAATTACCACAATAATTGCTGCAAAATTAACAAATGACACTAATGAAAACCAGACCTAACCACAGAAAAATATCAGAAAATAGCAAAAATTCTGACCTTTAATATATAAGAAATTTTCCCAGTGTTCCCATTTTTCAATTAATCTTTGATAGTCACTGAAGTTTTACTGGATCATTTCTGCAAATTGTATACATTTCTACTGCGATAAAAATGTATGTTCATATATACATTTCTGAACTTGAGTGTGTACTGGAGAGCTGGTGCGATCCGGTTCGTCTCTGTTCGTACACCGGTAAAATAGGTCCAAGGGGCTGTTCTGCAGTGTCAAAGCTCCCGACTGCAGCAGGAGGTATGGAATGAAGACTCGAGTGGGTGGAGAAAGTGCCTGATCGGAGGAGATTTATGGGATTTATCTCAGAGTTGTGCGAGCTTTGAAGAGATTGAGGATGCTGAACAGGTATCATGTTAGCAGGATAAACCACAGGGACGTTGTAAAAGGCAACTGGTCCACCAGGGGGTGCCGCAGGAACGTTGTAGGCCAGCAGAGATGGCTGCTGAGAGGAAAAGCTGTTGTTTAAAAGTAGAGGCTGATGGGAAATCGAGCTGATTGGAGTTGGGGTTGGGGTGAAGTGTTGGAAATGTGAGGTTTTCAGTCTATTGGGTGCGTAAACAGGTCGATGGAGTTGATCGTTGGTTGACTGATAACTCCGACATATGAGGAAGACAAGACCAGAGACGCAGAGAATAAATGCGGAGACCCATCCAATGTAAAGAGCTTCTCCGAGTTCCCTGCGTTGGGCATCGATCACCAGCGGGTTATAAAAGTCCCGGATAATGGAATGTGCTGTCCAGGACACGGGAATGAGAACACAGATGGCTGCCATTATCTCCATCGAGCCAGCGACTGCGATACTTAAAGATTTAACTCGTGGTTGATCACGAAAACAGGAAATGCTACGCAAGCCTGGCAAGGATGCTACCAATCCCAGGAAGCTCAGTGCAACCGAGCAGCACATGAGACCTCGAGCAGCCTGGAGCTCAGAAGGCAGGTAGAGCAGCGAGTCGTACACTTTGCACTGCATACGGATGTTGGCCTGGCGGTAGCAGTTCATCCATAAACCCTCCCAGCGAGTCTCCATAACGATGATGTTCTCCTGAATAAAAGCAGTCACCTTCCACATGGGGAGACCTGTCACGGCTGAAGCTCCGATCAGTCCCACGACGCCCAGGCAAAATCCGATGAGTTCACACGCACCGTGGACCATTGTTCACACTCTCAGCTTCGAAGAAGCAAACAACTACAGGGTCCAGCAAACGGTGGTCACTAGTTAAGTTCTTGAGTAGCAGGAACGTAACTCACACATGAACGAAAACGCTTGTATGCAATCTCAGACTCCTTTTAGCTCGGGAAATCCTACAAGGCAAGTTCTGAAGCATATGACCAGTCAAGTTATCTATTAGCCAGGTGGTTAAAAAATTCAATAAGTTCCAGTTTTTTTGCTTTTCAAACAACCTTCAAGAGAAACACATGTCTCTTCTGAGGAAAAACCAGAAGACATCATCCACAGAAATTATTTTGAAGCACCTTTTTCCCAAAGATAAGGAGTTGTCCTTGTACCCAGTACGCTTGAAATGAGCAAGCTGAGCCTGACTGATGAATGCCAAGTCAGTCTCTCTCTCTTTCTGTGTTACAGGAAGCATTTGTCCCCTCATGATTGGTTCAGGACAATGAGGGTTCTTGCTGAGTGTTGCATGTTTAGTGTGTTCTTATACATGTGGGTTAAGTTTATTATGATCTCACTTTTCAAGGACACACCAGCAGTGAACACACATTGAAGTGAACACAAACTTTTTCTATTGCTTTATACTCTATTAACTGTCATTGTGTAGCAGAAATAAACACAATTTATTCACCAGTATTTGGCAAGCATTGTTGAATGTTGAATGCTTGTTGGCAAAAATGTGAATCACTAACTACATACCCCTTCAGGGGGAATAAATAAACCCAGTCTCGGTGTACAATAAATTTTATTTTATAATGAAACGCTATTTCAATGTTGCTGTAGGCCAAATGTAACCATCGCAATATTGTTTACATGTAAGACTAGCGTTACCATGGTGATAACGGTTTAATGTCAGACTAGCGTGACTATGGTGATATTATTAAGTGTGTATATATAACAAATAGTGTTCTGGAAAAAAAAACAATGGTGTGTTGAACCATGACTTGGACCATAATAAAAAAATACAAAAGAATATGAATACTTAGATCCACTGATGTTCAATGGTTTTTTTTTTTGCCATTCAGGACAAGTGGGTGCCAATACTTTTTCCAATGCTACAGTAAAGATGGCGTACGATTGGTAACACTATAGCTGATAGATGTAGCTATTAAACTGGCTTTTCAGAGAGCATCAACAGTCATTATTTACCAAAGGATAAGTTAACCTATTCCTTATTTGCCTTGCCTTTGAAATATGCAAACACATGCTAGCTCCTAATTTCCCTATTCCAGTCATGTCTGCTTGCTCTTATGAGCCTTGTGTTCTCCTTAGGTTGCCTTTATCTTTATCGATATTTAATAGATATAATAAATAAAACATTTCTCTCTTATTCGGTCTGTGTTTGATTTATTTAATAACTCTATATTTAGCAAGTAAAACCCACCTGAACCACAAAATCCTTTGGAAATCAGACTCAAGAATTCAGACATAAACAGAAACTTCACAAAACTAGTCTGAAACATATACATACAAAGTTTTCAACTACTTAAAACATGATTTTTGTAAAAAAAAAAAGTGGTCTATAATGGTTTATATAAGATGACACGTCATCCAAAAATGGTTTCCAAACGAATACACGGGAAATATATGTCATAAGTATATAATTAGTTATATAAACACATCAGAGATATTCAGGAATGAATAAGTTAATATTTATAGATGAAAAATCGCTATCGGTATGTGATTTTCTTTCTTTAATATTGTTATAGTTTTCAGCGGCAAAACCCATTCAACGGCCGTCCAGGGACAAAGGAACCTGTATAAGTCTTTGTAGATTACGGTAAAGGTTTATTAGCCATTTGTTGTCTCTGTTCTGCTTCAGTTAGAAGGTTTCTGTGGATGTAAAGGGCGTATCCGGTTAAAGAATTTGAGACAGTGCATACTTATTGGCTTACATTTCACACAGGTGCTCTGGGGCACGTAGATCACCAAGACGCTGGAGTAGACAAAGTAACAAAGAGTTAAACGATATTGCATGCAATGTGTCTAAACTTCTGATACACATCTCTAAACACATCAATAAACAACAGAATGACAAAAATGTGGCTTAGGTGGCTTTAAAAACATACGACCTAGAACTTTTTTGCTGAAGCATGTTTACTTCTTTTTAATGATAAGATTTACACTGTCTTGTCACAGAAAGTTGCCCAATGGGACATCAGAAGTATTAAGTGTATTTACGTATACACATACACACGTTGGATTTGGTTACCGCGCCCTCTGATTTGATCCTGTCCATCATGTTTATCGCAATGTTTTGTTAAAGATAAGCGACAGCACTCCGACCAGACAGCTGCCTGGATGGCTGGATGAAGTTCTGCTGCCTAGACAGCTGATTAAAGCTCTGCTGTCTGGAAAGCTGATTGAAGCTCTGCTGCCTGGACAGCTGATTAAAGCTCTGCTGCCTGGATGTTGGAGTTGACGTCTGGATCAGAGACGGCTCCCTGGAGGCGAAACTGTACGCGGCTGCAGATCTGGGCTGATACGCTAATTGCTGTGGTTGGGGCTGGTACGCCACGTAGGGCACATCCCTGTTGTAAGCATAGCGAGTCTGTGCACTTTGTTTCTCGTCGCTAGAACCGCTGCAGCAGGCAAACAGGCATCCTCCGACGAAAAGCAGTGCAGAGGAAACCCATCCGATGTAAAGCGCCTCACCAAGTTCCCTGCGTTGGGCGTCAAGAAGAAGGGGGTTATAGAAATCCCGTATAATCACGTTGCCGGTCCAGGAGACAGGAATGATGGCACAGATGCAAGCAAAGATAATAAAGGAGCCAGCTACGATGAGAACCACACGTTTGGCTCTCTCATTTCCTTGTATGCATGAGGTGCATTTCATACCTGTGATGGCCACGAGGAGGCCAATGGCAGCCAGAGCCACCGAGCAGCACATAAGGCCTCGGGCAGCCTGGAGATCAGGTGTAAGAGCCAGCAGCGAATCATAAACCTTGCACTGCATGCGAATGTTGGCTTGTCGATAACAGTTCATCCACAGGCCCTCGTAGCGTGTCTCCATCACAATGATATTCTCGCCAATAAATGCCGTCACGCGCCACATGGGCATACCTGTGCTCGCGGTGACCCCTATTAGGCCCAATAGAGTCAGGACCAGTGCTACTAGCTCTATCGGCTGGCCTGCCATTTCAGCTCTTAGTTCTCAGCTTGTGCTCCAGGGAACCGATAGTTGGCTTGTTGTTCAGTCTAAATGGACCAAACGGTGAACCATTATTGGACCTGAAAAAAAGTCCTTTCAAAAACAAAATAGCTCTCTCGTGCGTTCTCTCTCTCTCTCTTTCTCGCTCTCAGTCTCTTGTTGGGATCCGTGCTCAGATGCAGAAGCAGTCCCAATGGATGAGTTGTGTGCACTTGCTCCCTGCCCCCTCACCTCCGTCATGAAGGATGGGTGGGATCTCCAGGTGGTTGCTGTGAAATCTTACCTATCTATATTGAGCTGGTTTGCACCTGCCAGTGAGGGAGGAGCAGGAAGCAGCTGGCTAAAGCCACCTCTGATGCCTGGGGATGCTAGAAAAAACAAATTAGGACTAACCTCAAGGCACCTGATTCTGCTAAGCCTTATAATCTAAAGCTGTAGTAACATTTTAACAGATTATAATCTTTAGAAACAAAATTAATCAAAGGGATGTAGAGGTGTTCATCTAGCAGGCTACAAATTTTATTTTATTAATAAGATGATAGTAATGCATCATACACTATGACTACATATCTACTTAAATATCTCACTATTATGTACTTTTTTGAAGTATTACCCGCTCCTAACTTACAGTATCTCTTCTTGCCTCATGATGATTATTATTTAGTAAGTAAAATCATTTTGAGTTATTTGTTGATATAAAAAAAACGTTGCCAGGGTACTCCAGCATTAAACATTAAAATCCTGGTTACTTGTTAATTCCGGCTTTGCTTTGGAAGCCCTGCTGTGTTTGCCTCTAAAAGTCTCTATGGAACCGGTTAAGGGGCGTGGCGTAAACAAAAAATCGGCAGGATGACTTTTACACTAAAGTTAATAGCTTTTACAAAACCTGGTGAATTCCAACCAATGATTTTACTATCAGGTTCAACCACAATGCATCGAAGGATATTTTCAAAAGGAAACTGTGGGAGAATACACACAGAAAGGAACACACCATTAAACAAGGGTTACTATAAAAACCCTGGCCGTGGGGCAAAAGCTGAAAGACTTGAGTGTGGTACATTTGACAGTTTTTGGACAAGCTTGACTCACTTAATTTGACAAGGACCACCTTAAAACCTGGCTCTTGTCCCAATCCTGGCAAGTCCTGGTCTTGTGGAATATGTAATGTACATTTTTTCTTAGTACAATCTCTTGCTTAACCACAATTTAAGATCTACTTTACACTTTTAATGCCAGACTCTCCAAGCTGTGCACACGGTTTGCCGATTTCAGACACCGTCTGGTGCTGTGGTTAGTTTTCTGCGGGTACAAACAAACAATCACACTTCCTTTTCAGCAGAACCACACAAACAGGTTAATCCAGAAGTACTGAGCTTTCGCTGTAAATATTTTTACAGCATGGTACCCGGAAAAAATCCACTTCAACACCTAAAGCCATTGTGTTACCCAGTCTTGGTTAGTTATAATTTTTAATTTACGTTTTGCAACGTTAAAAACAACAACAACAAAAAATCTCACTTGTTTGTCTTTTATGTAACAATGACTAAATTTATTTAGTTATTATAAACATTCAAGCATTTACAATTATAGAAACACGTTTGTGCTAAAGATTCTTTAGCTAAATCAAACAGAGTGCTAGTTGCTACAGTTGGGTCGATAAGGCAAATCCGTTGTCAAAAATCACTTTGATAGAAAACAATGATTTTAAAACATTACTTAAACGCAACAGGCTCCTTGTAACAGATTCAAACGATTGTAAGGAAAAATTATGCTTACATACATAATTTACATAAGTTACATACGCTGACGAGTCCAGAACAGCAGTTATACAGTAAAAAACTGCAACAGCTACATACTTTTTAGTATGTGGTTGGTACGTAGGGGACAGGTGAAGGCTGGTAGCCATACGCAGGTTGGTATTTGTAGGCTGGCTGGTAGGAATATCCAGGTTGGTAAGTGTTGGTGTATGGAGCGTACTGAGCTCGATACAACACAGAGTTCATGTCTTCTTTCTCCTCTATTCTTGGTGCATGGCGGCACAGCAGTATTACCCCAGCAATAAAACACACCGCTGAGGTGACCCAGCCGAGGTAGAGTGCCTCGCCAAGCTCCCGCCGCTGAGCGTCTAGCAGCAGGGGGTTGTAAAAATCCCGAATGATGACGTGAGCTGTCCAGGAGACAGGAATGATAGTAGCTACACATCCTGCCAGGAAGAGACATCCGCCGCACACCAGGACAACGTGTTTGACACGTGGCCGTGAGTCAACAAGACGAGTACACCTCATCCCGACGGTTGAAACGATGCAGGCGATCGCAGTCAAAGCCACGGCACTGCACATGAGACCTCGGGCAGCCTGGAGCTCAGCAGGCAAGAACAGCAGCGAGTCGTACACTTTGCACTGCATACGGATGTTGGCCTGGCGGTAACAGTTCATCCATAAACCCTCCCAGCGCGTCTCCATAACGATGATGTTCTCCTGAATGAACGCAGTCACCTTCCACATGGGGAGACCGGTGACAGTGCAGACGCCGATCAGACCAACAAATCCGATCACGAGTGCAACGACCTCGCAGTGCATTGCCTCTTTACGTCTCTTCTTTTCCTTCAGAAGCTGCTGTTCGTAGGCCGACTTGGCAGCTTCATCGTAACCGGTGTAAACGCTCTCAGCGTATGACTTGTCAGGGTAAGAGCGGTCCACATACGATTTGTCCGCGTACGACTTGGCCGCGTACGACCCGGCCGTGTAGGACATGGTGATAGATACGTTGGATGGAAGAGTCACCGAACTTGAGGACTCCTTCTTTTTCTTCTGTGTTCTAAATGAAAACCTGACAAGTCAAACAAGATGATTTACCTTATGGCCGAATGATGCTATGTGCTCCAACAGGTTTATCTGCATGAAAGAGGAGGGAACTGGCAACTCCTGATGCTTGGGCTAAGCTGGTGGTAAGACAGTGTCGTAAGACAGTCTTCGCACCAACAATATACTGTTAAATGTTAGATAAAAAGTTTCTTTTTATCCTCCTAAATAAAAAATAAAAAAATCTTGCTTTGTCACATAACCGACCAAGTAAGCTGAAATGCCAGAAGTACACGAGGTGTCGATTTCACTGTATCAGAAAATACAGCTGTTTCTTTATGCTTCTTCTGTTGTGTGTGTCCTAGTATGATATTTTGATGTATCTTAGTATGCACACAATATTAATATTTGGATCTGAATTTAAAGTGGAAGTGGCCACCAGTGGACAACTTTTTTTTCCTAAAACATTTGAAGCTATATTAAGTATAACTGCTTTCAGCCTTTCCCGTAGGATCATGGGATAGTCAAGTGTTTATCGTATACATACTAAATCTGGACCGAAGTGGTAGATCCTCCCGCACCATCCCGACCTGTTTTTCTCATGGTAATGATCGGACATACTACTCGCCTTGCAAACGTTTTTTTTTTTACACTAGATACTATAAAAGTATGCGATTTTTGGACAGAGCCCTAATTACATACTACTTAATTCTGTACTATATGTAAGTAAGTATGTAATGCCCTACCACTGCCACCACTGTTGGGCCCCTGAGTAAGGCCCTTACCCCCCTAATTGATCAGTTGTATAACAGGGAATAATGTTAGTCGCTCTGGATAATGGTGTCTGCCAAATGCTGTAAATGTAAATGTACAGGTAGTACCAATAAAATTTTGACACCCGCCATTTTGGCAATGACACGTGACATACAAAGTCACAGCAATGTGAATTTAAAATTGTTAAATCTTTAATTTAAATGTGATGTTAAATGTCTGCAATGGACAATGTTTTTTTTTAAGTACTAGAGCACTTGAAAAGTGCCGCGTGGACGCTTTCCACCACTTCCACATATGACTACCTGTCTCTCTTGCTGCCTCATGGGATATTAACATGTACATCATATGCATAAATCCGGGCAGGAGTAATCGATCATCTGGGAACTTTTGCATAGTAACAATTCGGATATACTACTCGCCTCATACACTTCACCTTTCACCTACTATAGTATAGTATAGTATAGTATAGTATAGTATAGTATAGTATAGTATAGTATGAAAGTATGCATCGTATCGGACGGAGCCAGATTGTAGCTGTATTTATTTCTATAACTCAGAAGTGCTCCTTTGTTTCCAGGTGAAGCTCTGAGCGGCCATGAGGCTTTGATGTTACCTGCTGAACTCACGAATGACGTTTTGTGAATGACAGTTTAGTGGGCGTCGTCTTCGCTTTCTTCTTTTCAGACGTCCTAATAACGATAAACCGTTCCCTAATACCGAATTTTTTTTGCAGCTAAAAGAAATACAATCAGTGTTGTGATAGGAGAGGAATCCCCCCCCCCCGGGAAACACTAGTGCTGAGGACATTCGGGAGGGCTGTGATGGCAGGATTGTTTCCTTTTATTGTAAAGAACAAATTTGAGATTTTCGGAATAAATAAATGTATAAATGAAAACAGTGGTATTGAGTGTGTGGAACCGATTTCGAAGTCAGGCGGTGAGCGTGTTGTGTGTCGACAGAAACTCAGAAACCTGTCCAACCTGTCTGACCACCACTATGTCATCGGCTGCCTGAGTTTCATGTTTAAACACACACACACACACACACACACACACACACACACACACAGTTTGCTTCCTCATCAAGAGCAAAAACAACCCACGTAATTCATCCGGATTTAGGATTGTAAAAAAACCAAACTTGCTACATCATGATGGCAGGGTGGGGGGTGGGGGGTGGGGGGTATGTGTATGGTGTGTGGTAGACATGTATCTGTGTGTAGTATTGTTTGCATGTGCAGTAATAAGTGTGTGTGTTGGGGGTTGTGTTAATAGCATGTATGTTCTGGTATGTTATGATGTGTGTGTTTTATTGTGTGTTTTGTGTGAGTATGTTCTTTTGTGTGTGTGAATATTTTTGAACGTATATGAAAGTTTACACTTTTTTTACACTTTTTTGTGTGTGTCTGTGTGTGTTGGTATTTCTATACATATCTGAATGTGTATTTTGTGTGTGTGTGTGTGTGTGTGTGTGTATTAGTGTGTTACTGTGCTATTGCTCAGTATGTCAGTGTGCTATGGTGCATTTTATTGTGTGTATATATCTGTGTGTGTGTTTGTGTGTGTGTGTGTGTGTTAGGGTGCCCTGTACATGTCAATGTGCTTTGTGTATTTTAGTATTTTGTGTGTATATGTCTATATGTCTATCTGTGCCAGAAAATTACACACACACACACACACACACACATAGTAGTGAGTTATCAGTGATACAGAATAATTATAAAATATTCTTAAGAGAAGCACAAAATTGACATAAACACAGAAGGGAAATAATTCGAGAACCAACATTGTTTTAAAATTAGTTTTAAATTTATTTTTATCACATTAGAATTAAATATTTGTGTATTAATCAAATGATAAAATATGAAATATTGCTCATATAGGAAACTGTAAAAAGCCTGTAAGTTTTTTATAAAAAAAATAATTTAATGTTTTACTTTTGAAAATGTTATTTTTTTTTTTTAGTTTTAATGGTTCGTCTATTAGAAGAAACAAGGTTAGTTTTATTTTTAGTGAAACATAATAATACTAATGAGACTTATTATCCTTAATCTTTTTCTTTTATAGCCATGGAGTGGATAATCAGTATGCAGTTGGCATTAGTGTGTGTGTGTGTGTGTGTGTGTGTGTGTGTGTGTGTTGTATTCACTTCATGACCCTGTGTACAAAAACAATAAAAAATCTTACAAAAACTACAAAAAGATTTTTAACCCTAGAATTATTCTTACTTATTTCCGGGTTTCCGATTTCTTGGTACCCGTGCATGTCGTGGGTAGACTTTCAGGGTACCTGTGCATGTTGTAAGGGACTTGGGTAGACCGGCAGGGTAACTGTTTATATGTTGGGCTTGGGGAGACCTGTGCATGTGGTAGGGTGCCTCAGGGGACTGGCAAGGTACCAACCTACCCTAATCTTGGAAAAAATTCCATGGTACATGTGCATGTTATGGGGAACATGTGAAGACTTTTACGGTACCTGTGCATGTTGTGGAGGACTTGGGGAAAACTTCCAAGGTTTACTTTTTGATTACTCAGTACCTAGTAGGGTAGACACTTTATACACCTCTTCAGGTACCTGGGAATGCCCATTTCTGGACCGACTTTATCCACCTACTCCAGGAACTATTCAGGTCTATATGGATCTTACATGCCTATTTTGGTACCTTGCCAGGTCTGCACAGAATTTACCTGATTACCCAGTTACTTGGCATGATCCATATGGACCTTATCTACCTAAAATGGCCGCCACTCAGGTCTGATCGGACTTCACCCACCTGATCTGGTACCTATCCAAGTCCATATCTACCTATTCAGGTACCTGCCCAGCTCCCGTAGGTCTTACCTACCCATTCAGGTACCTACTTAGGTCCGAAAAAACTTTCCTACTCACTCAGGTACCTGCCCAGACCCATACTGTACAGAATTTAGCCACTTACTTACGTACTGTCCAGGTTCCTATGCACTTGGGTACCCCCGCAGGTCTGGACAGACTTTACCCACCTAAAAAAAGGTAAAGTACATATGGACTTATGTAGATCCTTGGGTATGTAGGTAAGGTAGGTACGGACCTAATTAGGTCCCTGGAAAAGTAGCTAAAATAGTGATGGTGGCAAGAAAAAAAAGGCCTTAAGAAGATTTAATAAACATAATAATAAACGCTTATAATTCGTGTGCAAGGTGAAATTCCTAATACTGACCACACGATGGCACTCAAAATCCATTCAGAACAACAAGCAACGCAGATTAAATTGTAACACTCTGAAAAGTAATATTATTGTAAAAATTAATATAAGAATAATTAACATAACACATTGGATTTATTTACATTTAATAAATATAAAAAATAGCAGCAGTAATAGAAATGTTTAATAACATTAGTAAAATGAGGGGGACTAAAACATTGTCTCATCCAGACAGACAGTTTATCTCTATTTTGTATTGAACTGAAGAGATGAAGGTTAAGGGCCTTGCTCAGGGACCCAAATATCAGATATGCTGTGCTCAGATTTATTGTGTTTCCTTCATCCGAACCCGTTTTTGAGTGTTTGTGTGTTACAGCATCTGCTTGGTTTTTATCTGCTGTCTGATTAAATATTAAAAAGAAATCAAATGCCATCGTCAGCGTTCATATGATCTCTGCTGCCATCTGCTGGACACAGACAGGAACTGCTCTTCCTCACTGAACATTTTCTCAGGTTCATGTTATAATGTTGATGTTTATTAGTTTTTCCTTCTTCATCATCTTGGTTTACTTTCCTTTTCGATCCTCAACCCCTCGCAAAGGAAAAAACCCTTCCAGCCTGGTATGCCAGGTAGCATACTATTCTATTCTATTCTATTCAATTCAATTCAATTCAATTCAATTCAGTTTTATTTGTTTGGCGCTTTTTACAATGGTGATTGTCACAAAGCAGCTTTACAATTGAAGAAATTATAAAACAGAATTAAACAGAAATCAGTTTGTCCCTGATGAGCAAGCCGGGGGGGGGCGACGGTGGCAAGGAAAAACTCCCTGAGATGAGATAGGAAGAAACCTTGAGAGGAACCAGACTCAACAGGGAACCCATCCTCATTTGGGTGAAAACAGGTAGCAGGGATCATGAGGTTACATCGTGTGTGTGTAAACAACTATAATCATTAGTCCTTAGAGCAGCCGAAACGTCTTTATGGCGAAGTGGGTCGTCCTAGATCGCTCTGGTGATGCATCATCCGCTGGGGCAGGTCACAGGGAAGGGTCCCACAGGACGGGGTCGGAGGTGGGGTCTGGATCACCGGCAGCTCCGTTGTGGCGTATGTAACTCAACAGTGAGAGAGAGAGAGAGAGAGAGAGAGAGAGAGAGAGAGAGAGAGAGAGGGAAAGGAAGTCAAAAAGAAGGAAAACAGTTAAGTGACAATGTAATCACACGGTTTGGATTGATTAAGTGAATAATGTAGAGTAAAGCATGGACTCCGGCAAGACTAACTAGGTCAGCATAACTAAAAGGAGAACCAGAGGGAAACACAGACATGAGGGCTCCCTGATATGTTAAGCAACCAGCCGCTCTCATCATCAACACTGTGATCAATAAGAGAGGGGAAGACATCTAACATCCCATAATACTCAACACCCATCAGTCCCCCAGATCTGCTCCTTTATCTAAGGGGAATCAATACAAAATGCTTGATTAAATAAGTACGTTTTTAACCTGGACTTAAACACTGAGACTGTGTCTGATTCCCGAACATACATAGGGAGGTTATTCCATAGCATTGGGGCTCTGTAAGAAAAGGCTCTGCCCCCTGCTGTAGTTTTTATAATGCGCGGTACTGACAGGCAGCCTGCATCCTTTGATGGAAGTAGGCGCGACGGAACGTAAGACACTAGAAGTTCGCTTAAGTACTGCGGTGCGAGAGACCATTCAGTGCTTTATAAGTTAACAGTAGTGTTTAAAATCGATGCGGTGTCTCACTGGGAGACAATGCAGTGTGTATAAGACCGGCGTGATGTGCTCGTATCTTTTAGTTTTAGTGAGGACTCTCGCTGCTGCGTTCTGGACTAACTGAAGTTTATTAATGCACCTAGTTGAACATCCAGACAGTAAAGCGTTACAGTAGTCCAGCCTGGATGTGATAAACGCATGAACTCATTTTTCGGCATCAGTAAGCGACAAGATATTTCTTATTTTAGCGATATTTCTGAGATGATAAAAACATTAGCTATCCTGCTGATATTATCGACATGGGCTTCAAATGAGAGATTGGAGTCTAAAATCACACCCAGATCTTTTACTGTTGCACTCGGTGAAACAGAAAGACTGTCTAGGGTTAAGGTGTGATCAGGAAGCTTACTTTTAGCTACCTGTGGTTCTAGAACCAGAACCCCCGTCTTGTCAGCGTTAAGCAAGAGGAAATTGCATAACATCCACATTGCTCAATGTTATTAAACTGGCCTTTCGCATCAGGTCTTGATGAGACGTATAACTGTGTGTCATCAGCGTAACAGTGGAAACTGATATCATGCTTACGGATTATGTTTCCCAGAGGCAGGCTCCACAAGTCCTCAACAACATGCACCATTACCCTGCTAGCCTTCTCAAGTCTGTCACGGCATGCAAATGCACACTGCTAGCCTCCGGGTTTAACAATTAGCCATTGAAAAATATTCAAAAGTATTTTTTTTCCTATCTAACTAAATGATACAAAATATTTTAAAAGGAGCTTTGTTTAGTCCACACATTTTCATTAGTATAGTATATTCAATTCATTGCGCAAGGTACATGTACAGAGCCAATGAAATGTATTTTTTCGCATATCCCATCTTAGTAGGTTGGGGTCAGAGCGCAGGGTCAGCTAAAATAAACCCCCCCTGGAGCAGGAGGGGTTAAGGGTCTTGCTCAAGGACCCAACAGTGGTTGACTTGCCGGATGTGGGGCTTGAACCCAGGTGTTTCTGGTTTTCAGATTAACAACTCAGCACCTTAACCATTTGAGCCACCCTGCCAATTAGTATTGTTATCGGACCAATTTCTGCTTTTCGAGACGCCCTGAGTGCTTCCCAAGTTCAAGATGCCTTAGATTAGATTAGATTAGATTAGATTAGATTCGACTTTATTGTCATAAAGTACAGAGCCGAAGAAATGCAGTTCGCATCTAACCAGACGTGCATCAGTGGTATGAGGTTGATCATTACAGAGGTGAGGGTAAATAATTTACAGAAGGTATATGGATAGAATATAGAGATGTAACAATAGATAGTTATGGATAATAAACAGTTAGAAATAGTATATAATAAATAGTTAGTAAACAATAAGTAGATAGTTATGGAAAACAAATAATAAATAGATGTCATTTCAACCATATATAGCAGACGCAGTACACAGTGAAATGAAACAACATGTTTCCCGGAGAACATGGTGCCACACAGAATTACACAAACACAACAAACATCAAAGGGCTAAAGACTAAAAGTAAGTTGTCTTAGCAACATAAAGTGCATGTGTGCAAACAGTGCCAGACAGACAGTGCAATAAACAGTACAAACATTTAACCAGACCAAACAGTACGAAAAAACAGGACGCTGTACGGAACGTTAAACTAAACAGAGCCGACCAGATTATGCAATAGAAACGTGCAATTAAAAGAGCAAGGGTAACGTGCAAACTGCATTCAAAGCTTCTGCATACGGAATGACAGTAAGTTTATTTAAGAGAACTTCCTCTTTCTCAGAGTTGAGTTACAACATGGCAGGTTACACAACTTATACTATATAAAAACTTTATGTATTCTGATCAAATACATATATATATTATATATTTTTTTTTTTGGTAAATTGAACACAATCATATTTTTGTTGGGTTTTTTTTAGGTGTGTTTTGGATTCTTATAAACATAATCATTTTTATAAAACACACACACACACACACACACACACACACACACACACAGTAATACATTTGAATATCAGAACAGAACAGAATTTCTTAAAAAGGAGTAAATTTAGTCAGGGTTTTTTTTCATCCCAACTGAAATATACACCAATCTGGCATAACGTCACGATCGTGATATGAATCGAATAATGCCGATTAATGGCACCTGTTGGTGGGTGAAATATATAATTAGGCCGCAAGTGGTCATTTCGTCCTCAAAGTTATTGTGTTAGAAGCAGAAAGAAAAAATGACGACTGTAAGGATGTGAGGGAGTTTGACAAGGGCCAAATTGTGATGTCTAGACGACTGCGTCAGAGCATCTCTCAAACTGTAGGTCTTGTGGTCAATATCAATGAAAATTGGTCCAGGGAAAGAGCAATGATGATCATGGGCGGCCAAGACTCATTAAAGCACTTAGGGAGCAAAGGCAGGCCAGTGTCCAACAACATGCACAGATACCCTGCTAGCTTCCACAACATGCCTGCTAACCTCATTAAGTCATCCACAACATGAACGGGTATCCTGTTAGCTCCCCTCAAGTCCCCCACAACGTGCACAGGTAACCTACTAGCCCACTAGCCTACTAGTACCATGCTAGTCCTCTTAAGTTTCCCACAGCATACTCAGGGCCATAATGCTACAGAGAACACAGCACTATATATGACAACAAATTAGAAGTGTTTCTAGACCCTTTTAAGGTGGGGCTTGAGTCTTCTTGTCTGCCATGTCAGTCCCCCTAACAGTAACTGTGGTAAAGTTCGCCACTCGTGCAAAAACTTTGTTGATGTAGCTGCACTTGGATCCCTGCGGCCAATGGTTCCTGTGCATGTTGTGGGGGAGCTAACAGGATACCCGTGCATGTTGTGGAAGCGAGAAGGGCATCTGTGCATGTTGTTGCCTTTTGTCATCACTAAGTGCCTCCATCGAAACTCTTGAAAGTCTTTTAAACAGTCTATACCGCCGTCCTTTTACGAATCTAGCATTTAACGCATCTTGATTAATGCTCACTGCCACCAATGTAACAAAAAAAGGTTTGTTTTGTTTACACAAATTTTTATACAGTATCTTTATCGAATTGATTTCTGCACCCGGAGGTGCCCGAGTGTTTGTTCATACAGATAATAATAATATAATAGGATAATGATTAATCCCTGAAAATTACGCGTAGGTTTACTTAAGATAACATAGAAAAAAAAACTGAATTGCAAGAAAAAGGTTCAGACATTTTCCCGTAAGAGATTTTTTCTTTTTTTTTGGATTGTGTAATAACCGCCCCCCCCCCTTCCCCATGTGCGGCTCAGTATAAATATCTCAAGAGCAGCAGCAGCTCCTAAGAACACCTCGAATTTACATCCTACATCTAACGAAAAACAACATGGCGGGTTACGTAAGTCGAGCGGAATCGCCGGGTTCGCAATTACTTATCAGTATTAACTAACTAAATCAACATTAAATCAAATTCTGTTTACTTTTAAATAGTTCTTTATCCTTAAAATATCGATATTTTAATTTATAATAATAATAATAATAATAATAAAGGAAAATTTTAAAAACTATTCTGAAAATAAACTATTCTGAAAATAGTTAATTTCTTATTAATAAAGCAATTAAACAAAAAAATAACAAATAAACAAGTCTAGTCATTTAGGAAAAAAATGCAAAATTATGCAAATTAGTAAAAAAAAAGTTTATATATTCTATTCTAGTAAAATATGATTTTTTTGGGGGGGCAAATTGAACTTGATGATATTTTTTTTAGGTGTCTTTTGGATTCCTTTTGCTTGTTGTTTCGCCTGCTTTCGGAGTTGAAAATCTGAGGAACATAATTAATCACCTTCATGACACGTAAGAACACACACACACACACACGGTAGTAATTATCAGTGTTACAGAATAGTAGAAAATGAATGTTATTCCACAAAACTGTACAAGAAAACTCCTTAAGCAAGTTTTTAAAATTAGTTTTAAATGAATTTTTTGATTCAGGGCACCCGTTAATGTGTGGGATATATTATTAGACATCAAGTCAATATGTTGTCCTCATAGTTGATGTGTTAGAAGTGAGAGAAATGGGTGAGCGGGTCTAAAGTGTTCAGTATTTATCAAAAACTGATGTGACAGAACTTATTATTCTCTCTCTCTTTTTTTTTTTTATAGCTACGGAGTGGACAATCAGTACGCTCTTGGCATTAGTGTCCCAGAACGTTACTGTAATGAGATCAGCCCTCTTGACCAGAACTTCCTCTCCCAGGATGATGCGAAAAAAGTGAGGGACGACATGCAGAGTAAGAATCGTGTGTACACTGGGGCTCAGCTGATCGCTGCGAGACCAAAATTTCCAAAACACCAACCCAACATCCACGCCGAGTACCTGTTACTGAGAGACACCAATCCCTCGCACATGCAAAACCTCCTGAATAAACCGGGCGGTGGCTGCGCGGTTTTCTTCACCTTGAACTCCCCCTGTGTGGAACATTGCTCATCACCTTCAGGATCCAGAAGCATCATCCCGGGTCTGGAGATGTTCACTACCTACACCGGTCCAAAAGCTTTCGTTTTTCGTCAGATTTATAAACATGACCTTGAAGCCGATTGGGAAAGCAACCTACGCGGGTTAAACCTGCGAATTCCGGTGTACCGCTGCGAAAGCAACGAATGTGTTCGCTGCATCACTAACGACGATAGTGTCCATCCGCAGTGCACAGCGCAGTAGTAAAAGTTTCTGCACGGATTTAAGAAATGATAAAAAAGTTACTGTTTAGCTAAAATGAAAATCTGCTAATCAAATCTGTTAATCAAATCTGTTAATCTACCAAGAAATTGTTTCTGCTTATCAATAAAAGTTTAAGCATCATAAAGCCGGGTTTACATTCTGTGTTTTTGTTCTTTTTTGCGATTGTTCCTCAACAGACCGAAAGAACACGATCCCCATGTCACACTGTAGGATCTCAGTGGTCATAATGTCCGACTCATCCCGAGTGTAAAGTCAACAAGCCGGGATTGGTTCAATAATGCAACAGAAGCTTATTTATATAGCACATTTTATACACAGTGGTAATTAAAAGCGTTTAACCAAAGAGAAAGTAAAATGATCATAAAAAAATGCAAAAAAAATTACCGAGAAATTAAAATATAAGCAAAGACTTCAAATGAATGAAAGCAGTCAAGACTTAAAAATAATAATAGTCAGTTGGGACGTCTCACAGTGCTTACATCTCACACACCTTACACACCGACCATGGACTGTTTAATCCTCTGCCATCTGGTAGACGTTGGTAGAGTCTTTTGCTATCTCATGATTCTGTTTGAACTGTCACCATTACTATCAGTTTTATTACTGTTTGCAATTCTTACTGTACTCAGTGACTATAAACGTTACAGTACTCACCCTAAAAAAGGGTTGGGTTTTTGCTTTTGGGGGGTTAATCTGCATCTAATGAAGATCTTTTTTTGACACATTTCCAGATCTACAGAATTTATTAGAAGAATAAATAAGTAAAATAAATAAGAAAACAGACATGACCAGGTTTGGAGGATATTTATGAAATTTATTTGCTAGAATAATATCGATATTAATACACTGCTCTAATTACAAAATAAAAGTGACCTCTGTAGCACAATGGATATCTTTAGAAGTAATATTTCACAATACATCCATCGAAAATATTTTTTTTTTCTGCTCGTAATTTGCGTTTTTGTTCGATTTTGATTGCTTTCGGCACAGGTGAAATTTCTCAACATGACAAAAAATATATATATATATATATATGAAAAAGGGTAAGAGAATCAATCAGAATAATCGCTTATATTTAACATTAATCCTGTTGAGATCAACATTATGATGAAGGATCCAGTCCATGTTCTCGCACACATCATGACCCAGAATTCATTGCATTCCTATCGCATTTTATCAGAACTATTTTATATTACATCATGTTGATTGTCGATCTTCAGGGTTCTATAAATTCCATAAACGTGTACTGATTTGTCTCCGCAAGCTTGATAGCAAGTTAGACGTTTATTGTTAGCATTCTAACCATGCTAATCTGCTAGTCTGTTTTTTTGCATTCTGGTGCTTTACGCTGTGAGATTTACAGCCTGTTTTCTTGGTTAAAATAAAAAACGCCATTAAAAGTTTCTTTGGCTGTGATATTAGAACCGTGATGAAGTCATTGATGATGCAAGCACAGGGTTAACGGATTGTCTGCATATAGAAAGAAATAAAACACCAAAATTGCATGAAGATTATGTAAAGGATTTACAACGTGTACCTGTGGGAACCATGGAGAAGATGTCGAGAACCCACAAGAACACACAGATAATCTTTCGAGAACTAATCAAGGGCCAATAAAGAACACAAGAGAGAGAACACAAAGAGAAGACATGGCGAACCAATGGAAATAACAGAAAACCCATTGAGGGCACATAGAACAAAGAGAGAACATAGTGACAACTTATGCAAAACACAGAGAGCCTATATAGACATGCAGAAACCATATTCAAAACACATAGACAAACCCATGGAGAACATGTAAAGAACATATAGACAACCTATAAAGAACATGGAAAAAACAGATGCACAACAGGTAAAGAACCCATAAGGAACCATCAGTCTGTTATCAAACTTATTGAACATTCGAGTTGGATCAGATTAAATAATGTGAGGATCCTAAAATGCTGCTGAAATCTCACAGCGTAAAGCCGTCAGTCAAACAAACAATCTGCTTAGAGCTTTAACGAAACACAGCCATGACGAACGCATTAAAAAAGCCTCTCTAACTTAAACCCCACATTTCAGTCCATGTAGGATTTAACGGAATTAACATAAAACTATAAATGTGTGTGCAGTGTTGGACGTTTAAAAGAACCTGATGAAACCTCAACGTCATGTGGTAGCAACTTTGCCAAATCGAGAAGTTTTCACAACTAAAAATTGAAAATTTGTACGAAAAACATGCACAAAAACCAAGAATTTCCATGTGCAACAAAAATGATCAAAAAAAAAAAAAAAAAAAAAAAAAGTACAGATCCTGAAGAGACACGGTATTGCTTTCGCCAACAATGAAAAATTCAAGTAAAACAGGACTTTAAAAAAAAAAAAACAACCCCAACAATGTTTAGAATTTAACAAAAAAAAAACAAAATAAAAGTCTCTCCAGATAAATAAAAAGAAAATAATTAAATACGTAAAAAGAAAAATTTAACATTAATATCAAACAGTCTTTCTCCAACTTCGGACGGAGGACTTTATCCATTGAGTCATTTATTTAAAAAAAAAACATAAATAAATGTTAAATACTTTACGTTAAAACAAGCAAAATAATTTTTAACGTTTTTGGTTTGTAAACTATGTCGAAAAACCAGCTGATTTTTATATAGTTGCAACCTTGATTTTAAATTTATGAAAAGAACTAATATGGACATGTTATTTTTCCCCAAAAATACTACTGGGCCCTTTAGTAAGGCCCTTAATCCTTAACTACTCTGGATAGATAAGAGTGTCTGTCGATTGCTGAAAACATGTAGATGTAAAGTAGCTAAATGTGACCAAAACGATAGCTAAATTTCTATCTGGCACAAAAACTGATAAAAGCTTCGAACTGATTAGTTTCCAAACAAAAATAAAAGTTTTTGTCAACTTGAAAACACTCACTTACTCCCACAGGATCGACATTGTAGGTGTCTAGGTTCGATTTACTAAAACGTAACATAGCGGGAAGTTTGTACTTTCTAGCTAGCAGGTAAAGAATAGCTTTTTGTTTGTTGATTCCGTATAACTTTGAAAGTGATCGATCATAATGAAAATTTTTATTGTCCTAATTTAGGGAATTTTCCTGACAAACTTTGCTACATATTTATATAAAGATCCCCTTTTTTACCTTTACCTTACATATAGATGTGTACTTATGCATATATACTGTACATACGTACAAAAAACAACAATATGTACAACTTAAAAAAACTACTCTTAGTGCTTAATCATGCCTGTACATGGTATTAATATCGAATTAAATATTTGAATATGTAAAAGGGTAATATTCACTAATACTCCATATTAACCCAGGAAATAAATAACAAAACAATGCTAAAGAAGGAGAATCCAGGGCATGATAGCGATTTAGCATTGTGACCCGTGGAGCCCCAGGATAGTGAAAAACAAGGTACAGAGCAGAACTTGAATTTGTGGCAAATCATACCTCAAATTTTTTTTAAGTGAGACATCAGCACCACCATTTTTCTGACGATTCTGTAGTTCCTTAAAAATGTAAACAATCCTGGTAACGGGTGTATTGTTCGCTAACAAGGAAGACATCAAGACAACACTGTGATTTGTTTTGTAATCAAAGCTTTTTCTCTAAGCAATCAAACATCAGCCAACAGTGTATCCGCTTCGTAATAGTGCGCTACGATTGGTACCACCAAACAAAAATGGACTTGTTACAGCGGCCATTTTATCTAAAAGCGCTTGGTTAAAAATGAATAGAGACAATCCAGTTATGCTGTCTTATGTTGTGGACCACTTTCCCCTTTTTAGACTATCAGAGTCTTTCCTTTAACAATTACTACCAACAAAGTCTTCACCTCATTCTCATTTCTTTTCTTATCTCGTTGAAGGATTAAGGACCACCGGGAGACCAATGAAATACCGGTGCCCAAATACTTTTCCAGAAAACTGGCTGGTCTCGAACATGCAAACCTTTGACGTCAGTCAAACTATCAAGTAGCATTAGGGAGAAAAGATTGTATATGAGGTGATAGTGGGAAAAAAAAAGCAGCAGCTGGAAGATTTAATGGATCTGCAGACCACCAAGCGACCAAAGTAAAAAAAACCCATAATAGTATTCCCGAAGAGAGACCGAGCAATTGTAGTCAAGTGTTGGCAATGTAGCGGGTTTTGCTTCATGCCAGTGCAAACACAAGTTGGTTCTAAATAAGTGCCACCTTTAACCAAGCACCCGATCCGGCTCTGGCATCAGCCTTAGCGAAAAACGTGACATAAGATGCTAAATTTAGTGCTGTAATCAGATGAATTTTTAAACACAACCAAACCTGGTGGTCTTAAATAAGAAAGCAAAATAGAGGGTTACTAAGGTTCCAAGGTTTTACGGACTACCAGGGTAGCTACCACAGAAACTAGTTTATTGAGCAAATTAAAGCTTAAAAAAGGTTCCTCAAGTACAACAAGCTCATCCACCTGCTCTCCACATTCTTAAGGAGGATTTACCATACATTTCTAGCCTAGGGTTTTAGAAGGTTGATTTTCATTTTGTTCTAGACCACAATGCAACCTGCATTAACAAGAATGACCCATGGAGCCTATAAAGACACGGTCACAATGGGACTGCCTGGTATGGAAAGCAAGCAAATTTGGATTACCGTGGTAGCCCAACAAAAAGAAAAAGAATTACACGGGTATCAATGTAGAAGATCTCTCCTGTTTATAGGGGTTTCTATTTGCCCAGGTATGACCTGCTATGGAAAATCATTCCAAAAAAAACAAAGCAACAAGAAATAAAGAAAGCGAGAATTGTGCAATCAAAAATTAAGAGAAACTTAAAGACTATTGGTTCAAATAGTTTCACTCAACTAAAACATATGTGGTCTACCACCAAAGGTTCCACATTTTACAGTGGTTAAGACATCTTGAAATAAATATCAGGAAACACTGAAATATAATCCATCATTTTATCTTTGACCCCAAAAATAAAAAGCGTTCAATGTATATCATAAAATTGCCTTTTCCGTTCCAGTACTTTTGAACGGGGTTTCAGATATTGATTCAACATCATTCCAGAATTTAATTACACAATAACCTCGAGTGTTAAAAAGGTGCTTTATATAAATAGAATGCAGTATTATCATCTTCCAAATCCTGGTCAGGTTTGTGGAGCCTATCCCAGGACCACAAAGATGCAAGGTGGAACTACATCCTACATGGAATACTGGTCCACCACTGGGCACCATACACTTCCATTCATACCTACAGTCAAATCAGTAGTTAGGCAATTAGGAATGTTTTAAGAACAAAAATTTGCCACATGCCACACAAACTGTACTACTGTACGTTTTTTTTGCAATTGAACATGACACACATTAAGCTGATGTTGGCTATATAGTCACGTTCCATCACTTCAATTCATCACACCTAATGTTAGGGTGTCTTAAAGCAGGTTAATTAACGTGTCCAAAGTGCTAGTTAGGAAAATAAATTAATATTAATTAGACCCATCAGCTATATTTGTGATGCGACAGATTTTATAGTCTCACCCTGTTCATGCTTTTGATGACTTTCCACTAGAAAGACCACCCTGGTGTGCACTTGCAGCCTAAGAGTGGGACTGTGCTGCTCAACAGGGAATAGCACTTGACTTATGCATTCAATGTTGTATTTCCTTTTAGAGTGTCTCAAATTTTTGTTCAATTTCTGGCCAAATTCCACTCATCAATCCCCACGCGAACACTCTGTTACTGCACAGCATTAGAGCTATGCTCAGCAAGTCTTCAGCTCTGTGACTCATTCTGTGTCTCGCTGTCAGTACTGCTCATCTCCCGTCGCACCCACACATTCTCATTGGCAACAACCGACTGCTCATCTACACTGGCCACGGACATGGCGCATTGCTTCCCAAGATCGGACAGCCTCAAAGCATGCTGGGGTTTGTTGTCTATGCTTTCAGTTTTAGTTTCCTCTTCCTCGTCCTCCAGCGACATGGCCGACACAGGTCCTTCCACCTCCTGGCTGAGGTCTTCATCGTCACCCTCCACATCCTCATCGCTTAGCAGATCCGTCTCTTTTGCTTGCTCTTGCTCCTCATAGCGCTGGAGGTCAAACTGCTCCTCCACCCAGCGGTCTGTGTCACCTGGTTGCAAGGATGTCTGGGAGTCTGGCGAGTCAGCTTCGGCGTCAGTATCGAACACAATGTCCGTGTCAATGGTGAAGCGGTTTCGCACTAGCTTGCGCCGACCCAAAGTACGTGTTGGAGCAGAGGCTGTGCATAAATGGAAAGCAGGTTAGCAATAAATTTTTGAAAGGTCCACTTAAAAGTAAGCACACCAAGTAAGAAGAGCACATAGCATCAGAACATACCTGCTCGGGACATAGCCGGTCTAGCTCCCTTCAGAGCGCACAAACGCTTCCCTCCAAATGGCACATACTGCTGGCTGGGAGGAAGACTTTCTGTCTTCATCAGCTGGCGTCTTTGTTTGTCTCTTAAAATGGAGTGTACCATCTTCAGGAAGTCCTTCTTGCTTTCAGGGGAACTAAAGAGATGTCACAAGACATGAAAAAAGCAGGAAGTTCTAGCAAAAACAGTATAGACACCATTTACAACACTGTAGTATTTCAAACATATTGGACATATGTTTCGTATCCAAATATAACCAAACTAGTATTGCACTAAAACTAAAAAGTCATGATGCTCCGAAACATGGTTAAGCATCACAGAATGGGTATTATTGCAATATGCTTGTGACTGTGTGATGTCTTGGTTGTTGGTTGTCAGCTTTGCATAAGTATCGGCATGGTCCCACCATCAAATTTTATTAATAAAACTAATACAGTCAAATAGCAATAAACACTGCAGGTTTGTCTTTGGTAAATGTACCCAAGCGGAGAAGTCACCAAGTGGAAAAGGAACAATCCTAATCACCCCATTAAAAGTACACAATGGCTATTTGAAACCACCACAGATTGGGGTTGCCAGGTTCGGCATCCGAAGTATACTAACAGGTACTATCTGTTAGTGAGTGCCTGATGGCTGGGCCGCTAATGTGACACCATCGGGTTCAACCTAAAATAGTGACTTTGCGGGCTCAGCAACCTGCAAGATAAAGCTGGGGGTCTGGTTAATGCTTGTTGTGGCATACATGTGATAGACAGACTTGTTTGTGGCATAACCAGCCTGCTGCTACTGCAAGACCTACCAGCAAAAAAAAAAATAAAAGAAATATGAACAACCAGGAAAATAAATAGATAAGTACTATCCGTAATAAATCCAGTTCATGGAGTATAACTTATTTCGCTGGGACAATGTGTCAAATTGCTGGTATACACCAATAAAACATCTGGAATGGATCTACAAGAACTTACCGTAACCAGCAATGTTATAGAATAAGTTGTGTGAAGGAATTTACAGTTGTGGCATTTGACGTACCCCTTCTATTCTCAGACACGCTATTTGCCAAGGTAAGCCTAAATGTTGTGGGCAAGTGGTAACTCGTGGTAATGGTGGTTTGAACCAACTGCTGGGACCCTGAGTAATGCCCTTAATAGTCGACTGCTAAGTTGTGTAAATGAGATAAATGTACGTTTTCTTTGGACTAGGGAGTCGGCCCAAACGCTGTACATAAATATGACACAGTCTTGAACCATCTGAATAGTTTAATGAATAGTAAAGCTTTTGTTTTTGATCCTTTGGTTTTGGAACTTAAACTGAAGGAAATAATTGTGTGTGTGTGAGTGAAAAGCCAGAAGGTATTTTGTACCTATTCTACAACACTAAAGACCAACAAAAAAAAATCACAGAAAACAACACAGAACCATGCTCTTTTTTAACCCCTTAGAACACCTCTACGCAAAGAGCCAATCAGAGCTACATTGTGGGATGGCAAACTGGTCAAGGCAGGATAAAAACCAGTAATCTGTTCCAGAGAAACAGGAAGCCCTTCATCAAAACTGCCCCAGAGGCAAATTCTAGCCAGGAATTGAGCGACTTAAAAACAGACTGCAGGTTTTACCGGACAACCCAAACATACTTTATTGTAAGAAGTTGTGTTTTTTTTCTAGTTGTGTGTGTTAACGTGAGTTCAGTTTTGTGAATCTTCTGGCAATTACTGGTCTGACCTGCAACAAAGGTGAAACACTCTCTCTGGTCTTCCTTCCGACTCCGATTTTACATGGACGATCTCACACACTGCAGCACTGTCACCATCTGTAAAGTGAAGACACACCATGCCACTCACTGCAATGGCCACAGACTCTAGAATCTGCCAAGTGTAAAATTCCCAAATGATCCCAAAATGATTTTTTCTTATAAACACTTAAACCAGCCGGTCTGGCACCAACAATCATGTCATAGAGACGGGTACAGTGTATTACCTGCACCAGTCAAGGTTCGAACTTGGAGGGCATCGGTGGAGATCATGTGACGGAAACGGAAGGGGTCTTTGTCTTCACTGGAGACCGATGCACGTTGCGAGCCACCCTGATGGACAGACATGCAGATAGATAGATAGATAAACAGACAAATAGCATTGTGTTTGATGCTGTTTTTCCACCACCCTCTGTTAATGCGCGTTATTGCATCAGAAACGAGTGACTAAAACAAACACATATATTTATACACTAGCTTGAGGTGGTTTTTGAAGGTTAATGCGATTAAGGGTAGATGGAAATGCATTTGCCAAATAAATTCTGACATAGCGAATATTAAACCGTCGTGACTAATCTTAGGTTCCGGTGAAGGTGTCCTTCCAGTTCCTTCATAACAACACAACTGCTAGCAACAACTGGTGCGTCTGGACAGATCTAGGAAGCTACACTGCTAGGACATATTATTTGCCCGATGGTTACTAGTTAAAGTCCTGTTGCCATTATGCCTGCTTTTCTTAATTACTCCGAATAAATTGTGACGTAGCAAATCATTTGTTTCCGCTTTATTTTGCTTACCATCTTTTACCAATACCACCGTTTTTTTGTGGAATTTGAAAAGATTTGCTTCACTTTAGGATAAAAACCCGACTTGAGACCATTTTTATAGTTAGTATGTGTAAAACTAAAAGAGTGGAATGAAAACGAAGAGAGAGAGAGATAAAGGAAGAGAGAAAAGACTCACCATTTTCTTCTTTTGTTTGGAGCTTTCTTTGCAGACGAAAACGACTGCTGTTTTAAAGACTGAAAGCAAGAGGACAACCAAACACCACCAGTAAAAGGATCGAAAAGCAAACAGGAAGTTACAGGAAGTAGCAGATGTACAAATATTCCATTTATTTAATGTTTTACAAACACTTCCCAAAGTGTGTTACCCGAATCCATAGCAACAAAAATTATTGGAACAAATGCAATCAACGGTGCAGGGGTGTGTGTGATGTACCGAAGGTGGCGAGTTGAGGCTCCTTCTTCCATTTTCCCAGCGATGATGGAGGGTTGAGCCAAATCAAAGTGGTGTGAAGCAGAAGATCTCCCATCGAAAGATCAGCTACCTGCATTCACACTCGGGTTACTCATTAGAATCACTGTGTGTGTGTGTGTGTGTGTGTGTCAGTGGCTGTAAAATCTTTCTCTATTATTTATACACACACACACACACACACACCTCTTTCTTGTTGACCGGTCTGTTCTGCGATGAGCTGGTCGAACACGGCGCCGAATTCCTCATGGAGCTTTTGCATCTCATTTATGTGGCTGGCTACTTTATTCATGGCCTTGACTGCCACTGCACACACACACACCACACACACACACACACAGATTTCAGACATTTCTTTCAGCTCTGATTTATACATACATGCATGCACACACTTTTAGACTTTAGAATTGAACTTAATAAAATGTGCCTTGCTGTATACCTCCCTCTCTCTCACACACACACACACATACAAGCATCCACACACACTTCTGATTTTATATTTGTGGGGACCAAATATGCATATATCTCATATGTATCTAACCAAACCCGTCTATGACCCTAACACATAAAACACACACACACACACACACTTCAATTTTAAGACTTGTGAGGACCAAAAAAAATTTAATGTGTCCCACAATACCTTCTATTTGTATGTGTGTATTGTTTTCTCTCTCTCTCTCTTATACAAACACATCTTTTTAGATTTCAGGTCCGTATATATCAAATGTGTCCCACAGTATCGCTTTCTCTTGCTTTTTCTTACTCACACACACACACACACACACACACACACTTTAAATTGCAGACTTCTGGGGACCGCATATTCACATTAACCACACACTTGTTAATTTTCATGCTTGTGGGGACCAAATATGTCCAATGATCCCCACAATACCTTTTTCTCACTTTACACACACACAGACACTTTTTTAAATTTGTGGGACACATTTGAATATATTTGGTCCCCACAAGTCTAAAAATTGAAAATGTGTGTTTGTGTGCGCAAAAGGACAAGAAAAGTGATAGACAGGTTTTATTAAACACAATAGTTATTGTTAATACTTCACACCCAGACTTCTGAAATCTGAAGTGTGTGTGTGTGTGTGTGTGTGTGTGTGCGTAAAAAGCAAGCGCTATATTTGGTCCCCATTTTCCCATTTTTTT
>VCAZ01000018.1:2085315-2105802 GCA_005784505.1 Bagarius yarrelli
CATTGGTGAATCGGGTCCCTTAGTGAATCTGGTACATTAGTGAACTAGCTCCCATGGAGAGTTTTTTCTCTTAGTAATGCAATGAAACAACGTACTCATCAAAAACCAGATTCGGAAATGCACCTGATTCACTAAGAAATCTGAAACGCCAAAAGATCCATTCCACCAATGCCCCAGATTCACTGAGAGACTGGAATCAGATCCATCAATGTGTTGATGTAGCAAGTGACTCAACTCAGCAACGATACAAGCAAACTTATTTTCCAAAATAGCTGATTCGCCAAGAGACCCAATTCACCACTTCAGTGATCCACTAGGAGACTAGACTCATCTTCACTAATGCGCAAATGATACACTTGACCAAGATTCCAGATTCAGCAAGAGATCTGATTAACCAAATAACCAGACTCTCTGAATCTGGTGCATTGGTGAACTGGGTGTTTTAGGTCTCTTAGTGAATCTGGTTTCTTGGTGATACAGATGCTTTAGTAAATCGGGTGGCATTAGGGAATCGGGTCTCATGGAGAGTCCAGATTCTTACTGACCACAAGACCAGATTCATAAAGAGACCTGACCTGTGGAAGCTTCACTGAGTAAATCTGGTCTCCTGGTAAAGTCAGCTGCCTATGAGACCTGAAACACCAATGCACTGATTTAATTAGAAACTAGATTTACCAAGGGATCGGTTTTACCAATGTTACAAGAGACACAACCTAGAAATGGAAAGATTCACTTAGAAGACCAGATTCACCTAAAAAAACTGATCTAACAAGAGACTGGATTTAAAAAGACCTTGATTCACCAAAGTTAGCCAGTATAGAAATTCCTGAAGAAACTAGGTTCTTCAAGAGACCTAACCTTCCAAGAGATCCGATTTACCAATGCACCAGATTTACCCAAACATCAGACTCAACAAACCGGTCAGTTGACAAGGTGTCCTGACCTACAAAGACACCAAATCTACCGATTCACCAAACGCACATGTAATGAATCTGTGTATAATAAAACCCTATGCTACAATCCTCAAAATACTGGTTTCCTGATAATAATGCGTCCTGATGAAGTAGTACTGTTTTTGTTTTGTTTTTTATTCCATCGCATCCTGTCCTCAGTGATAATTACGGTTTTCTTTTAGTGCTACAGACCATTGTTGTGTGGTCACTTAGTAAATGACCGATTCATCTCCACAAGTACCAATCAATCCCACCAAATAAAAGACCACATCATGCAGTCAAGCCAACAACCTTCCAACAATGTGTGGGAGTTACAAATGTGTGCGTCAGTGTGTTTGTGTGCAGGTGTGTGTACCCTTAAGCTAATTATGGTGTTCTATTGAAGGTTTTGCTAACTTCATCGACACTAACCCCCCTGCAGCTCGAAAGGCGGGTGGAGGAATAACAACATGCTAAATCAAGATACGAATGCACAGAGAGGACAGCTAATTCAACAGCTGTGCTATCAAGGCTGCAATAAGTATGTGTAATTACTAGAAAAATAGTACTACAATATGCTACTTCAAGCCATGTGTGTGATCAAACAAGCTAACAAATAGCCAATCAAAACAGCTAATCAAACCAAAGCAGTGGCAAAAATTCCCCAGATTTAGATTCCTTTTTTTTTTTTTACAAATATAGACATTTTTTAAATTAAAGGATAAAATCCTAACTAGCTTAGCCTAATTAAATCTGAATGAGTCCAGTATCATAAGTGTGTTCTTGGAGACGCTTGAGGTGTGAATCTGAATATAGTTCCCTGTAGGCAGCAGGGCATCCAATTCCAGAGACCTGAAAATGCCTATTCTCAGCATGTGTGTCTCATCTATATATGTACTGTATGTGTGTGATGTCTAGGTACAGCTAGAAGTGTGAAATCTAAAAGAAAGAAGCTGCGACTGGACAATCTGGAAGCAGATGCAAAGTTTTGTTTTAATCCTATTGAACTGTTGTGGTTTAAAAGAGATTGGTGGTGCTGGGAAATATATTCTCGATCTTCCAATCAGCAGACCAACACATTAACCACTAGGCTACCAATTCCCCTACGGTAATAAACTAAAATATTGTTGATTGGACCTGTGGCACAGCAGATCCAAAGTCCATACCAAGGGGATACTGTGCAAGACATAGTTGGTAACTGGTGGTAACCTATAATAAACCTTCAAAAAGCAAGGAACAAACTCAAGCAAGCTCAGGAACTTTGGATGTGTAGTGAAGGTATAAGACAGCAAAGATACCCACCCAAACTATTATAAGCACTTGAATAAAGGTGTTCTACCAGTCCAATCAACAATATTTAAAAGTTTGCATTAGGAAAACAAGATGCAAGGGCAACAAGTGCAAAAACACCCAAACAGACAATCATGGACTAGCAGGCAGTCAGGGATTTTTACCTTTTCATAGTCACTAAAAAGCTCTGTGTCGTCGTCGGGGCTGTCCCCAGATGCGTCTGAGATAAGCCCAACTCCATCATCAAGAATGTCCTCTAAGCAAAAAAAAACAACAAATTTCAGAATTTTAACAATGAACCACTGAAACCATACAGTCAAAAGATAATGATAAAGATTCATAGCAAGTATTTTTCCTGGTTCTGACAGCAAATGGTTCTGTTTCCCATGGTAGCTTGACTTGGAAGTTCTTGGCTCAAAGCACAGGGTTCCCCCTTATTAAGCATTATATTCACTGTGGTTCAGCTGATCGGATCAGAACTAATGATGGCAGTCTGACTCAACAAGGTTTGTCTGGTTTTGATGGCAACCCTTTTCCCCATGGTTCTGTCGAATGGTTCTAATGGTAGAGCAAGCTACTTGGTATTTGCTGTATATTTAGTCAAGCAAAAAAATTAAACTGCATTTTTTAGGGCAGTTAGGTTCCAACCCAATTTACCAAGGTTTTTCTACTTTTATATAAATGATTACCCACCTCTCATTATTAATTAGGATTGATTGTTAGTATAAGGTATCCACATTTTTTTTTTAGCTTCTGTGGGTTCCAAACCAATAGTAGTTCGTTTAATTTCACCAATAAACAAACTAATTTCTAGGTCGATTGGTTCCTAACAAACTCAAGTTCTACTAGTTTGAAAGTCATCCTAGTTCAGTTAGATTTATTCCTACGATCCAGTCTTTTTTAACCAGCTCAATTTTTCTTCACAGTCTGGTACCGTACCGTCACCATGACCCTGCAGTTTGCATCCTTTTGCTGGTTTCACAAATCCTGGTTCTACTGTTTTTAAAAGTACGCCATACAGTTGGCAAATAAAAGCCAAGGTTCTACTACTTAGATAACTGTGTGAACTGGTTTGGGGATTCTGATAGTAACCCAAATCCCTAGGGTTCCCCAGCATCCCTACGCGCCATTGTCCCATCGCTTCGAAACACCAAACTCCACATGGTTCTGCCCGACTTACCCTGATTCTGAGAGAAGATGTCAGTGTAAAGTTGCTGGACAGCATCAGAGCGTCTTGGTGGCAGGAAGCAGTGCTGCCTTCGGTCCATAGGAGGCAGTGTGTTCACTGTGAGCGAGAGGGATGCCTGAGAGAATGCGGTCTTCATATCGGAGAACATCAGCGTGCTAGAGTTCTTTCCGTTCAGCTGCAGGATCTCGTCGCCCGCGTTCAAACCTGCAACATGCATAAGACTTTTCATTCTCAAATAGTGGATTTAAAAGTGTCATCCATCTTTGTCTCTTTCTATTGTTGACCCAGTTCGCAATAGCGTGAAATATCATCAATAAATCACACTTGGGTAGATTTTTATGTCTCTGCCTGCTGACATTGATGCATCACTATAAAAAAAAATGCCTTCCAAAGCATGTCTTGACTAGTCGTGGTATTAACTGGGCAGCATATGTTCCACAGCACATACAACACTAAATAAAATGAGGCTGGAATGATAGCACTGAAGTGAGATCATGTTACTTATTTTTCTTCTGAGTGGAGCATGAGTCAGCTGGCACGTCTGATAAGCGCTTGCAGAAACCCACGGAGGCTTTAACGCGTGCGTTATGTAACGCTGCGTGGCATGGCAATAACACCCATTAACGCGAGCGAGAGAACTGGGCAGAGAAGAGAAAAAAAACCAAACAGGCTAATTTAGGAAGAGAAGAAGAGAAGTAATGAACCTTTGGCGAACGCTAATCCTCCTGCTTTTACGTCCGTAATGTAAAGCTGCTGCACGCTGTCATCCTCCACCATAGAGATCGAGAAACCTGGTCAAGAAAATTGGACTCGATGATAACTAACATATCCCATCCATCTGAAAGACAAACTGTTCTTACACAGCAAGTCATTTTTATTACCGTAGCCGATCATGCAGGACTCGTCCCTGTCAAACTGAATGACTTTCCTTATCTTGGAGCAGAGCTCGATCTCCTTATAGAGCTGAAAATGGAAGGGGGGGGGGAAACGACAACTAATTCTCACTTTGATATGGACCACAGAGTTTTGGAGTGTGTGACAGGAACAAGCACAGCATGCAGCAAACTAACCGGGCTTTTAGAAGTTAGAAGCAGAGAAACAAGACACACAGACAAAACAGAGACATCAGTAAATAGAGATCATTCTAGAATCTCGTTCTATGGGTTATATTCAGAATTTTACATATAGAGACTAATGGATGCTTATGTGATTAAGTGATACGAAACGATATGAAAAAACAATATTTATTAATCATTTTAACAAATTTGACAAATTCTTTGCAAACAAACCAATTTGTACGTCTACATCTATATTAATAAGTGGTAGCTCAATGGTATGGTGTTATACTTCTGATCTGAATATTGAGGGTTTAATTCCCAGGAACAGCCATTTCGGGACCCCTGCAAGGCCCTTAGATCTCAACTGCTCAGTTAAAATAAAAATCTGATCAAAAAAATGTAACTAAAATAGTTTACTATTAGTATTTCTAGCATTTGTCTATCAGGGGTGACTTTGTATTTGTCTCAGTGAAGATAACAACAGATAAATGTAAGTCGCTCTGGATAGTCGAATGCTGGAACTTACACGGTAAGAATGATTATGACAGCAATGCTATTAAAACTTTTTGAAAGCATTTTTAAGCACTTTATTATAACACACTATATTACACCAGTTAATCAACCATAGTATATCAACTATATTAAACCATAGTAGAAAAGTTTTTTTCAGATTAACACATTTGTGGACTGGATGGATGGATGGATGGATGGATGGATGGATGGATGGATGGATGGATAGATGAATGGATTAACAGATTTGTGGATTGGATGGAACAGTTATTTAGAATGAATTGGTTGGTGTATGTGAGGGGAATAAATAATTAACTGGATGAATAAATAGATGAATGGATGGATGGATTGGTGAGTGATTGCATAGAAAGGAGACAGATGAATTTGTGAATTAGATGGATGGATGGATGGATGGATGGATGCATAAATGGATGGATAGATGGATGGATGGATGGATTGGTGAGTGATTGGATAAAATAGGAGACAGATGGATGAACATATTTGTGCATTAGATGGATGGATAAATAGATTTGTGGACTGGATGGATGGATGGATGAATGGATGGATGGATGAATGGGTAAATGGTTATTGAGAATGAATTGGTTGGTGTATGTGTGATAGATGGTTTGCATGTGTGAGTGAGGGAAATAAATAAATAACTGGATAAATAAATGGATAAATGGATGGATGGGTTGGTGAGTGATTGGATAAAAAGGAGACGAATAGAAGGATGAACAGATGAATTAGATGGGATGGATGATTGGATGGCAGATTTGTGATGATTAGATGGATGGATGGATGGATGGATAGATTAGAAGGGATGGAAATGGATGGATGGATGGATAACATGATTGGATAAATGGATGGATGGATGGATGGATGAATGAGTAAATGGTTATTTAGAATGAATTGGTTGGTGTGTATGTTGTGGATGAATGGATTGATGGACGGTTTGCATGTGTGAGAGAGTGAGGGGAATAAATAAATAATCTGGATGAATGGATGGATGAATGCTGGATGATGATGGATGGATGATGGAATGGATGGATGGATGGATGGATGGATGGATGGATGGATGGATGGATGGATAGATGAATGGGTAAATGGTTATTGAGAATGAATTGGTTTGGTGTATGTGTGGATGAATAGATTGATGGACGGTTTGCATGTGTGAGAAAGTGAGGGGAATAAATAAATAACTGGATGAATGAATGGATGGATGGATGGATGGATGGATGAATGGAATGTGGAAATGGGTATGGTTATTGAGAATGAATTGGTTGGTGTATGTGTGGATGAATAGATTGATGGACGGTTTGCATGTGTGAGAAAGTGAGGGGAATAAATAAATAAATATCGGATGGATGGATGAATGAATGGATGGATGGATGGATGGATGGATGGATGGATGGATGGATGGATGGATGGATGAATGGGTAAATGGTTATTGAGAATGAATTGGTTGGTGTATGTGTGGATGAATAGATTGATGGACGGTTTGCATGTGTGAGAGAGTGAGGGGAATAAATAAATAAATATCTGGATGGATGGATGGATGGATGGATGGATGGATGGATGGATGGATGGATGGATGGATGAATGGGTAAATGGTTATTGAGAATGAATTGGTTGGTGTATGTGTGGATGAATAGATTGATGGACGGTTTGCATGTGTGAGAGAGTGAGGGGAATAAATAAATAAATATCTGGATGGATGGATGGATGGATGGATGGATAGATGGATGGATGAATGGATGGATGGATGGATGAATGGGTAAATGGTTATTGAGAATGAATTGGTTGGTGTATGTGTGGATGAATAGATTAGTGGATGGTTTGCATGTGTGAGGTATGAGTTATTTGGTCATACCAGGTCATATACATCCTCTTCTGGCTTGGGGATGTAGAACTGCACCTGTGTCTCAATCAAGAACTTTAAACGTAGGTAATGTTTGGTTGAGTCCAAATTATGAGCCTGGAACGCAAAACAAAGAAATTAAACATGTGCTTTAGAAATAATACTATAATAATACTGAAAGTTTCCTAAAAAATATTTATTAACGAATAAAATAAAAGTTCGACACAAAATTAAATGCATTTTAAAAATATACTAAATGTGGTATGCAGCAGCGATGGATAGACAGAAAACAATAACGTAAAGATTAATTGATTGATGGATGGATGGATGGATGGATGGATGGATGGGTAAATGATTATTTAGGACGGATGATAGATGGGTTGGTAAGTGATTGGATAAAAAAGGGGACCGATGGATAGATGGATGAACAGATTTATGAGTTGGATAGATGAATGGAGTAACAGATTTGTGGATTGGATGGATGGATGGATGGATGGATGGATGGATGGATGGACAGATTTGTGATTTGGATGGATGAATACATTAACAGATTTGTGGATTGGATGGATGGATGGATGGATGGATGGATGGATGGATGGATGGATGGATGGATGGATGGATGGATGGACGGATGGATGGATGGATGGATAAACAGATTTGTGGATTGGATGGATGGATGGATGGATGGATGGATGGATGGATGGATGGATGGATGGACGGACGGACGGACGGACGGATGGATGGATAAACAGATTTGTGGATTGGATCATTAAACAGATTTGTGATTCGGATGGATAGATGGATGTATTGAGGATCATGGAGCATGCATGAATTAATGAACTGATAGAAGAATTGTATTTGAGAAAGGGTGATAAGGCTGGATGTATGATAACAGATTTGTAGATTAGATGGATGGACAGATAAATAAATGGATGGATGGATGGATGGATAAAAAAAGGGAAATTATGCCAGTAACCGTTCTTATGCTAAAGCTGTTACAGACCTTGCAGATGGTCTCGAGTGCATCGAGCGCAGATTCTCCAGGTCGGATCACAGCGAGGATGGGACGACCGTCAGGTAAACACACCCAGGAGGGCGTAAGGCGGTCTTTTACCAGGCCCGTCACACACACCTGCTCATCTTTCTGTATTAGGAAAAAAAACAGATAATAGATACTGGATATTAGGGGTGATGTAGGTACGAGGATAGACAGACGATTCAGGGTTGATTGGCGTGACCTGCTACAGGTAGGATGGATGAGTGGATAGAAAGAGGAAAGAGAAAGTTAAAAAATAAATAGAGCAAAGAAAAGCTGTTATAGATGGATGGATCGATGGATGGATGGATGGAGAGATGAAAAATGAATAGATAAATGAATGAAAGATACAAGAAAATAAATTACGGATAATTGTATTGATAGACCAAAGATAAAAATGGCAGGATGGATAGATAAATAAATGGAAAGACCAATGAATGAATAGATTGGAAAAGGATGGATAGATAAATAAATGGAAAGACCAATGAATGAATAGATTGGAAAAGGATGGATAGATAAACAGACAGATGGAAGATTGGAGCTCACCACACTTGTTCTTGAAGATTCCTCCATCATCCCCTCAAGATCCCTCTTCATTGGCTCCTCCCCTTCTGCAAACACCTGCCAACAGAATAAAAACCTTCCAGCTGTCTCTCACACAGATGTGTGTATAGATGTATCTGTTGAATGCCGAGGTGTGTGTGTGTGTGTGTGTGTGTGCGTGTGTGTATACTTGTTTAATGCTACGGCAGTGTGTACTTGTTCAAAGCTGAAGGGTCGGTGTGTACTTGCTCAAAGCCAAGGTGTGTGTGTGTGTGTGTTTGTGTATATACTGGTTCAAATCTGGGACCGGTGTGTGTTTCCGCGCGCGTGTGTACTTGTTTAATGCTGAGGGGTGTGTGTGTGTACTTGTTTGTATGTGTGCGCATGTGTGTACCTGTTTCAAAGCCTGGGTTTGTGTGTGTGCGTGTATACCTGTTCGATGCTGGGGTGTGTGTGTGTGTGTATTTTCCTCTTCGAGTTTGTTTCCAGTCCCCACAGTGAGGAGAAGCGACTTTTCCGCTTGCTAGTAGAGTGTGACATGGCATGTGCTCGTCTCCGAACACTGCTTTCTGTACGGGCCGCCACCTACACGCGCACACACACACACACACACACACACACACACACACACACACACACACACACACACACACAAATATTAATACATTTATTCATTCATTTTCTATACTCGCTTATTCCCTAATTCGGGGTCACAGGGATCTGCTGGAGTCTATCCCAGCCTCTAAAAGGGTGAAAGGCAGGAGGGGGACACCCTGGACAGGTCACCAGTCCATCACAGGGCCACACACACACACCCACACTCACTCCTAGGGACAATTTAGAATCACCAATTGATCCAATGTACATGTTTTTCCCATTTCCCTCACACACACTCACACACCTCTTTCTTTCTCACACACACCCACACACACCACACTCACACATTCTCTCCCTGTGTGTCTAAGGTCACATTTGCATTTTTTATATTCTATTTTTCACAATGGTAAGAAATAAACGCACAATCAATGCATTAAAATAAAAAAACACAACACACACACACACACATATATATATATATAAAGTTTCTCTAGTTCTTTCTCACTCTCTTTGTCTTTTCGTCTGCATATATCTGTCATTCTATCTTTTGTTCTCGTGTGTGTGTGTGTGTGTGTCTGTGTTTTCACCCTTTTTCCGCTTCTCTCCAGGGATTCGATACAAAAAAAGTTCAATACGGACTATAAAAAGCCTAAAAATATCATCCTCTGTGTGTGTGTTAGCTTTTCAGAAAGCTCTTTATCCCCTGCTAAACCAGAATTGGCTGTGGGTCACACACACACACACACACACTCAAAATTGATCAGTCAAAGACTAAAGCCACACACTCACACACACACACACACACATTAATTAAAATCGAAGCTGAGAGAAAAAAACAAAACAAGAAAGATGCATAAAAGAGAGGGAAAAAAATAAGGTCATACGATGGAAGAAGAACCTGAGAAAAAAAAGAGGAATTTCATGAAGCTGAGTGGTTGGAGAAAGATGAAGAAATGGGGATGAGGTAGGATCTAAGGATGAGGTAAGTATGGACAGATAAAGGAATCCTTTAGCTCCTTATGCATGAGACCTAATTAGCCGGAATGTTGTGGTGAGAGTCAGCAGAGCATGAACAGTGGAGATGGAGCAGCACATGGAGAGTTTAGTAACTACAGGAATTTCTAGAGATGCAGAAATGGTTAAGGTGGGGTGATTAATCACCAGGGCGTGGAAGGAGGACACCGAGAAGCCCAGACGTCCCATGGAGAGTTTGGTGGAGCGTGAGGCCACTGAGAGAAGGGGTTTCGGATTAGGCAGCTCCTCCCCCTGCAGGCTGCATAAATAACACCTCAAACGGAAGAGGTCCACGTTATAACACTCTAGATTCTGTTCCCATACTGAAATCTGAAAGAGAGAGACAGAGAGAGGTGGAGAGAAAGAGGGACAGAAAGACAGGTCATTAGTTGCATAATGGCTGAAGTTCCACTTCTTCAGGTTATTCCAGTCTGTCCAACTGCCCTCCTCCAACCCGGTACCTGCTCCAGAATGGTTTTCCTTTTCTTTGTATCGGTAACAGAGGCCAACTGCATGTCTCCCATCTTCTTCATCTTCTCATCCATGTCGATCTTCTGCTCAAGTTTACGGATCTCGGAGCGCAGGAATCGGACGGTGTCGTCGCGGTGATGCTGCCGGGCGACGGCGGCCGCGCATGCGGAGTGGATCGCCGTCACCCAGTTCTCCACCTCGGTCTGACTACAGGTCTGTTCAGAAAGAGAGGCATAGCGGTGAAGACGGGTGGATTTTTTCGATATGCAGATAGAAAAAAAGATGGATGAAGGAAAGAGATGGGTAGCAAAGGTGGACAAGCCTTTTTCCGTGACTAGTTATCGAATGGGTGGAAATGGGGGAATACCCAGTAAATTGGTATCTCCCACCTTCCTATTGAATGAACACACCTGATTCAGATAATCAGCAGTGGGTTGTATAGGGATTTTTGTATATAGAGAAATAAGGTGAACCGAGAGAAAGAAGGATAAAGTTAATAAAGACGAGCAGAAGTAAAGATTAAGAGTGGGGAATTTAAAAAATACCAAGAAAAGTTAGAACGGCGTAAAAAAGCAGGAAAGGACATACGGAAATGAGAATGAAGTGCTAAAGATACAGGAAAAGACACATGGAGAGATGATGAGAGTCACAGAGAAAAAAAATATAAGATTGTATTAAGTAAAGCATGGACACATAGGGGGAATGAGCATGGACACATGGGGGGAATATGCATGGACATGTAGGGGGAATGAGCATGGAGACATGGGGGGGATGAGAACATGCATTAAAGGATGAGTTACAGTTATAAAAGTAATAAAAGGAACATGCAGGAGGCAGAACAATAAGGAATGATGATGAGGGACAGAACGAGGAAGGAGGGATAAAGCACATGATGAAATGAGGATGAGGTGGAAACCGGAGGAACGGTCTACATTTCATATAGTTGCATGGGGTGTAATATATAGGGTGGGGATATATTTCCTTTTTCACAGCAAGGCAGGGGCAGAATGACCATCCGGAAGACAGGGCATTTTCCCGCTGGTCTGATGTTCCTTATGGGCCAATACATTTGAATGTTTTTGGCCCATAAAACATGCAGCAGCCTGTTCTTTTCCCTGCTTAATTAGTTGATAGCACTGGGGTCTTTGAGAATTTGTCTCGTAGGATTCCCCCCCAAGACAAACTGGCCCATGAGACATTTAATGAGCAGTTCTTTTTTTTTTAATTGACCCTATAACATCCTCAACAACCCTCTCTTTCTGGCTCTGTGTCTTTGACTTATCTGTCAAAAAGAAGTTGACTTTAGACAGACGCTGCAAAAATGGGGAGCTTTGTGACTCGTATTTATTGGGATGGTCTAGGCCAAAATGCCAGACCTGAATTTTTGTCCCAGTCCAGCCCTGGAGCAAGGGGGGGAAAAAAATCTATTTAGTTTGTACAACAGTTTCTGCCCTCTATTGTTCAACTGTGAGAATTGCGGTTTGGTGTCTAATAGTAATGAGGGGGTTAAAGATAAAAAGAAGGAGGGGTACACTGCGTGTCAAAAAGTACTCGCATTACTCTATTATTGATGAATACCTGTCTGAAAAATATAACTTTACCTGGAACAGGAACGAGTCTCCCATTGAGTTGCTGAGGCAGAAGACAAAATCTTTTTTCGGATGCTCTGGAACAGCTTGCGCGATACTGTTTTCTGCCCAGACGGCATGCTTCGGGATGCTGGTGTGATCGATTCCCGACCGCCCGTCCGTCTCATAGAAAAATAGAGTGCATCCTGGGAAAAGGAGGGCACAATGAGTAAATACAACAACTAGCCTTAGTCTAAAATTGTGTGGGGACCAAACTATTAGCGCAGGATCAGAGTATGCTTTGTCTTCACCTTTTAACTAAGCTGCAATGCTATAATTACATAATGGCAGGTCCTCGTGAGGATAGTGTGTATAAAAATGCATGTGTCATCGCCTTGAACAAGGAAAGTTTTACAGCCAAAAAAAAAAGGTCAATGCACAATTCGTTTCTAAGAGCTTCTCTGCCCTCTAGTGGCCAACCATGAGAAGCGCAGTCTGTTGCCTAGTCTACATTATCATAGTTTATTATTAAAATACTCAAACCAAACAAACCCAGTGACTCGATTAAGTTTGCCGATGCCTTTCTATAGAAAAACTATAGAAATCACACAGTGTTACATTATGACTAAATACAGGCACCTTTTAGCAAGACCCAGTAGCTCTTCCACTTCCGCCGAGCAGCGAGTTCCACCTTCTTGTTCTTCTTGTGCACGAGCAGGTTTTTCACATTAAGACGACCGGCCTTGCGTACGCAGCCTTCGGCTGCGCCCGCAAGCGCCTCCGTCTGATTG
Source organism: Bagarius yarrelli (assembly GCA_005784505.1). Classification (NCBI taxonomy): domain Eukaryota; kingdom Metazoa; phylum Chordata; class Actinopteri; order Siluriformes; family Sisoridae; genus Bagarius; species Bagarius yarrelli. Next base: position 2,098,173 of record VCAZ01000018.1, read on the forward strand.
GCCGAGCTCAGTTCGTCGCTCAGTGCCGACGCCCTTTCCTCCAGAGTGTCCGCTCTGCAGCTGCTTTTCTCCAGCTCCTGCCGAAAGTTCTCGTACACACCCTGAGTTATGTGACACACAATGTCTTTTTATTATTTTAGTGATCATTTCAAAACAAAGAATCTTCATCACAATTTTATTTTTTTGTTATCTTTACGTACCACGACAAGAATTTGTTATTTATTATGTACTAAACTTTGTGAAGTATGTTATGCTGCATTTTCATTACTAACAGTGTTTTTTTAATACTCTAATACCTGCACCCCTGAGTCTGGCGTGTCTCCACCGCCCCCTGCTGGTGTGGAGTACACAGACAGGGCCTTGAAATGGCGAGATTGGAACTCGCACACATCACCGTCTCCAATCAGGCCGTCGATCCCGCTGTCCTCCAGGTCAGTGACGTCCCCTATAGTTACGTCCTGTACGAACAGAGACAACCGCATTCTGCATTCACATACACATTTAGCTACCTATCCATGTATCTATCTGTCTCCATCCCAACCCTATACTTCATTGGCACGTCAAGTAGTGTCTTCGCTGGTTTTTATGGGGGGTTAGGGAGCATCTCAAAATATCATATTTGCAATACAGCTTGTCTAAGCACTTTAATAGCTCTCTATATTGTTGCCAAGGGCTGATGAGAGACTACCTACCAAACCTGGAGTCACATGACTTAACCAGGAGACTAAGGAATACAAATACAAACAGAGCAACAACACTTTAAAAACATTCTCCCTGACATGAATAATGTCAACCAAACTTTTGAATGCCTTCCCGGTCTCTCGCATTTTTGTTGTGTTCCCGTGTCCCTGTACTCATTAGCATAAGAAAGGAAGCAAGCAGCTCACACAGACATGCGTCTTCGCAACCTGAGGGGGAAAAGAAAGCTTGTCAAAAAGGTAGTGAGACATTACACAGCTGTAATGTTACATCGTCCCTACCGAGCTTGCTGCAGCAATAATCCACAAAGGTGTTGGTTCGGATCCTGTCGTTTTACTCGACACGTTTTACCCAATGTTTATGCTAGCAAAGGGACAAGTCACGCCTGACAGTTGTAGTTTAGAGTTCACTTAAATGGGAAGTTACTATAAGAAGGAACTAAGGTTCTGTGAGGGGAAGTGAAAAATCGTTTATAACACACCCCAGGACTGGTCCAGGAAATCATTTGAGTCACTATATTGGATAAGACTTAAAAAAAAAAAAAATTCATTGTCCCCTGCTGGTGTTAACTAGTAACACCTTAGCTAAAGAATAGATTTGCTTCAAAATGCATTTACATTGTTGCCTGCTTTGCTTTCAACATTCTTATAAATGTGAAGATAAAGCAAACAACTTCCTCTGGCATTTGAGGTCAACTACTTAGCTACTACATTAAACTACAACCACGGCTGGGCAACCAATATTCATTGAGTTCCTTTTGTTCTGCTTGTTTTTCAATTTGATCCGTGTGCTCAGTGCTCAGAAGCTGAAAGATACCAATTTCCCTGATCTTCCACTACTACACCCTTATCTAAAATGGTATCTTTCAGCTTCCAATTGACTAAACACACCTGATCCAGGTAAATCAGCAGTGGGTAGGGCAGGGATAGGTGGAAAACAAACAAGACAAAGGAACTCAAGGAACTTGGCTGGCCCACCTGTTACTACAAGACGCAACTATCAAAATCATCTATAAAAATTTAACTACAAAATTAAAATCCTTATAATAAAAAAAAAAATCCACCACAACTATTAAATGTGAAATTCAACATCGTTACACAGTTTGCCTACAAAAATCAAATACCTAAAACATTCAAATACCAAATTCATCAACATATAACCAGAAAAATTAACTACAAAACAATAGCTAACTCCAGAGATCAGCCATAACATTTAGCTAGAACATCCATCCATCTTCTATAGCCGCTTATTCCCTAATTCGGGGTAACATGGATCTGCTGGAGTCTATCCCAGCTGAAAGGGTGGAAGGCAGGAGGGGGACACACTGGACAGGTCCAGTCCATCACAGGGCTACACACACACACACCCACACACACACCCACACATACACACACTCACTCCTATGGGCAATCTAGAACATTCCTTTGAGAAATTTATCTACAATATTTTACCACAATATTTACCCAGAACAGTAGTTACAATCATCTGCAAACTTCCACAAAATTACAGCAGTTGAGGGTTAAGGGGCCCGGCAGTGGCAGCAATTTGGAGGTCAACAGTCCAACATCTTAACCACTTAACAGTAACCTGTCTATTAAACATGGAGAGCTGTGAGCGGGTGATGCTACATACTGCACATTCTTGTACAACATTTTGACTGAATTATAATGTACACAAGCTTACTTGTATAGTTTGTGCCCGACGTCCTGGCATTGCAGCCTGGTGACCGGTCAAGCCTTCAGACAGACAGTGAGATCGACGACAGGGCAGTGTAAAGGCTCCATAGGTGGCACCATCATCGTCACAGGGAGACAGCATCTTGTCCTCCTCGCCGTCTCTGCAGAGACTTCCACTCTTGTGGCGTTTCTTTGCATACACCTGCGAAGTGTAAAGCTCACCCAGAGAGTTAGCCCGAGTGACATCAGCATTGTTAGCATTGTCGGTTAAATCCTCTGTGCTTGTTAGGCGCTCAAGACTTGCATCAGACAAGGATACCTCCAAAGAGTCATCCCGCCATACGTCTGCAGATTTGGAACGCTTTTTTTTGAAAGAACCGGCACCGTCTGGTGGCTTAGAGGCCTCTTGCGGGCTCTGATCATTGCACGCATTATCACCAGGAACATTAGGTGAAGTGCTGTTACATTGCTCCTGAGCTGAATCCTTGTGGAAGCTCATAGGGCGTAGATTCATAGCCACCCGGTCAACCCAAATGGGGGAGCTGAAATGCGGCAGGGCGTCAGCATCGTCAAATGGTTCCAGGCCATGTTCAGCAAGCGACTGCGGGATGCTGGGTGTGCTGCTGGAGCGTGTGCTCGTCTCGGAGTTACGATGTTCGGGTTTTCTCCTGTATGACTGCTTCCCCGAAAGACGCAATGATCGGGACACTCGCTTTCGCGACAGCTGCCGTTCACGATCGCTGTAGAAACTGTGGCTGCCGTACTGGCTTTCCACGTTACCCATAATTCAAATTCTGAAACACATACATCACACACAGCGTTACATATTAACACTGATACTTCAGATCCCATACATTGTCATTAACCTACATTACTTAATATACCCAGAAGGTCATCACATCTGTGGACCTGTAAACTAGACAACCGATCCCAACGTGATTCTCCAGAGACCCAAACTTCTCCAATAGTGATTAAACTGAATTTCCAGTTGCTGTATAGAGTTTAAACCCGTTACCTGGTGTGGGCCAAGGAGGTTATCCGCATGTTAACTTTAGAGGACTTGATCCTGACTGGGTAATGAGATTCCTTTGACTTTTTTTTTAGTCACCATAACCTAAAGTGTAAAAAAAACAGGGGGGAAAAGGAATATTAAATTTTACATCACATTTACAGCATTTGACAGACACCCTTATCCAGAGCGACTTACATTTATCTCCTATTTATACAACTGAGCAAATGGGGGAAAAGCCTTGCTCAGGGGCCCACTGTGGTGGTTGGTGGTGCTGGGAACCAAACCCTGTTCTTTCTGGTATCAGTCCAACACCTTAACCACTATGCCACCCTATGAGGAATATGATAATGTGTAGGATTCCCCTATGGTGATTATAATAATGTGCGGGATTCCCCTATGGGGAATATGACCTTGATTTATCAGTTGAAGGCTGCATCTCAAACTCTCAACTGGGTGGCTGTACGGTAGCACCTACTGTATAGTCATTTGTTAAACATAGAGTGGTGAAAGGTAAGAATGACATTGTTTTAAAGTCACAGAACCACAGTAAAACCGACATCTACAATAAAATTATCCTAAAAATAATCAGCAATAAAGCCTTGATAAAACAGTCTGCACACCCTTTTTTTTTTTTTTTGCTGGGCTCCCTTTTGCAAAATAAAAAAAATGTCAACCACAGTGACAACGCCTAGAGGCACAGTTTAACCTTACTTGCTGAACACTGCCAGGCGGTGCAGGATGGCATATATTCTTTGGCTCATATTTTGGCCTTCAAATTACACCGCACCCTATAAAAATTTGCTGATCTCACACTTTCCTTTTCGTGCCCCGTTTAATATAAACCTGTACCCCCAGGGGACACGCCCTACCCAGTTTGGAAACCACTAAGCTACAGTAAGAGTTGAATAGAATTTGTAGTCTGGGTTAATGCTAATTATGGTTGCAACCTCTCTCCACCCACTTATAAACCCAGTGACTCGATGGACTTAATTGGATTTTTCCTGTGCCTTCGGAGTTATCCCTCAGGTTACTCCGGTTTGCTTCACTGGTCCAAACATGTGTTGTAGGTTGCCTGGCATCACTTAATTGTCTGTAGAGAGTCATTGTTTGTGGGTGTGTTCCCTGGAATAGACTGACACTTTGTCCAGGGCTTCCTCTGGCTTGTTTCTGGAATTCCGTGGGATAGATTCAGGTTCCCCGGTGATCTCCAGCAAAGGTGTAGTAGTAGAAATAATGGATGGATGTATAGATGGCTTTGATTCCCAACATCACTAAGTTGCCACTGTTGGGCCCCTGAGCAAGGATAAGAGCGGGATAAGAGCGCCTGCTAAATGCTGTGATTCCTCACAGTTCTTACGATCATTAAATCTCTACAAGGTGAGATCTCACATCAATCACTCATCTCTCATCACCCTCTTACACACACACAGCTACGTTCATCTACACACACTGCGGAGGATCCAGACTGTGTTACACTTGATCAATTATGGATGAGAAAAAAATTCTCTTTGAACTTTGGTGAGAAAATTTCAACACAAAGCCTTCCTATTTCTTTCTCTCCCTGTGTTTCTCTCTCTCTCTCATTCTCTTTATTCTCAATCTTTCTGTGTGTCTCCGTCTCGTCTGTCTAAAATCACTCACACATTTTTCTGGCCCTTTGTATGAGTTGAAGTTGGCAGTTTGGTGATCGTAATCAGATCATTTAAATTCTCTTGCGGTTACATATCGTGAGGGAAGAAATAATTTGATCTCTGCTGATTTAGTATGTTTGCCTGTGATCATTCTATTATTTTAATAGTAGGTTTATTCTAACATTTAGAGACAGAATAACAACAAAAACATCCAGACATTTCCTGTAGTTGTCCACTAGGTTTGCACATCTCAGGGGGGATTTTGTCCCACTCCTCATTGCAGATCCTCTCCAAGTCATTAAGGTTTGGAGGCTGACGTTTGGCAACTTGAACCTTCCGCTCCCTCCACAGATTATCTATGGGATTAAGATCTGGAGACTGACTAAACCACTTCAGGACCTTAATGTTCTTCTTCTCAAGTCACTCCTTTGCTGCTTTGACTGTGTGTTTTGGATCATTGTCATGCTGTCACCCATTTTATGTCCTAGCTGAGGGAAGGCAGTTCTCACCCAAGATTTGGCGGTAAGGGAAGTGGTGGCTCATGGTTAAGGTGTTGGACTACCCCCTTCATGGTTGACAGTGCAGATGATATTTTTGGGGTCATCTACAGCATTCCTCCTCCTCCAAACACGCAGAGTTGAGTTAATGCCAAAGAGCTTGAATTTGATCCCACCTGACCACAAAATTTCCACCCAGTTCTCCTCTGTATTATTCAAATGTTCATAACTTCAGTCTGGCCTGTACATGTGCTTTCTTGATCAGGTAGACCTTCCGGGCACTGCCGGATTTCAGTCTTTGATGGCGTATATTCCTCACAGTCCTTACGATCATTAAATCTCCACAGGGTAAGATCTTGCATGGAGCTTCAGAATGAAGAAGATCGCCAGTTTACTTTGCGTTTCTTACATTTGCGAGGAACTGTAGCTCATTCCAGCTTTGTGTACGTCTACAATCTTGTCCCTGACATTCTCTTTAATATTGGTTATAGTGGGTATCTGACTGATTACATCTGTGGACAGGTGTCTTTTATACAGGTAACCAGCTGAGATAAGGAACCTAACCCTAACCCTAACCCTAACCCTTTAATGAGTCCCTTTAAGAGAGTGCTTTTAATCTCATCTTAAATAAAGCAATACCTTCCAAAGTCCACGTCCCTTTTTCTCTCTCTCAACCATTTAAAGATATCCATTTATCCATCCCATCATCTATCCATCCAGCCAGGGGCAGGGTGGCTCAAATGGTTAAGGTGCTGAGTTGTTAATCTGAAGACCAGAAACACCTGGGTTCAAGCCCCACCTCCGGCAAGTCAACCACTGTTGGGTCCTTGAGCAAGACCCTTAACCCCTCCTGCTCCAGGGGCGCTGTATCATAGCTGACCCTGCGCTCTGACCCCCAACTTACTAAGATGGGATATGCAAAAAATGCATTTCATTGGCTCTGTACACGTACCTTACACAATGAAGTTGAATATTATTATTATATTTATCCATTTATTGATTCAGCCATCCGTCTATACATCCCTCCATCTATTAATATAGTTATCCATACAGCCATCCATCCATCCATCCATCCATTGTTGAATAGTACAACATAGAATAAAACATTTTCTTACAAACTCCATGTCTCTTTCTGTCTCTCTGTTGTTGGAAGTAGTCATCCATCTCCTATCTGCCCATCCGTCTCTCTTTTCTTCTCTAAAACCCTTCACTTATTTATTTGCAATTCATTATCTCCACTTCATTTGCTCTGAATGTGTGTGTGTGTGTTAACAAGGCTCTCTGTTCTTTCTAATGTACTCTCTTACCCAGACAGAATACACACACACACACACACACACACACACACAGTGAGAGAAAGAAGAATGTCGTTTTACATGAAGAAACCAGACAGCAGTTCCAGGAACAGCTGAACAAAAGAAGATTGTCATCATTATCTCTAATGCTAGAATATAGATATCCCATCATGCACTGCTCCTGTGTTTAGGAAACAGCTGGTTTAGTCTGCCGTCAGGTGAACAGAAAACAGAAACAGTCTGAAATAAAGTGACGAAAAGCTTTGAAGAGCTCACCAAAAAAGGAACCATGAGAAACACCTTCCTCCCAAAACTCTGGATCAAAAACCTCATCAAAATGTCCTGTTCCTGTTCCAGGACAACTTCAAGTGTGTTACTGCATCATTTAGCAACACAAGAGATCCATTAAAGAGTCCAAAGAATTGTTACAGACATATTAGGAAATAAAGAAAGACAAGCAGCTAGGCAGAGATGGCAAGACAGACAGACAGGTATATATATATAAATAAAGAGAGAGAGAGAGAGAGAGAGAGAGAGAGAGCTGCACTAGTGGTCTTCTGACATCTAAATTGCAGTTACAATGAATATTTTTGAAACATCTAAAGTTTCTTCATTCCACTTCAGTAAGATTGTCATCCTGATCAGCCGCATTTATCCAGCGCGCACACGCACACACACACACACACACACACACACACACACCTGCTGCAAGTTAACGCAGCCAAGAGAAAAACCAAACCCAATTGCGCTTTATGTTTACACACTAATTACAAAGCACAGTGAAGAAGGTGTGTGTGTGTGTGTGTCTGTGTGTGTGTCT
>VCAZ01000018.1:2108027-2143027 GCA_005784505.1 Bagarius yarrelli
GAAAGAAAGAAAGAAAGAAAGAAAGAAAGAAAGAAAGAAAGAAAGAAAGAAAGAAAGAAAGAAAGAAAGAAAGAAAGAAAGAAAGAAGGGAGGGAGGGAGGGAAAGTAAAAAGCAAAAAGAAAGAAAGAAAGTAAAAAAAACATTGAAAAGAAAAGGTTTGGCAAGTAAAGAGAGAAAGAGGGGGAGAAAAGGCAAGAAAAAAAACAACAGAACAGATAAGAAGGTAAAACAGAAAGAAACAAAACATCAATCATCATTGTTCTATTTCAGCTTACTGACACTTTGATATAAATTTTGGCACCTCTTAATCCATCATCACTGACCTCCACTTCCTGTTTAAACCCCAAGCGCTTTTTAGCCGCTAGCTAGCGGTTCCTCATGACCTGCTGACACTCAGAGATAAGTTGTAACACAAGTCTACATGTAAAAGAGACAAATGCTGCACACAAGACCAGATGAAGGAGTGCTTTGTTCTTGTCCCAGATATTTTTCATCAGACCCTCAGCTGGAGTACCGAGGCCATCCAAACAGAAAACAGCATTTACAGCCAATAAAACCAGCTGCTCTTATGCAATCTCACTGAACTGAGCGTCTGGCTGCACTGATCTGAAACAGGAAGTGGAGCTCCCCAAGTCTGGGTGCTTGGCCCTCTTTATTTCTGATATTGGACCAGAAAATTAGTTCCTGTTTTCAGTTATACTTTAAAACCTATAAACAGTCGCCTGATTTTTATTATTGCTGTTCTTTTCAAAAAACACGATATAACCAAAAGTATTGGAACACCTTTCCATTATATTCGTCTGTTTTTCTTTGTTGGTCTCATTCGTCCTCCGATAATCACCTCCAGACCTCTGTGACTGCTGGGATTTGATCGTTTTAGTTACACTAATGTTGAAGTGAGGAGGTTTGGGGTTCAGTCAAGGTTCCAGTAGGGTCGAGTCCGAGTACAGGACATGGGAGCTCTTCCAGTCCAACCAGAACACAGCATGTCTTCATGGAGATCAGGGGTTTCGGTGAAGGAAGACTGGAACGATAGAACTTTGAGATGATTTCTAGATGATTGTGTGACTCAGGGTTTTAAGGTGAACACAAACATTTTTGTATACAGCGAATGGGTCTCCCACTGAAGAAATTCCTACATGGAAATTAAATTGACACCAGTGTCTGAGCGTGTAGTGCTACAAAAGCTGCTCTTTGAATAACGAAAGTATTTGGAACATCATCCCGCCTTCTCTCAGATGTGCGGCCAATAGAATTTCAATAGCCGCCGCCGTGTGTAGGCCTGCGGTACGACTTCAACAAAGCTGAATGAAACAAAGCACGACAAACAGAGCCCCAAGCGCGCTGTCTGCCGTCAGAGAATGAATGAACAATACACACGATTGTGTGGGAAATGAATAATTCACTACCAAAAAACACACTTTGCCAAGAAAAGTTGGAATGGAGTGATGTGTGTGTGTGTGTTTGTAAACACTGGGAATCAAACTGAAGACCTTTCCGATCAATAGCCCCAACACCTTAATCACCGAGCTACCACTTTCACCTTTTCTTCCAGTTAATCAGCTAATCAAGACTAGTTACTAATAAGACTAGTTAAGAAACTAGTAGATGAGTGTGAAGGTTTTCTTCATGCTTGTTTTCTTCACAGGAAAGAACCTCATCGAATGAACTGAATTGTAAAATAAAAAGATATTATAATAATAAATAATAACACTAATAATAATAATAAATAAATAACTGTAAAATCATACAAAGTGCTGGATTAAGTGTTATTTCCTAAAGCTGCCAAAGACGGTTTTAAAAATAAAATCCTGTGCACTTCTGTTTAAGAAAATCTGGCAACCTTAGATAGAAGATAGAAACCGAAGAAAATCAATTAAAAATAGAATTCGGAATATACGAAATTCTTTACGAAATTCCGACTTGCATACTTTTGATCTAAAACTAGCCGAAGCTTAATTTCTTTTCCAAGTTCTTAAAACATCTACAATTTAACCAGTTAAAGATATTTACATTTACATTTGTGGCATTTAGTAGACAGTAAGGGTTAAGGGCCTCGCTTAGGGGCCCAGTTTGGTGGTGCTGGAAAGTGAAGCTATGACTTTATGATCAGGAGTTCCAACACCTTCACCACCCATATCCAAAATGACCTATACATTTATTTAATTGAGTAGTTGATGGTTAAGGGCCTTGCTTAGGGGCCCAGCCAGGGCAGCTTAAGGGTCCTACACCTTCATCACTGAGCTACCACTCTCCCCTGATAAATATACAGTATTGATATCATGTAGGTTCATTTGCATATATATCACATCACGATATTATCTGCACGATAATATCGTGATAAAGATAATAAAACGATATTTTGTACAAACCGTTAAAGGCATCCAGGTGAAAGTAAAACGATACATAACTGCATGGTTTGTTTCATGATAATAACCTGTTCAGAGATGCCCTTGGCTTTGGCCCACAGGTGGAGGAGGTCCAAGCGGCTCGTGCATGTGTTTGGATGCATTTCCTCCAAAAATCTAAAACAAATACATTTCTTAAGTAATAATATGCATGCAGTCCAACTGTGAAGCCTAGCAGCTTAGCATGAGCCGGAACCCGAAAAGCAACACGACGAGTCGCGTCCTGCAGCGCTGTGCATGTTCGCAAAAATGCAAAAAAATAAAAATAAACAATAAAAAAAACCCCGCACATCACGGGGTCTTAATTAAGCGTGGAAATCAATTTCACGTGCGACTTACGGGCTCGTGACGTCGCGGTCGTTGTCATCATCAGCATCATCGTCATCATTATCATCCTTTCACGCAGATCCCGGTGTGCGGCATGACGGCCTCGCCTTCAACAAACGCACCTAAATCGTTTTTTAGATATATTACAATAAATATTACTGTTAGTATGGACTAATTGCGGGGTTGACGCGCGTGCCTATACGGACAGGGTTTCCTCGCACGTGCAGCGTATAAGTTACATCTGGCACGTTTCCCTTGAGCGCGCTGAGCGTGTTAGTGTGTGTGTGTGTGTGTGTGTGTGCCGTTTCTACACAGCAGCTGCGAAACAGGGGAGGAGCGCGCGACGCAGCGTTCGCTTGGCTTGGCGAAGGGGCGCGCACCAATCCGCACCGCGCGCGCACTTGTTGGGTGGTAGTTGCTAGGATTTCATGTGTATGTGTATCTGTGTAAGAGCAACGAGGTGCTGTGTATTTGGGTAAAATCGGGACGCGATGACGTGTGCAGCACAAAGGTGCAGGTGCTGCCCTGTTGATAAGCCCCGCCTCAATCAGTGCAATAATAAATAACATAATTTATAGCTAGAAAGAAATACCCCCCTCAAAATACCCCAAAATTAATAAGAATTTAGGAATAAAAAAATGTAGAGATAAGGGATTTATTTATTTGTATTATTTCCTTGTAAAGTTGTGGGGCAAAAAACATTCCAACAGACAGGGGCATGACATGGAACTCCTTCTGTTGCATGGAGGGAAATTAAGAGTTTGGATGCATGGATGTAAAAACGATAAAATCATCCAGCACACAGCCATCCATCATAAAATCATCCAGCACACAGCCATCCTGCATAAATTAATCCAGCACACAGCCATCCTGCATAAATTAATCCAGCACACAGCCATCCTGCATAAATTAATCCAGCACACAGCCATCCTGCATAAATTAATCCAGCACACAGTAATCCTGCATAAATTAATCCAGCATACAGCCAGCCCATCATAAAATTAATCCAGCACACAGTCATCCTGCATAAAATCATCCAGCACACCAGCATAAAATCATCCAGCACACAGTCATCCAGCATAAATTAATCCAGCACACAGTCATCCTGCATAAATTAAGTCCAGCACACAGCCATCCTGCATAAATTAATCCAGCACACAGCCATCCTGCATAAATTAATCCAGCACACAGCCATCCTGCATAAATTAATCCAGCACACAGCCATCCTGCATAAATTAATCCAGCACACAGTCATCCTGCAAACTTAATCCAGCACACAGCCATCCACATAAAGCATCCAGCATAAAATCATATCCAGCACACAGCCATCCTGCATAAATTAATCCAGCACACAGCCATCCTGCATAAATTAATCCAGCACACAGCCATCCTGCATAAATTAATCCAGCACACAGCCATCCTGCATAAATTAATCCAGCACACAGCCATCCTGCCATCCATAAAATCAAATCGCCAGTCCAATCACCACAGTCATCCGCATAAAGTCCAGTTAATTCCTTCAGCAGCACACAGTCATCCTGCATAAATTAATCCCAGGCAGCACACCAGGTCATCCTGCATCCAGCACACAAGCCATCCTGCATAGCCAGCATAAGCCAATACCCAGCATCCATACAATCACCCAACCAACCTTCAGTCATCAAACAAACAGCTATCCAAATACAGTGACCTGACATTAAATCATCCAGCACACTGTCATTAACGTGGCATCCAGCATTTATCCTCCATACAGGGACCTGGTATTAATTTTTCAGTACTCTGTTATCCAGCATATAAACAGCTATGCAGAGACAGTGACCTGGCATCAATTTATCCACCATACAGTTATCAAAGCAAGCACTCATCAGTCAGCAGGCATAGGTTATAGCTTTGGAATAAGAGAAGAAAAATGTTATAGGACCGTAATAATGCATTTATTACCAAAAGTGCCATTACCTCGTACGCTATTCCCATCACGTGCACTAGAGGGCAGCACAGGCTCATCTTCAAATTCATCATCATTCAGTTCACATATTTATCTAGCAGTTTATCCTCTTATTAGCCCAGCATCTAATTATTCATCTATCCATCCATCCATCCATTCATCTATCCGTCAATCAAATTCTCACCAACTGCCCACCTCTGATTTAATGAACTTTACAATCATTTCCTTTATAATCCATGAATTCATCCATGTTTAAAGCAACACCATGTTGTTTTTTAACCTAAAAATAATGTCTCTAAAATTATTCCAGATGTAGAGCAACACTTAACTGGGCAAATTTTCCTGCCACTGCTACCTAAACAGTCTGCTAACAGCTACAATCACTGCTTCCAGTACGTGTATGTGGATGTTAGATTTTTTTTGTCCAATCAGATTTCAGTTTCTATGTGCCGCCATGTTAATCTAATCTGCCTTCAGAATCAGTAGCGCTGCCCGTGGAACTTACACTATATTAGCAATGGCAGACTGATCATTGGTTAATATTATTAAACACTGTTTCTGCAACCAATCAGATTTCAAAGTTGCCTTACAGGTCCAGCTAGCTGGCTCATAGTAACATCAGCATTTTTCTGTCCTCTGATTGGTCAATTAGAGTAAAACTGTTACAGCCAATTTTAACTATCAAAACTCGTCTGTACCGTTAGATAAAAATTTGTACGCCCACAATAGCTGAGGGGAAGTTCGGTTAACCCTGAAGATAACTAGCTTGTCTCAGCGCAGGAAAGAGTTTATTCCCCACTTCCAGCCCAGCGGCGCCGACCGGTAACACTGACTTACAGCCTTTAACTGTCTGATAGATTTTATTGATATCTGTAATGTTTTTGTGACGTTATATTAATATTAAGATAAATATTGATTCTGAACCGCTCCAGATGTTGTAGGTGGTACAGTTGTGGTTGTAGTGTAGAGGTTTGGAGTTGTGTGTTAGCGGGTTTCTTGTCTCTCTGTCTGTAATTCCACGCCGTGTTATACTCTGTGTTTGTTTAGTATTGATGGATCCTATTGGGATGTGATAGTGGGGGGTATTAAGAGGGGTATCAGTCGGGTAAATCCACACTGAAGGACCAGGAACTAAATGCACCGCCCACCATTGCATAATCAACTCATGTTCATGTTTATTCATTACTTACTTAGCAGACGTCTGTCCATGTAGACATCCACCACCAATGTCTTCCTTCATCCATCTTTCCCTTCATTCGAATCAATCTTTCCTACAGTTCCTTATCATCTTTTTTTTTAAATTATCAATCCAGCATCATCAGTCCACTCATCTAGATTGGCAATTCTGTAATCTAGTCATTCATCCACCTACCCACTATCTTTATATCTCATCCATCATCTGCTCGGTCTAATCTGTCTGTCTGTCTGTCTGCCTGTCTATCTATTGGGACATCTAGAACCTGCATATTCTACTCATACATACATCTTTTTTTCCAACTATCCATGTCTATCTACCAATCCACCCATTGCTGACTGCGACCCATCACCAACCTACCTTAATCCCTCCATCCATCCATCCTTCCAGGCGTCTAATCTCTGCCTACATTAACCTGTACATCCATCTATCAGTTCTTTCATCTACCCATCACTACCTCTTCCAGTTGGAGAAAGCATCGATTCCTATTTATTGCTCAATCCAGTCCAACTCTACATCCATCATTCTCTCCATACAGTTACGTCTCTTTATCTATCTATCTATCTATTAATTCTTTTTTTATCCACTTATTGATGATTCTTCCCAGCAAACAAAGCTTCTTCAACCTACCCATTCTCCATCAATTCATCCATAACATCTCTGCATCCATCCATTTATCTATCCACCAGTCTCTCCATCAAGCTCTCTCCGTCAATTCATCCATAACATCTCTGCATCCATCCATTTATCTATCCACCAGTCTCTCCATCAATCTCTCTCCTTTAATGTATCTATTAAATCTCTGCATCCATCCATTTATCTATCCATCAGTCTCTCCATCACGCTCTCTATCCATCTGTCTGATACATTAACACATTTTTGTTGGATCTGTTAAATTTCTGGGTTGAATTGACAGAAAAGATCCTCTCAACCATTTCGTCTTTTATCACCGAGATACAAAATTGAAGCCAGATGGCGCCTAGAGGTAATATTTCTAAGGCTGTAAACACACACACAACCACACACACACACACACACACACACACACACACCTAACAGTTTGATAAATAAGGCATAAAGACTTATGGTGGTAAAAAAAAGGCTACATAGTTCTATATATATATTAAATATAGCCTGGAATTTTGTCGAATCATCAAGTCACCTCCAGCGGTAGCATGAAACAAGGTAAATTCATCCAGAACTAATTCCAGTTATAAGCAGGAAGTAGACACTTTTGGTGCTAGAAGAGCAAACCCAAATCCTGGTGTTGAAAAAAATATATCAAGACATGACGCTTACAACATCCAGAACATCCATACATCTTTCCAGAGTGGCAAGCAGAAGCTACTGCAATAAACATGTTTTATGGGCGTCGGCCTTCTGATGTTACATAAACCTGATGTATGGGACTGTGTATCAGGTTCCTTATATTAACAAAGTGTAAAACGGTAGCCTAACACATGACTTATTTAAGCTCTGTTAGCCTTTTAGTGCCTCATATTAACTCGACCTCACTTAGCATTACGGTGCTAAGCCTCAGATCGAAACCTTATAGGCTTGCATAGCTAAACTTTTGTGTTTTAACCCTTTCCTGGTCAAGCCTAGCTAATCATGTAGCATTGGTATGTATTTAGCTAAAACCTGTCAACAGATCTTATTTATTCTTCTAAACAGTTCACCATCTATTTAAACCGTACAACCCATAACTGCAGCTTTTATCATCTAGTCACAATCGAGGACCAGATCTCATAATTAAAGTAAGAAGTATAAAAGACGTCCATTTAAAAGTTTCGGGTCTAAGCAGCTTGGCGTGTGGTTTAGAGAGATCTTCTTTCGAGAGAATCATGTGATGAAGTCTGGAATGAAATCAAAGTGTTTGATGTAGCTGTGTGTGTCCTCATGATTGAAACATGCCCAGCTGTGGTGCTGGATGGTGGCCTGTGCGTGTGTGTGTGTGTGTGTGTGGGGCAGCGGAAGTGTTTCGTTATACGCTATTGCGACCTAATTATGCTTGGGCGGAAATTTCTAGAATTTCAATAGCATTAGCGTTTGTTTCATTAGAACCTCTAGCAGCTCTTAAATTGGTAGATAATGAGTCTAATCTCCAAAACACCTGCCAACCAGATAGTACTTCCCAAGCGGCACAGTAGTCATAAATAGTCCTGACGCACCGGGTAGTACAGCATCATGTGGTTTCGGATGTTGCCCTGTTCATCGGGTTTGACCTTCATCTTTATTCTTATACCATCTCATAATAATAAAAAACCAGATGTGTTCCTGTGTAACAGCTGCGCTTTCCATTACATTTAGCAGTTAAACCAGAAGCAAGATAAAGACAGGGTTCTAGGTTACTGTAGGACCAAGAAGAGGATTAAGAAGAGAAATGGATGAACTTCCTGACTGGTGCCCAGATCCTGGTTCCAAACCAACCCTGACACTTTGCTGGTCTAGAGTCGAAACTGATGACGTCAGTGGGCAGATTAATCAGTTCATTAAGTTTCCTTGGTTTTGTCTGGATGGCCATCTAGAAGACAAGGTCCTCACTGGAAAACTGCCACTGTGGCTTATTTTTTAGAGATTATTAAAGAGACGCCAGTTTGGGCATCTTAGCAAGACACCCAGAATGAGTTCCAATTATAGCTGGGATCTGGAATGTTTCCCTTGGCAGAAGCAGCCAGGGTACACCAAAAACCCTGTGGAATGGTCGACTCATCTGGGGGCTAACATGTCCCTGTATCCCCTCAGACTAAGGAAGCTGTATTCCTCAAGGTTCTTCCTGGTGGTTAAGCTCCTCACGTTTTACAGGATTATTACAGTAATGTTTGGAATTCCCCCCCCCCAGCAATTCCAGCCCTTATCAGGCAAAATAACAACTAAAAACAAAAGAATCGACTCTTAACATTGAGTCAAATCGAATGAGTCGACTCACTGAATAGACTCAGTGTGTTTAGGACAAGGAGCAACGTTTCAACATTTATTGGGTCAGTCTGTTCAATTAATCATGTCTTTTCTCCAGACTAGAGGACGCCAAAATGTGTGTGTGTGTGTGTGTCATTCATACTCGTCTGAAGAGCCGTGTCGTTAATTAAACTCACCATCTAATTATTCATATTCCCATCCCAGAAAGAGCGCTAAACACCCACACACCCACACACAGGTAACAATAGTCTCTCCAGGGTCACATGAGGTTTTGTGACTATTAGCATATCTATTGATCATTTTTGACCTTTTACTTGATGTTCCAGCCTTATTGATTGAGTCTGCTGGTCAGGCAGACACACACACACACACACACATTCCTTTTAGTTACTCAGACACACTCATATCTCTCAATGGTAAAAGGATGATAAAGCGTCTGAGCAGGTGCATCAGTAAACATAGGCGTAATGGGGTAATTGGGATGCCGCTTTAATAAAAAAAAAACATTTTGTATCGTGTCACTGTTTATTTTCTCGTGCTCGGATCCTCGTTCAACATTCACGACTCACGACAAAACAAAAAGAACGTTTCTAAAATAATGAGTGAATGTGTGAATAACAGCATGAAAAACAGACAGACAGAGCGAGAGAGAGACAGACAGAGCAGGAGACACCGAAAAAGAAATCGTTGCTATGGGTACACATGCTCAGTGGCTTTTTTTTATATCAGACACAGACAAAATCATCCACACACACACACACACCCACACACACACACAATACAACCACCCACACCCACCCACAACACCCACACACACACACACACACACACACACACACACACACACACACACACACACACACACACACACACACACACACACACACACACACACACACACACACACACACACACACACACACATTTCTGGCAGATGCTTTTATCCAGAGTGAAACATTTATCTCCTTTACGGGCTTTAAACAGGGGGCCAATTGTGGCAGCTAGGGGGTATCAGCAGAACAACCCCCAAACCACTAAATAACCAATACACACACATACACAAACGACTGTATAGACTTATGTACACACAGTAAGTATAGTCAGCTGTACACACACACACACACACACACACACTTGTATATTTAGGTTTGGATTTAGGGTTTCAGGCAGGCAGAGCAGGGTGGGCTGCGACCCAAATCCAGGTTAGGGGTCACAACGTTCACGTCTTCTCTCTGGAGTAGTTCCGTCTCGTTGGCCATGATGTGGCTCAGCAGACAGGCAACAGCTTCATCGATATTAATGTTCTCCTGCAGAGAGAGAAGAAGAGAGAGAGAGAGAGAGAGAGAGAGACAATACAAAGAGAGAAACAGAGAAAGTTAGAAAGAAGAGCGAGAGAGAGAGAGAGAGAGAGAGAGAGAGAGAGAGAGAGATTCTTCACACCCAGTTTCACAACCAGGGTGTGGAATTGAAACACTAATGAATATTCATAATTACATCTGCATATTCATTAGTCTGTAACTCAGCAGGAAGTGAGAGACCCGGGTGGGGATATATAGTTTAAGAAGAGAAGGCATGAAAAAGTATAACAGAGAAAAAAAATAATAAAAAAAATAAAATGCATAGAGAAAGAGAGAGACAGACAGAAAAGAAACCAAAAAAAGAGAGAGATTCTTTACACCTAGTTTCACAACCAGAAAAAAAGGAAAGAAAAAAAAAGGAAAGTTATGGAAAAAAACGAGAGGAAAAAGTCTTCACACCCAAAGAAAAGAAAGTCAGGTGTCAAGTATGTAAAGCTGCTAATAAGGAACATAGCAGCACAGGTGACTGTTGCTATGACGACAGCCTGTCTGCACTTGTGCTTCGATGTCTCACCCCTGTTAAAACTCCGTACCTTTGCCGAGGTCTCGAACCAGCCGACGAATCCCTGCTCCCGGCAGAACTCCTCCATCCTGCCGGAGTGTTTCGCAAAGGCTTCGTCTTTCTCCTGGTCACATTTGTTGGCGAGCAGCACGGCGGCGATCCGTTTCCCCCCGGAGACCCTCACCTTCTCATCCAGATCCTCCTTCCACTTCCTCACCGCCTCAAACGTACCCGAGCGCGTCACGTCAAAAACCACGAAGGCCCCGAGGGCATCCCGGTAGTACACACGGGTCATGTTCCCGAACCGTTCCTGACCTGTGGAAAGAGTGGGCGGAGTCACAGAAGAAAGATAAATAAAAGTTCAAATAAACTGGTGAACGAAAAGTGCAACAGCAACGTGCTAAATATTACAGACATCAGAGGGTGGAGTCAGGACATCTGGAGGCTATTCCAGATGTTCGCCTCACTCTTACACCTATAATCTCGTCTGTTCTTCTGTGCAGTAGATTCCCACTAGATTGGGTCATGTGACTGTGTGGATTTGATCATCGAGTTCCAACAGTATTAATAGAACCTTTAAATGTTGAGGTGAGGAGGTCTGGGGTTCAGTTGGGGTTCCAGTTTATCCCAAAGTGGGTTTGAGTCACAGTCAGGACATGAGAGTTCTTCCAGGCCAATCAGAACACAGCATGTCTTCATGGAGATCAGGGGATTTGTCATGCTGGAACAGGGCTTTAGTCTCGCAGTTCCAGTGAAGGAAGAACCAAATGATACATGTCCACTAACTTTTGGCTGTTTAGTCCATTAAGATGGACAATTACACTGTTTTGGGGGGACATTTCTCTTAGGCTGGTGTTAAACACACAAACTCCAGCTTTTGTCCAGCTTTGTGTAAGATTTGGAGGATTAAGAGTCACATGCTGTGACGAACGAAAAAAAAAAAAAACCCCAAACAAAAACCATGTTAAAAATGAGACGACGTTTAAACCAGTTCGAAGAAAGTTTATCATCAGTAAACATATCGAACGGCGTGCTGGTGGAAATGTGTGCGAGAGAGACACGTTTACCTGCGATGTCCCACAGCTGCAGCCGGATGGTGTCCTGCTCCAGGTGGAGCACTTTGAGAGCAAAGTCCACGCCGATGGTGGCTCTATAGTTGGAGGAGAAGTGCTGATGCACGCAGCGTTTAATGATGCTCGTCTTCCCGACGCCGAGGTCTCCGATCACCAGGACCTTAAAGCGGTGCTCCCTCTTCTGCATGGCGAGCGGCGAATGAGACGCAGCCGCTCCGCGGACAAAGTTACACGTTGTTCGGAGATTTAAGGATTAAGGCTTAGACCTGCAACCCCGACCTGCTCCAGCAGTCCTACTCAAGTGAGCAGATACTGTATCATAAGTGTTGGCACCCTGCGAAAAAAAATTACTGGAAACCAACCCAAGTGTGCCAAAGTATTTGTACACCTCAAGCACAGATGTATCCCATCCCACCCCACCCCAAAAAGTTACCCGACATTTAAATAATAGCTTTAAGGAAAAATTGGACAAGTTTAAAAACAATAACTGCAGAAGATTTAGAAGGTTTAAAAGGCAGTCTTTATTGTACAAAAACTAGCATAAAATTGAGATCAGATTAAGAGCAAACACATTGTACACCATAAGAGAACAGTGGAATTAAAACATTTGCGTGGACGTGTGTACGGACGCAACATCTGAAATAAGTACATCGACGCCGCTTCCCTTTAAATCCTTTGAATCTGATTAACGAACAAAGGTCATTTATTAGTGATGTGGGAAAAAAATAAATAAATAAAATTGGTGTGAAAATTTGCCAGTGCAGCAGATGCTGATCATAAGGAACGAGAGTGAAACCAAGTGAGCGGTGGGTGGGACTGATAAAAAAAAAAAAAAAAAAAAAAGGCATTATTAAATTATTTAAACATCGAACTGATCAATCAGCTTTGAATTCTAAAATAACTGCTGACGTTCTCGAGAACTTCACCATGACTGCATGACCAAACGCCTTCGAATCGCATTACAGTGACGCCATTTTGAATTCTGCGCTAACTAGAAGATTTTCCCGATGCAGCCATGGCGGTTCGCCGGATTCAGAGCGACGGCAGTTTTTCAAATTAAAAAAACAATTATAATAAATCTTCACGTTTTTAAAAATTACGCTAGCAACATAGACGCTTGAACAGGAAGTGAGCTCAAAGCTGAGAAACGGGCTTGGCTGCCACAGCGATGCTCTCTATAGCGCACTCGTCGGTGCCACGACGGATTCGGAAGTAGCCGTTTTCGCCCCAGCCGGTTCCCCAGCTGTTCTTCACGATCCAGTACTTCTCACCCGTCTCCTGGCTTCGCCCGTATCCCACCAGCAGCACTGCATGATTGGTCAGTTCGAACGGATTGATGGAGTCCTGCAGGCCGGTATGATGATAGATGCCCTCTTTGTACTGCATGAAATCCGGGTAAACCTCAAATGCCACACCCAGGGGGCCGTCCTTCACCAGTTCGAGCATCATGGCGGCTTCGTTGCAACCGCCGTAGAAGCCGCCGACGTAGTGGTAGTCGGAGACGTAATGGCGAGGACAGTCGGACGAGACAGAGCAGGGAGAGTCTTTGGCGGTGTAAGGGAAGCACTTCTCCTCCACGATACCGAAGTCCTGCACGTATTTACCGATCAGATACGGGAAACCGCCATCACAGCCTGAAACCAGAGCGCCAATTTAAACGGTCATACATTTCCACGACAACATGAACTACATGCAGGGTTCAGTACAGCGTGTACAGGCCAGTTCTGTAGTGCAGAATCATGTGACCTTGCATAGTTGTGAAAGTGGCACACGTTTAAGTAGTAAACGTGTGTGTTTGTGAGGGATGAAGACTACCTTGAGAGTACTGTGAGCAGGAGACGACCTGCTGAGGGCTGAAGATCGGCTTCTGCGTGTTGTTGGTCTGGACTCGAATTCGTGACTCCAGCATCCCCATAGTCGCAAACGAGTAGCAGCTTCCACACGACGCTAAAATTAAATTAATACATTGGTCACTTTTTTTACTGAACACTTAAATTTTATTGAAAATAATACATTTAATTATCCAAAATAATATAAAAAAAATTCTCTCTTCATTACTTTAACATTCTCAAAAGCACTGTATAAATAGTTTTTATGGTGTTACACAGGCCACGCCCACAATCAACCGATTCCGAGCCTCACCCTGATTGCGTACTGGACTGACGTAATCGACGCCGTTGACGTTCCTCCAGTCCCACTGCTCCGGCAGACTGGCGGCCATCTTGAGTAGCTCCGGTGCGACGGGGGCGGAGTTTACCCGTCTGATAAACAAGGCAGAGGGGTAAAAACATAAGCGAACCAAATTACAGAACTAAATCCAAGACACTCGAAAAAAAAATGGACACACTCTCCATAGTGGGGTTTATTTTGCGTCCTTGAAAAAAAAAAAAATATTCATACCATGTTAATTTTTTTTACCTTACAACCACAAACCTAAATGCATTTTATTGAGAATTTATGTGACCGACCAACACAAAAGTAGCACAACTGTAAAGTAGAACGATTTTTTTTATTTTTATTTCAAGCAAATAACCATGAACACACACTATCCCCTACTGTGAAACATGGTGGCGGCAGCATCATGCTGTGGGGATGCTTTTATTCAGCAGGGAAGGGAGCTAAATACAGGGCAGTTTTGGAGGAAAACCTGTCGGAGGCGGCAAAAGACTCAAGACTGGGAAGTAGATTCACCTTGCCGGCAAGACAATAACCCCAAACCCACAGCCAGAGCTACAATAAAATGATTTAGATCAAAGAATATTCATGTGTTGGAATGGAACAGTCAAAAGTCCAGACCTAAACCTCATTGAGCTTCTGTGGCAAGAATTCACAGACGCTCCCCATCCAATCTGGCTGAACTTGCGCTATTGTGCAAAGAAGAATGGGCAAAAAATTTCAGTCTGTAGATGGGCTAGTTTGTGTTGGTCGATTACATAAAATCCCTAAAATACATTAAATTTAAATGCTTGTAAGATGAACAAAACGCGTGTGCGTGTGTATGTCCGCACCGTGGGAAGTGAGACTTGTGTCCTCCGGCTCGTCGTGTTAGCTCCTGGATGGTGAGGATCTCATGTTCTCTGTAAGCTGTAGCTCTCCACGAGCGCTGGACAGAGTTAATGCGCTCCACAAAGCTCGCGTCATGTTTATACAGCTGCAGGAACCTGACACACAAACACACACTTCTAAAAACACAGCCACAGTATTGATACACAGACCCACTATCAGGAACACACTTACGGATAAGATGGAGGGACGTAGGAGGTTTTAGGAGCCAGACGTTGAACCTTTTTCCCAGTGAAACACGCCCAGTTGTTCCCCAGAACGTCATGAACCCAACCAGGAAGTGTCTGATCACAGTAACTAGTCACCACAGAGCCTTCCTGAGAATACTGAGAGACAGAGACAGACAGAGTGCAGGAAATCACGAGATCAAAAAAAAAAAAAAAAGAGAAATGAAAAAAAGGCAATAGAACAAGAGAAGGGAATCGACAAAAAAAAAAGAAGAAAAAAAAAAAAAAAAAAAAAAAAAGAAAGGAGAGGGTACAAGAGGAAAATAGAGGACAGAAAAAGAAGGAGGAGAAAGAAAAATAATAAATAGAAAAAGGACAGGATAGAAGGAACAATATGTGAGGGGAAGCGAGAGACAAGTGGAAAAGGGTGGGGGGGAGAGCAAAGAATGAAAAAAAGAAAAAAAAAATGGAGGAAGAGAAATAGGGAGAAAAAAAAAGGGGGGATGAGTGTGAATTATAACATAAGCAATCAAATCACAAATACAAATATTTGGTTCTAACTGAACATCCTAGTCGATGCGTGGATCTTTATCACATAACCAAACCTGCTGTGCGTCACGTGAGGACGGACAGGACAATGGAGGAGAAATAAGAGGGTTCAGAGAGTCATGGACAAATAGGGGAGACCAGGGTAAGATAGTTCATCCCTTGTTTCTAGGAACAGGTAGGAATCCCCAACCACAAAATGGAAAAGGGGAAAGAAAAAAAAAACAAAAAAAAAAAAAAAAAAAAAAAAAAAAAAAAAAAAAAAAAATGATTGACAGCATCTAAAGGAAGAGGAAACATTTTCTCTCAGGCTGTAAAGAAGATTGGCATGGGGCATTTGTGGTTAAAAAAAAAATCCATGACTAGATCAGATCAGATCAGATCAGATGAAAGACCAGGAAGTGTTGAGTCAAATGACAGACCAGACGCTGATCAGGAAGAGCTTATATTAAATATCGATGCCAAATATGTGCTATATTAATTTATTGGTCAGGGGGTAAAAAAAAAAAAAAACAACTTATGGATCAGAGAGAAAGACGACGTCCTGTTTGATCTACACGTCTCGTTTGATCTTAAAATGTCTTTGCGGTGGCAGGTGCGACTCTTCCTCACCATCCATTCGGTGTGAAACAACAGACACGGTAAAGAAATCAAACCAGACTTTTATTACCAGTCATGTGATCAGGTGCAAAACAGGAAGTGTTAAGTTTCCAAACAAGTCAAGTCATAAAGGGTCACATGGCATCACTTGAGACCGAAAATAACCGGTGTGTGAGTGTGTGTGTGTGTGTGTGTGTGTGTGTGTGTGTGTTCGTGTGTGTGTGTGGTTTCAGATAAGACACGAACCTTGAAGAAGCCGAACCATTTGTAGTCGTTGAGCACCACCTCGAAGCCCTGGTTGTAGATGATGGTGAAGAAACCAGTGTTTCCCAGATCATCCACAGCATCAGATAATTTCTGGAGGTGCACAGTCACGGACTTCACTGGTGGACCTACACACACACACACACACACACACACACACACACACACACACACACACACACACACACACACACACACACACACACACACTGAATTAACATCACAAGCTTTACTGATACCTCCTAGTGTGTGTCTGTGTGAGATCTTTTACCAGCACTGGAGCAGTCGATGTTTTTATCCTGTCCCACATTAGACAGCTGAAAGATCCAGGTCCCCAAAAGTTCTTCATAAGTACAGTTCGCTGGTGTGTCTCCTAAACAACCACCAAAGCAGCAAAACGCCACCAAAAACAGTGAAATCACCTTCATAACGCACGCTTTTCCCGCAAGTCCTGCCGTAAACGGTGTGCGGTGTCGAAACAAACGCCTGAGCGCAAGAAAACCCGAACTGTCTGTCGGCTGCGGAGACTGTCAGCGTCTTTTTCTGCGTGCAGAAGACAAACATGGAACACGAACGGGGAACTTCCCGCTCTTATCATGTGAGCGCAGTCACGTGACAGAGACGCAATAAGACGGAAGTGAAAGTATCCTTACGTTAAAAGAAAAAAAAAGAAAAAAGAAAATAAAGTTTATTAAAATGATGGTTAATAATATAATAATGCAATGTTTATGTGTGTCTGTCTATCCACTTGTCTCTGTCTATCTGTCTGTCTATTTATCCCCCATTTCATTTATTATTCATTTATTCAGTGTTTATCCACCTGTCTGTCTGTCAATCTATCTGACAGTGTTTATCTGTCTATCCACCTGTCTGTCTGTCAATCTATATGACAGTGTTTAACTGTCTATTCACCTGTCTGTCTGTCAATCTATCTGACAGTTTTTATTTGTCTATCCACCTGTCTGTCTGTCTGTCTATGTATCTGTCTGTCTCTTTGTGGTTTGCTTGCTCAGTCATTCCAACTGTTCTCTTTCTTGAGCTGTCTGTGGGTTCCTTTGATTAGTCTGTCTGTCTATCTATCTATCTGTCTGTCAATCTATCTGACAGAGTGTTTATCTGTCTATCCACCTGTCTGTCTCTCAATCAATCTGACAGAGTGTTTATCTGTCTATCCACCTGTCTGTCTGTCAGTCTATCTAACAGAGTGTTTATTTGTCTATCCACCTGTCTGTCGATCTATTTGGCAGTGTTTATCCGTCTATCCACCTGTCTGTCTGTTGATCTTTTTGGCAGAGTGTTTATCTATCTATTCACCTGTCTGTCTGTCTGTCTGTCTGTCTGTCTGTCTATCTATCTAATAGTCTCTCTGTGGTTTGGTTGCTCAGCCATTTCAACTGTTCTTTTTCTTAAGGCTGTCTGTGGGTTCGTTTGATTAGTCTGTCTGTCTGTCTGTCTGTATGACTGACCCTTTATCTGTCTATCTGTCAGGTTTACTTTTCCTTAAATCCCCCAAAGCCTTGATTTAATTTTAAAGAACTAACTTTAACTTTTATCTCTACATTCCTCTAAATCGTCAGATTAACAGCATCAGTTGATCAAACATTCCTGTAATCAAACCTTTGACCTTTCACACAGCTATCTGCCGCTACGCACATTGTTTTGTGTCAGCTAGCAATTAGCATTCAATGTCGATCCTTTGATCAGAGTGATCGCCAGCGCTAGCTTACATGAGACGGACCTAGCATACAAGTTGTTGTTAGTTAGCTTAACGTAGCTTAACCTATTTAGACGTTAGCGTAGCGTAAACCAGAATCTGAAGCCGTATTCGTGCAAAACCACTTCCTTTTCCGGCTGTAGGGCAGTTTCGATAAGGAGCGAGGAGTAATTTGGGATTCAGTGATCTAATCAGAGTCTGTGTGGAGAGACTGATTAAATTTAATTGGTCTTTGATTTAATTCAGACTTGATTCATTCACAGGCTAATTCATTCGCTGCCACAGACATTTCACACGCACAGTCGCACCTTCTCCCGGGTTCCAATCGCTTTGTGGGAGAAATTCCGGTACCGGATTTGGAGCTGGATCTGGAGCTGATTTTGTACACATAAAGTATAGGAACAAAAAGATCAAGCGAATATTTATATCCTGTTCATTTTCATCCAAAAATATCAAAATGTTTAATCGGTCTGTTTAATGTTTGATAGCTTTAATAGCTTTAGTTTCAGATTAAATTGGATTTATGGTCAAAAAAGGGTATCAATTTATTTATTTAGTTTTATTGTTAATATTGTCATAATATTATAACCCAGGGAAGGTTTGTTTCAAGGTTTGACTATTGCTCACACGGCTGTAAGTTTGAATGCAAGGTTGGTTTAATTTTCTGTCTGTCTCTCTGTGGGTCTCTCTAATCCCTCATTTTTATCTAGCTATCAGTCACCTGTCTGTCTGTCTGTCTGTCTGTCTGTCCGTCTTTAAATGCAGTCTGTGAATGCAAAACTCAGGATACATTTAGAGCTATTCATTAATACAGCAATCAAGCTGCCACTACTGGGTCCTTTACACACACACACACACACACACACACACACACACACACACACACACACACACACATTGGAAGTGGATGAAGTTTCTTCCACACACAGTGTCCCAACTAGGCTACCAGCCAATCACTATAAAGCAAGTGACATTCGTGGGTTTGACTGTGCAGGAATTAGTCACAGAGTGTATTTTTGATTCATATCATTACAGCCTATGTGTGTGTGTGTGTGTGTGTGTGTGTGTGTGTGTGTGTGTGTGTGTGTGTGTGTGAGAAAGATTAATATCCAGTGATGATATTTATGTGGTTTCATTTAAGAAAGCCTAGTTGTAAAATAAAGTGTTTAACACAGTGGTTACAGAACAAAACACACACACACACACACACACACACACACACACACAAACACATTTTTTTCTCCGGGAGGCCAGTAATAATAAGCTTTGTGTTAAAATGGTATGTGTGTGAGAGAGAGGCTCTAATGACACTACACACACTTCTGTGTGTGTAAAAGAGTGGGTGATTGGTGTAATTTCTGGAAATGCTTTCTAATTTGCATGTGTGTGTGTGTGTGTGTGTGTGTGTGTGTGTGTGTGTGTGTGTGAAACAGAGATAGAGAGACCCTTACCATACATCATTTTCGCCCACAACATAATTATATAAGTGTACCATCTGACAACACACACACACACACACACACACACACACACACACACACACACACACACACACACTTGCACAGACATACTTAACCTTGACAACCAAGTATTTATTTAAAGTTTCTGGATTTCCAACAAAGTATCAGGAGGTCCAACAAGCAGAGTGGGGTGGGGGCAGGTTTACTTTGTCTCACCTGTCAATCACAGTGACACCAGCCAATCATGTGTAAGTTCATGTATGCAGAAGTGGGCAGGTTGAGCTTTCTCTGATTGTGTTATGTTTATTTAAAACAAGGTATATAATAAAAAATATATATCTTATTTATATAAAACCCCAAGAATATTTTTTTCTAATTATGTCAATGTTCCCTACTAACATTTAATTTAACCAAAACATATTTTTAAAATGTATGTTGTGTCAATTTTATTGTTAAAAATTGTCACTTTTTGCAATTTTCTCTGGTTTAACAACAATAAATCATATGCACTTACAATACAATGCAATATTTTTTAAAAACATTTTTAAAAATTAGGATATTTTATTTATTTATTTAATAATCATTATAATTAGAATAAAAGGATACACCATATAGAAATATAACTATTAAATTATATAAAAAAAAAATAGTTTAATTTTTATTATTATAGATATGTTTATTCGGCTAATCTTTTATACAGCTCTCTATATGAAAATATTTCCAAACTTTAATAAGCTCCAAAAAGAATTTGAACATACAAAATTTCCTGAAATTTTATTTTTAATTTTATTTTGCCCCTAAAATATTATTTATCAAGTCTTTTCATGTTTTCTTTACACAGAAAGACACTTTTGCAGTAAACACTTTGGCCTTAGATTTCTTGTAGCCTTTATTTTTTGACCTTTAGACCAGCCTGCATTACTTCAGCTAGACACTTATTATGTAAATCTAACTAGTGATTTATTACCTGCAAAGAATAAATTCGGTCCCGGAGTCATCGTTCTATTCCAGATTTTTAATAAAGATATAGAATCCTTTCACACAGCAACACCATGATGTCAAAATGTCAAACGTTTTAAAAAAAAAAAAGAAAAGAAAGATGATTCTAAATATTCAATAGCATCATTTAACACAACGAAAAACCATTTCGGAATTGTAAATTAAAAATTACCTCAGCAATATCAGATTACATTTTACATTTCTTTACATCCAGAAAGATGATATACACAACAAAATTAAAAAAATTAACCAAATTTACTTAAGAAAGTAATAATAATAATAATAATAATAATAATAATAATAAGCATTTACAGTTTCATTTACACAGTTTAAACTGGCACAAGTTGAAAAGTGTGTGTTATGGGCAGATATTCCAAGCTTTAAATGTTGAGCCAATTTTAAATTTTGATTAGCTATTAAATAAAACAATCGACTTCTCCGCCATTACAAATTATTCTGTCTCTCACCAGAATAATATTTTTCACTTTACATTTAAATAGCGTTTTATTAGATGCTTTAGGTCCAAAAGTTTCACAGCACACTTTAAAAGACAATTATAAAATTTCGAATATTCTTAAAATTATCATTTGACGAATTTCCATTTTTGATAACTGATCTAATATATTCCATCACCCAAATTCTTTTCCACATGCTAAGAACCAATAAGTATTCTTTCTAATGACAAAATTCTTTACTTTAATTTAAAAAAACAAAAACAAACTAGAAATAAGAAAAAAACAACAATTTTTGCTTGTTCGATTCATTTCTTTAGGTCAAACGCGTCTTTTGCTACACACTAAATGAAGCCCTTTCACGAAGATAAACAACCTGATACAAAAAATAAATAAAATAAAACATATTCAATTCACCAATTTGAAGGATTGGGGGAAACTAGAAAGAAAAAACTTTTATTTGTATTAATTTTGTTTAAATTCGATTTCAATTAAAATGAAGGTCTTACATTATTTGCCAAAAAATAACAACAATATTAAAATTACCGACCTCCACTTTGAATATATGTATTTGGTGAATTAAACATTTATTTTGTAATATTTATTTATACAATAAATAATTGCAAATCCCTGAATCGTTTCATTATAAATACTGTTAGGTGAATTTATATTATTATAAATATGTATATTCAGCTAATGTAATACAGCTAATAATAAATTAATTTATATAATAATAGAATAATTTTTAATTTTTAATTTTTTATTTTTAAAATTGCAGTAAAAGTCTTTTGGATTAGGTATATTGAGGTCACTAGACACTTTTTATGTTCATCTTCCCAGAACTTCACGTCACCCATGTTCATCTAAAATAAATAAAGAAATCATATTTATGTGTGTTTACTGTAATATTGCTTTATATCTGGAATAGTTCAATAGTTTATAACTTTCATTATTTACCTTCTTTTTTTTCCTTTTTTTTGTTAACAAACAGTAATACGGCACCGTCAATATATAGAAACATCTGACGTCATTATTTTAATAAATAAACTCTTTTGGCACTACAAACTAGTCATTTTCTATTCATTATATAACAACAACTAAATATCTTAATGTTCTTTGACGGTTCGTGTGGTTGTGTTTTATAAGAAAAGACGTCTTTTAGGTTTTGGTAATTAGTTTTTAATTAAATCTAGTTTACATAAAGAAATTGTTAAAAAATGTTCTTTTACATTTGTGTGTGTTAGAGTTGCTTGCTGCATGTAGACAAACTGTATAAATGGAAGGCAAAAGATAATTTCGGTATAGACAGATGACATTTTTGCAATTGTCAGGGTTTGTTTGGGTTTTTTTTTAAGTAAGTGTTTTTAGTAAGTTAATTAAGCTAAAAGCCCTTTACGAATACATCAAGTGTGACTAGTATTATTAGTATTTAAATTAAAGCCCATGAATTATTACTCTATTGATTTAAAAAAAATCAGCAAATGATCTATGTATTTGTGTAACAACGGTGTAACAATCTTACTAGAATCGAATTATTCACATGATTTACTGGAACAATTTTAAACAAATCAATTCATTCACCTGATTTACTGGGACCATTTCATATGAATCGATTCATTTACTCTCCATTTATTCGCCCAGGACAATCTCAAATGAATCTATTTATTCACCTGATTTACTGAAACACTTCCAGTTGATTTAATTGATCCGCCAGATTTGCTGAAACACTTCCAGTTGATTTAATTGATCCGCCAGATTTGCTGGAACAATGTAATTAGATTCAATTCACCTGATTTACCTGAATCAATGCATTCACTTGCTTTACTAAGAGCAGTTCAAACGAATCGATTCATTTTAGCTGATCCACTGGGGCGCTTTTAATTGATTTGAATTAATTATTAGGTTCACTGTGACAATAATTATCCTAAAACCTCAGTCGATTTCTCTGTTTGCTTCACTAGTATTTAATTCACTAGTGTTGTGTTCAGTTTTATGCTAACAAACACTGCTAAACAAAGTGCGGACGCAGAGGTACGAGAAATTTGGTCCCACTATATTCAAGGTTCACAGAATTATGTACATTCATAATTAAACATCCTGAATGATTAAAAAACGAAGGGGAAAAAAAAAATCAGCCAAATAAAAGGAAAGAAAACAGGAAGTAGAAAGAAGAAAACTTGACCAAATTAAGGATGACAAATTGCAATTTAAGTATATTTACAGGATTTTGCAGGAATTAGAACGAAGCACTTTTTGCAGAGTCTGTTAAGTCAGGTCCTCAAGCCCAAGTACAATTAAAGCAAGTCCTTAGTTTCAACTTGTCCCTTTGTGTGTGTGTGTGTGTGTGTGTGTGTGTGTGTGTCATTTTTTTTTAATGCACACTGTCCAAGTGTTTCTCAGCCCTTTCTAATCTCTGTGCCTGATTCCAGCTTTGGAGGGACGGTCATTCAATCACTGTGTTTTTTGTTTCTGGTCCCCGTTATGCCATATATACACAGACACACACAGAGTAAACACTTCATTAAAAAATATCTCTAATTAGATGAGAGCCGTGTATATTTAAGGCCACTAACAAACAAACAAAACCGAGAAAAATATCGGCATTTTTCGTCACAATTTCGGAGAATGTCTTTAAAACGCTTCCGTAGCCGCGACGTTTGGCTGAATGTAACAGTGACAACATGTAAACACGCACACTATATATACTGTATGTCCGTGACACTCGTCCTGGTTTTCTTTGTGTACGATTCTTATAAAAAAAGGACGAATTCTGGGTTTCACTCTCATCGAGGATCAAAAGATAATTTGTCGTTTTAGCTAATTAGCTGGAAGTTAGCTAGCGGAGAATACGGAGCAACATAAATGTTAGGATAAAATGAAAGGTAACTCATCAAAGGTACTTGATTGAACCTTTAAGGATTCCATTATACCTCCGAGGTATACAGTACCCTTTCATTTGTTTCAGACTGCGCCTCGGAAACCCCGCCTCCGACCCATCGTCAAAAACTAGTTTCTGGCCAAGCTACATTTCCCAAACCACATTTCCCAAACCACTCCGGACCTGTTTCTCATCTCTCACAGACTATTTATTCTTCCTGTTCCTTCACTTTTAGTGTACAGTTTTGTTTGGTCTAGCTAAGCAGTAATGAGCATTTTCTTTCGTATGATTGACTTTGTGTACCGACCTTGTATTCCTGTTTATGTTTTTCTGCCTGCCCGACCCTGTGAGCTGCATACTGATTCCAATGGTGTGTCGTCCGACTCTTTATTGCACCATTGTACGTCAAGGAACAAGGACACCATTAGTCATTCGTTTACCGTGACTACATTCCGTTTTTTGGGGGGTTTTTTTTTAGGAGGGGCATTTTATAACCTTTATTGAGAGAATAAGACAGAAGTTGAGTGGGGTAAGAGGGGGCAGAAAAGCCCCGAGCTGGAATCGAATCCAGATCGTCCAGAGAGCAACACTGCTATATGTTTGTGCTATATGTATATATCTTTTGTTGTTTTTGCAATCTCTGTCTCTTGTTCTTAAATGAATGTCACAAGAAAGTTACCTTTAAAATAAATGATACATGCCGTGTGATAGATCTTCATCGGAGATATTAGAAAACATTTGGTTATCACACCATCCCTCTTTCCTAGATCTCTGGCCGTATTTCTCTGGGACACTGTTATTGATTGATTTTTCCTAATTAACCTCTCGAAGGACTTTATATTATGTCCAAGATGCTCTTTTTCATCGACTTTCATTATTATTATTATTATCGTTGTTGTTGTTGTTGTTGTTGTTGTTTTTAACCCTCATTTTCTTTGTTCTGTCTCTACCGTCCGTTAAAGTCCTTGGCTGTTTGCCAAATTCAATAGCAAAAACATGTAAACACACACCGGGAATCCATTATCTTCAATCTTTAATTAATATTCACATCGCTCTCTGGCGTCCAACGTCCTTATAAGGACGAAGAGCTCTGGCTGTAATGCCGCAGTACCAAGCATTCGTATTTAGGAGACGATCCAGACGCAGGAGAATTCGAGATGCTTTCCGATGCCACGGAATCTCTAAACGGCGATGGCGGCGTCAATGCCAGGATTTCCTCCATTTCTGCTTTCGAAGCCTGTGACTCGTGAGCTGTGGTTTCCACAACCGTCTCTTTGTCGACTGGAGGATCTCCGAGAGGACAGGAGGCGGGTGGGCGGCCCACGTTAGACTCAACGGGTGGGAGGGGTTGGACTTCAGCGTAGGTGGTCATGGTGGCTGGCATGGACATGTCTCGGGACAGGAAGTAAGGGTGTGGGGCTTTTGAAGGGCGCTGTGGTGAACTCGAAAGCATCATGCTGTTCAGTTCGCTAATATTAGCTGTGAAACGGTTCACAACGCAGCTGATTTGCTCCATTAGCGAGCCCTGGGATGAACTTGAGACTCCGACCCCAACTCCTGATCCCCCGCCGGATCCCACTCCTCCGGCACATGATCCACTTTCTCTTTGCGCTGACTGGCTGACGTACGATGAAACGCTTATGATCTGTTCATCATCAGGATCTTGGCTCCGCCCTAGGAGCTCTCCCGCCCTCTGACTCACAGTGCTGATTGGTGACGGGGTTTGGGGACGATATGTAATCGGATATCGCTCCTCACTCTCAGCGACTGAATAAAGCATCTTATCGGTTGCGTTGTCAGGTGACACCTCCTCCGAAGCCTTGGAGAAAGGCTTAATCACTGCCGTCTGGTTGTTCTCGCGCTTTTTAATATGAAAAGAGAAACGCTGCCACAGGTGGCCACCTTTGGAATTGCGTTCCGTCTGAGCCCATGTCACAGATTTACCGTTAGAGCTGCAGAGGTCAAAGACAACAAGCAATTATTTAAACATCACAACATGGGAAGCAATGCTAAAACCAGTTCTTACATTAATAATTATATTTAATATTTTATTCATGTAATTACATTTTGTCCATGTTACATGTAAAAAAATGTCCGTTTATTATTGTTACATTGTTGTAGCCCATGATTCCCTCACCTTAGTTTTTTTTTTTAATGACTTAAAAAATAAAAATAAAATAAAAATTTAATGCGAACATTCTGAACAACGCACGTTTTTTCATAATTATATTGCTCGTCCACCGCTAGACGTCCCTGTGCCAGTTGTTACTATAGAAACAAAAACATTATCAGAAACCTGCACTGCTGTCGCTGATACAGAAATTATATTCTGACCAATCAAAATCGAGTATTAAGTACAGGCTGCCTGGCTCGGTTACCGTTGCCCTGGTTACGGATCAGATAACGCTCTTTACTCTGTTTTGTCTTAGGTTTGTACACATTTCCACCTGCTGTGGAATAAACGAGTGCAGAATGAAAAAGTTTGTTATGATTTTCTTTGGCTTCTTTTGGATGTTTAGTCTAAAGAGCTTAGGAATGGAACTGTTTTTCCACACCTGCTTCACAAGATGAGAGAAAAACCGTACAAATATAAGAAATTGTTCATCCGTCGGTCAATTCGTCTATCTCTTGATTTTTTTTTTTCTTTATGCTAGCAGGAGTAAATATTACGGCCGTTTGATTGGAGAATGTTTTCGAATTTAGGGAAAAGGTCACGAACGTTTACTTTGAACGAATAGCAGCGGAATTGCAAATTTAATAAAAGGGCAATGTCTCCGTCTCTCTCTCACTCTAGCGCTTTCTTTGGCATACACGCTTTTTATAGCTCTGTCTTTAACAATGTCCATCTCTCTCTAGCTTTCTGTCTTTCTATTACACATACTCTCTCTCTCTCTCTCTCTCTCTCTCTCTCTCTCCACCCTTCTTGTTATTTCTGTCCCCTTGGGGTTAATTAGCCTTGTTAGTTTCGACTTATCTCATTATGAGCATGCAGATTTTATCAGGTACTGTTGCTTGAGTACAGGAAAACATTCTGAATGTGAGAGGACCGGAATCAAGAGAGACAAGGTGTTAAAGGAACAGAGAGAGAGAGAGAGAGAGAGAGAAAGAGAGAAGACAACTGCTGATACATTAAAGAAGTGGAAGAATTAAAAAAAAACTGTACTTGGTACTCTCTCTCTCGCTGTCTCCCGCTATTTTTCACTCTTTCACACACACACAGTGTCAAACCTGAGCGTGTCTCCAGAAGAGGGTCGTCTTTTCCACAGGTTGGCGAGGCTGCTGGTGGGCGGCGGCGTCTTTTTACCCAGCCCCACATGCATGCGCACGGCCGTAGATGTGGTAAAGGCACTTCGGACATTGCGCTCAGGTTTGGCCAGGATGACGTAGACTTTGGGTGCAAACATGCAGCCGAGCGCCACGGTGCCGCTGAGGCTCACGGAGAAGCACGTAGTCACGATCTTGTAATCCGAGCCAAAGTAGATAGGCACGAATGCCAGCCAGATGACGCACGTGGTGTACATGGTAAATGCCACATGCTTGGCTTCATTAAAGTTTGCCGGCACATTGCGCGTCTTGAAGGCGTAGAAGGTACAGCTGAGAATCAGCACGCCGTTGTAGCCGAGCGGCGCCACTACGCCCAGGTTGCTAGTGTTGCAGATAAGCTTGACCTCTCGGATGGACGGATAATGGAAGACAACGTCCGGTGGCTCCAGGACGAGCAGAGTGACTATGATCCCGAGCTGCACCATGACCAGGAAGGAGGAAATGGCGAGCTGGGCGCATGAGCTTACAAACCGTGGTTTCTTAGTGCAGATCTTCTTCTTGCTGCCTGCCAAGATCCGCGCTATGCGGTTGGTTTTGGTGACCAGAGCCGAATAGCTCAGGGCGGGTGCCAGGCCCACCCCAAGGCGCTGCAGGAAGCAGGAAGCGATGCACGGTTTGGAGATCAGGCAGAAGGTGCAGATGTAACCCAGTCCGATTCCAAACAGGATGACGTAGCAGAGCTCGCGGCTGGACGACTTCACCACAGGTGTGTCGCGGTACACGACAAACACAGCTGCCACAAAGAACGTCACCAGCAGACCGAGGCAGGAGAAAACCACTGCTGCGATAGGCTCCGGGTCACCCCAATGCAGATACTCCACCGGGATTGGGTCACAACCTGCAAAGGGATGAGAAAGAGAATCAATTAGCCGAAAAAAAGAGTCGGTTTACGCCTTCCTGGTTTTGCCAAATGAAATTTGTTCGATTTTTAAGCTTTTTCTTGCCGCACATGAGAAAAACATACAGAGCACAGCTAGCAATGCTAACATAAACATAACCTAGCACTTCAACCACGGTCAAACTAAACCTCCGGATCATGTGGCGGAGTCTATCAGAGCGCTTAACAGAAACAGAAAGAACGACGTCAGGCTCAGCGTGAGACAGAACGATACGATGAGCGAGATCCAGATGGAGCTCCCGATTTTCCTCACCAAACACTGAAGCGGTGACAGCACTTCCTCAAGAAAGGATGTGCCGCAACACACGCTGAGAAAAAAAAAAAAAAGGATGTGAGGCTGCGTCTCCATCTGGGATTTAGAGTGTTGACGTGTCAGTTATCTCTGCCATTATTTAATTATTTATTATATTTGATATATTTGTCATTATATATTTATTTCCCTGTTGCAGTAGTGGGATGACACTAGTTTGTACGGAAAACGTATACGTTCGCTGTTACCTGATTTTCTAAGTGTGTCACAGCTGCTTAAGTTTGATTGCATGGAAACATCATAAAAACATTTTTTAGGACTATGTAGGAATATGTAGAGAGCAAAATGTGGAAAGGGAAGTGAAAAGACATACATTTGGCAACCCTAATTATAACCATTATGTCATCCATTTGTCAAGTTTAGTTATTCTTTACAGGGCTAACCATTTTTTTAAACGTATTTTACACCTCAAAGCTGTGGACATTCTGCCTTTGATTGGATAAAAGGTGGGGGTTGCCAAATCTGTGCAACAAATGCATACCACCAAATTTACCCCAATGGCCAACGAACGATTCAGACAAAAAAAAATTTCTGTATACGCCGTATAGGTCATTTTTTTTACTAACAATCCTGAAGGGACAGGCCAGACTAGTGGCTACCATTTTAGCTGGTAAAATAGAAATTGAGTAAATAATAAAATAAATATTATTTATGCAACGTGCTAAATTTTCTACAATTTTTTTCTACAATAATTTAAAAAAAAAAGATAAAATACAGACTTGGCAAACACCGGGAGTTTATGTGATATCAGGTGTTGTGTGATTTCGTGATGTATTACGCAAGGAGTCATTTATTCATTTATTTTTTAACGTAAATAAATAAAAACGTAAGCTCAAGACCAATGCCGCAGTCGCGTCAAGCCGGTTTTCATACTGCATCTGCAATCAACACTGAGTGAGAGAGAGAGAGAGAGAGAGAGAGAGACACTAGAGACAGTAAGACAGATTTTGCTGCTTATGGCAGTGTTGTTCTTCGTTAATATTAAAGACACCCCGAGACTCTGCAGGAGAAATGTGAAAGTTCTGTAGTGGGACAGTGCGCTAATTAATTATTCATCCCGCCTCATTAATTATTCATGGCTGTACTTCCTGTTTATTTATTACTGTTCTTATTACTATTACCGCAGTTATTATAAATATCATAAACTGGCCTGGATCTGTCGTGCTCTCACTCACCTGTCTCTCTCTCTCTCTTATCATCTCGCTCGTTCTCTGTCTGTCGAATTATTAATCACTTCAGTGAAGTAATAAAACGAAATACAAATGAAACATGTCAAAACATGAATGTTGAACGAAGAACAAAATCTTTCTGTCTGTCTGTCTGTCTGTCTGTCTGTCTGTCTGAAGGCATCTTGGTGCTTTATTTACTGCCTTTCCTTATTAAAGAGCTAATGAAAAACCACCCAGCCGAACGGAACAATTCGCCTCCGAAAAAGACAGGAAAGCAATTTGTTTACAACCTGTCTTCTTTTTCTCTCGCTCTTTCTTCCTCTCTTTCTTTTCTCTGTCACCACAACACACCCAGTCATGCATATAAACACCATCCCGGCCAGATTACTTCACTAATTTGATTTTATTCATTCAGACAGATTTCTGTTCCTTTCTTTCTTTTTCTTTCTTTCTTTCTTTCTTTCTCTCTCATTCTCGCTCTTTCTATCCTTCTTGTTGCATTCTTCTTTCCTTTACATAGACTCAAAAGTTTAGTCAATAGATACCATCAAAACACCAGTCTATGAGATGGGGCTGTGTAAAAATATCAGTACAGCTAAGTATCGCAATATTTTTTTACAATAGCGTATCGATATTCTAACCTCAAGTATCGATACATATTTAAATGATGTAATAAACCGATTAACGTTTATGTTACTAATTCATTAAAACCCTCAGTGCGTGTCAAACGACTTCCTCGTACGGCCGCTGTCTCAGAAGTAAGCATGGCAATACAAATTTCTTCAGAAATTCCAAAAGGTTCACTTTAATCCTGCACTTTCTGCTTAACTGAAAACCGTACAAAGAAATCTTTATGGTCTTCTCGGCATTGCAGATCACTCTGCGACGGTGAAACGTTCCAAAGATAAAGGTCACAGACTGTTAGCAAAAACATCGGGCGGTAGACGCTATTGATGAGGTCGTCGGCCCAGCAGACGCCGTTCGGTGCTTGGACAGACGTCCTGAGAGACACGAGAGAGGCGAATTTCTCAGACCTGTAGTCAGGTTCAATTCCAATTCCACAAAAACCAAATGCGGCAGCTTAGCAAAGTTACAACGCAATGAAAGCTCTGAGAAGAATCTGTCCAACCCTCTCCAAAAACTCAATGTTCTTTCTATAATAGAACAACCCGACCAAGCACCAAAACAGAGAAACAAAGCTGATCTCTCATCAGTTTTTAGAACATGTTTGTGATTCAATCCAAGCAACACACTCAGATTGAACCCTGAATCGTGTGTGAGTTGGTTTGTTAGGGCTGAATCAAAGTGATTCACCGAATCAGTTCCTAATTTTATCCATTAGAAAATAATTTAAATAAATAACTAGACAATACAACTGGTTTAAAAGCAACTACTTTGTGCATTACGTCCTGGTTTTAGCCGACTAGGGTTTTTTTGTTTTTACAGCTTCATCCTGTGACTCAGTCTTGCATCTTAATAATTTGATTCATTTTCTGCAACTGAGTCAATTCATGAGTAAAAGTAATGTGATAGATGAATATTGTGGCAGCAAAAAATTGTGTCAATTCTTACAAAAATATATCTCCTTATATGGTGTTTTATGATAATGATGATGATAATAATGAAGGTAAACCCGGATTAAACTTTATTCTTTCGTTTCTTTGTATGTTTAATTAGTCACATGTCTGTTAGTACCTGTGAGGTCATCAGTAGGCCAGGATCCGAGTTCGCAGGCTCGGCACGTGTACTCATCGAACACGTACTCGTTCTCCTTGCAGGGTGTGCACGTCCAACAGCAGCTCACCTCACCCTTACGGATCACCTGCAGAGACGGAGAAAGGGAGAGTGAGACAGACGGACATAGAGAGAGAGAGAGAGATATAAAAAAAAGAGAAGGAAAGATCTTAATCCTTTATTATGAATACAGACTTTAAAAGGACAGTCAGATAGATAGATAGATAGATAGACAGACAGACAGACAGACAGACAGATAGTCAGGCAGGTAGATAGATTAGATTGATCGACAGACAGACAGACAGACGGAGATAAATAGGATTTAGCAGATGTGTACAGTGTAACCCTACACACATTAAGGTCCTCCTGTGCTTCTAATTAATTAAAGAGCCCTGAAGCCAATTACAGGTTAAAACCAGATTAAATGTTAAAAAAGTTCTATCCAATTTAGTACCTGGAAAAGTGTTGAATGAGCTCGGTTATAACCCATCAGTCCATTTAATGTGTGATAAATCAAGGGCAAACTTGAGGCTGACATTTTGTTACCATTTCGAGAATGTCATTAAGGCCCACAGTGACATTTTACTAATTCTGTTTGATGGGTTAAGGTCCGCTAGGGACAAAATAACTCTAACTTTCCTCTGAGCCATGAAAAAACAATTTTTTTACATACATTACCTGAATTTCTCCACATATATAATATAGTTTAATATATATTGAGGAAGGGTCGAATTACTGACATGTGGGTGGGGCTAATTGGGCTGTGGTTAATAAAGACAGGTGTCTTTTCCCAGTGATCCCAGTACTATAAAAAAATCATGGACAATACCATGGTTTTATTCAGAGGTTTAAAAATGCTGTATGTGTGTGAGACCCTAGTGAAGGTGTACAAGACAGTGGTGAGACCAGCCATGATGTATGGTTTAGAGACAGTGGCGCTGAGGAAGAGACAGGTGGCAGAGCTGGAAGTAGCAGATCAGAGGATGTTGAGGTTTTCTTTGGGAGTGACAAGGTTGGACAAGATTAGGAACGAGTTCATCAGGGGGACGACTTATGTTAGATGTTTTGGGAAAAAAAGTCAGGTAAGCCAGGTTAAGGTGGTTTGGACATGTACAGAGGAGGGATAATGTATATATTGGTAGGAGGATGTTAGAAATGAAACTACCAGGCAGAAGGCAAAAAGGAAGACCAAAGAGGAGGTATTTGGATGCGATAAACAAGGACATGAAGTTAGTGGGTGTGAATGAGAAGGGTGTAGGGAATAGGTTTAGGTGGAGACAGATGATTCGCTGTGGCGACCCCTAAAAGGGAACAGCCGAAAGGAGAAGAAGAAGAAGAAGATGTGAGACCCTGACCTTGATCTGCGCTTTAGCGCAGGGTTCGCTGCAGACTGACTTGATGATGCTGTCTTTGTTTGGCCAGATCTCGTCGTCAGCTATCTGTAGGCCGCTGATGTCCCAGCTGCCCACGTTGGTGTAGTCGTAGTAGTCTTTCCCCATCTTCTTAAAGTTCATAATCACGTAGCTACACACACGCACACACACACACACATTCAAAGATGGATTAAATGAATTAAATAGTCACAGTACCTTACCGGTAGAATCTGAGACTTACTGGCAGACTGACAGTATTATAGCCTGAATAACTGACCAAGTGTCTGAATGGGTGACTCACTGACAGATTGGCTGACTGTATGACTGGGTGATTCTATGTACGTTTGAATGACTGGGTGACTTGACTGACTGAATGACTGGGTGATTTCAACTGAGTGACTTTGACTAAATAAATGATTGGGTGACTCTCTGACTAACTGACTAAATAATGTCTGCATGACTAACTGATCTACTAAATGACTGACTAGCTGACCTTTTGAATAACTGACTGTCTGAACAACTGACTGTCTGCATGGTTGACTGCCAACATGACTGATTAAGTGTCTGATTAGCTACTGACTGAATGACTTTCTGACCAACTGTCGGAATGACTGAACTAAGTTATTATTATATGAATAACTGTCTGTGAGGCAAACTGTATTAACAAGTAATTGAATAACTGGTTGAATGACTGAGAAACTGACTGACTGATTGAGCAGATAAAAGGCTAATTATCTGTCCTTACTAACTGACATACTAACTATGTGACTGAATTAAAGAAATGTGTGGTGGATAAATAAGCTAAATAACCTAGTCTGTGACTATCTGTAAAATTGACCATATGACTGACTGAGTGACTGACTAACTAACGGACTTACTGAATGGGTGATTGACTAAGTGACAAATTGTCTGTATGACAAACCGACACTGTATGACTGATTCAGGACAATGACAGAAAGTTTGACACTGCGTACCTTCCCGGCGAATCTCCGTTCTCGTCAAAGTAGATGTTTTCTCCGTTCACGCCGGTGAAGTTGGTCTTCATGAGGAACTCTAAAAGTTTGGACCCATCGATCGGCCGCATGGCATCGCAGAGTCCTGCCATTCCGGGGCAGAGTGCTTTTTGCATCTTGTGAAGCCCGTGCGCCATGCTGTAGATGGCATTTATGACAAAACCCATCTTAGTGTCCTGGGCGTACTGCTGCCTCAGCGAATCCCGCTCTGAGGGACAGAAAGGGGATGTGGTCAAAGTCACAGAGTCAAAGAACAGACTCAAATGATGAAACATTTACATTTATAACATTTGGCAGACGGTCTTATCCAGGGCGTTGGGAATCGAACCTGGGTCCTCAAGTTGGTAGTCCAACAACTTAACTTAATACAGCTGCTTCAGTCATTACGATCAGGTCTTTACTTCGGGACCTCAGTCTTGGACATTTGATTTGCACTCCAATTAGAGCACATGACATATTTGTTTCCACTCACTCCTTTTTTTATTTAGATATTCCTTTATGACAGAATTTTACCTTAGTGCCGCTTCTCACTGAAAAAGGGTATTTAGTTTCTTGCTTATTAGCCAGGTGTCATCAACATGGATGGGTATAAAGGGTCGGAAATCGTGTCACCCTAGTGTAGAAGTGCTAATCATTTCCTCAGAAATGCTTGTGGGGGTAAATCAAGTTAGCTAGCAAATGATGAAATTCATAAAAACATCCTGCCCGTAGAAATATTTGCTATTGGCAATTGATCTATCTAAAGGCTTTATGGTTAAAGTGGCTGATCATCTGCCCCAAAGATTACAGTAGAAATTACTGTGTATGAGCATAACATCAGAACAGCTTTTTCTCGCTCTCTTTCTCTCTCTTCCTTAAACCAAAATTCAGTAATTGTGTAACAGACACAAACTGTGCCTCATTCAGTGTCCTCTCTTCTTTTCATATTGAAATAGATCTATTTGAACCTGTGGCGCTTTGATGTGATGCTCGTACAGTGTGTTTTTTGAGGATGAACAAAGAATGAAAGTGGGAATCAGAGGAGAAATAGAAAGCGAGAGAGAAAGAGAGAGAGAGAGAGAGGGAAAAGAAAAGAAATATTGTCAGAAGAGGGGCAAATAAGGGCAGAGCAAATGGAGTTCGAAGAACAGAACGACAGGTACTC
The DNA here is from genome assembly GCA_005784505.1 of Bagarius yarrelli. Taxonomy (NCBI): domain Eukaryota; kingdom Metazoa; phylum Chordata; class Actinopteri; order Siluriformes; family Sisoridae; genus Bagarius; species Bagarius yarrelli. The sequence goes on from VCAZ01000018.1 coordinate 2,142,864, forward strand.
GAAGTAAGAGTGTTTTTGGTGAAAATAGGTACAAATATAACAAGAATTATTTGTCACCGTGAAGAAAATGAGTTGAGAGGTCTTTGGCTTAATGTGACTGAGACATGTGACTGAACTGTTATTGCTCCAATTTTAGGGCAAATATAGAGCTCTGGTTAAAAAGC
>VCAZ01000018.1:2153027-2160527 GCA_005784505.1 Bagarius yarrelli
CACTACACTAATACTGTAGTCAAATTACAGCAATATAAAACTAATACTACAATCAAACTACAGAAATATAAAACTAATACTACAGTCAAACTATAGTAACACTACACTAATACTGTAATCAAACTACAGCAATATTAAACTAATACTACAATAAACGCAGTAATATTACACTGATACCACAATTAAACTACCGCAATATTAAATTAATACTATAATCAAACTGCAGTAACATTAACTTAATATTACAACCAAACTGTAGTAACACCACACTAACACTGCAGTCGAACTACAGAAATATTAAACTAATACTACAACAAAACTACAGTAATATTACACTGATACCATAATCAAGTACCACAATATTAAACTAATACTATAAATCAAACTGCAGTAACATGAACTGAATATCACAACCAAACTGCAGTAACAGCACAGTAATACTGCAGTCGAACTACAGAAATATTAAACTAATACTACAACCAAACTGCAGTAAAATGACACTGATACTACAGCACTGTTGTGTATATAACAGGTACACAACAGTTATAATAATACCACACAAATTTATAAATATCACTCGTCACTGCTGAACAAATAAACACTATTTGAAAGTTAATAGTAGTCTTTTTTGTAACAGTCGCTGGTTTTAGGTCCAGTGTGTCCCCATTCAGAACCTTTTAGTATCATTAGTTAAAGTACGGGATGTTGTGTACCCCTGTGGTACATGGCTCCAAAATACGTGTCTGGATTTAAAAAATCCTGAGCTGACATTTTTATCAGCTTGTTAACATCACTCTGAACATGTTACGAAATTCTGGGATTCAGAGTTTTTGGCATCAGGAAGTGTTAAGTGCACAAGGGCTCAGAGCTCGATATAACCCGGTGACGCGTAAGGACAGAAGACAGAGTAGTGATATGGTTAGGAGGGGTACGGTTAAAGACAGCAGGTACGATTTTGTGGATTAACGAGGCATTGAGATGACACACACTAATACAAACACACTGCAAAGCAAGTGAGTCAATAATATATAAAGCCTTCTTTATCCACTATTGGACAGCACAGTTTATGTCTAAGTGTGTGTGTGTGTGTGTGTGTGTGTGTGTTTTGCTTTTTAAATCCCCCAAATCTCTCATTAATCCTGTCAAAGTTAACACGAACGTAGTCAAGGAATGTCTGACAGCTGTGTAGACAGATGTTTCTTGTCTCTTTGCTGTCTTTTCTCATACGCCATAGTGTGTGTCAATTTAATCACGTCCGTCTGTGTGTCCGGTTTATTCCATTAAATGATAACGCTGGTCGCGGATGGTCATAGTGATGTAACAAACCCTTTATCAGCCACGCCCACTGAAACTGGAAAACCACTTTGATTGGTTAAATATTACTTAACCTTGAACAGATCGAAGCCTGACTGGTTGGTTCACACGCCAGTCAGACGCTCTTGTGGCGAATAAAGCTTTTAGTCTGACGGTCTGGACTATGTGAGACTTGTAACCTAGCAACATGCATATGTTCTTACACACCTTCATATCCTTATGAGACTAGATGATGATGATGAAGATGATGATGATGATGATAATGATGGTGATGTTGATGCTTCACAGTCTCAGACCTGCCGACGAGCAAAAACTCCCCGGTGAGGTTCTTCCGTCTCATGGCCATGAGGATTCCACGGACGGTCATGCCCTCGCAGAAACACACCACCACGCGCGCCTTGGGCAGTCGACTGCGCAGCTTCGCCAGCAGACGGTCGAAGCTCTGTTCGCCAGCGTTGCTCCAGATCTTATCGGAATGTGCGATGCAGATCCCTTCTTTTAGAGCCATCTCTTTAAACGCTGCCATTCCACTCTCACCGTAGTTACCTGGAGAAAGAGAGACAGAGAGACAAAGAGAGAAGGTACACACGATTATGATCGAAACGCAAAGTGTAGCAGTGAGAAAGACAGTATGGTATGACTGATAATATAGAGGTAAAATTTAAAAAAAAAAAAGAGTGAGAGAAAATAGATGAAGGTACAGAGAATAAAGTATAGAGAAGACCCCGGGAACATAAAAGGAATGATGTCATGAATGTAGTGCAGGCAAAGGAGAAACAAGACAGAAAAGATGATGGAGAAAGAAAAGAAGAGAGAGAGAGAGGTGCTATCATGTAAAAATAAGAGATAGAAGGAACAGATAATGAATGAGAAGTATTAGTGATAATGTGTGATTGACAGGTGTCGTTATATCCCCCACTTAAGGAAATTCTATACTGGTGAAAAAGGACGAATGCTATTGTATCGCACCATGTTTGCGTAGGCTTGTGTAAGTGTGTGTGAGGTGGTCACTGGTCTCTGTGGAGGCTTGTAAAGTCCTGTAATTAGTTTCACAGTGAGAGCATTAGAGATCACACACACACAGATGGTACACACACACACACACACACACACACAGAGTGAAGCGTATCATTAGTTGGAATAAGGCGTCGTTTTTCTTCTGCATGCTGCTAGTTGCTGACGCCGTTTAGAAGCAGACGAGCTCAGCCGCTACATCGCTTATTACCGCATGACGTATGACCTGACACCATCTAACCCCACAACCTGACCTCAGATCACATGACATTATATCGCAACCCTAATGAAATCAAATTAAGGGTTATGAAGTGTGTTAAAAGGGGGTGATAATGTTGAATAACAAAACATGTCATAACAAAACTTAATCGAAAATAACAAAGCAAACTAACATATAACGAAATGTTATGAGATCGCAGGAAGTAGCGTAACATGACCTGATAGAACAAAACATGATGTAGTCTAACATGCCAAAACATGACTTAATGCAAAGTAACATGACATACCACGAAGTACCGCCATGAATGATATAGCGTAACATTCCGTAATCTATGATGTTACGTAACATGGTATCAAATTACAAAACATAGCCTGACAACAAACTATCTGATGCTACATTATGTTACACAACGTTGTGGTGCGCTTCATCGTGCTACATTATGTTATGTACATTATGTAACATGACAATGCATCAACAATACATAAGCTGTACCAGTAGGTTGCTACACGCCGTTGTGTATGTATGTAATGTTGCTTAACATAGTGTAACAGCAAAATATATGATGCTACATAACGCGACGGCGCGTTACATAATCTTGCGTTACATCAACGTGTAACAAATGGCGTGTTAACAAAATACAGACGTCACATTATGTTACGTAGCGCTACGCTACGCTGTGCTATGCTTTCTTTCTGTTACATTAGCGTATGACGGAAAGCTCTTTGCTGATTGGCTCCCGCAACAGCGCGTGAACAACAATTGAAATTTGAACGCAGCAGGTGTGCCCTCGAGTTACGTCTTGACTGGGTTGCTTTCACTTCCTCGTGGTATTTTTGGTTATTATCATAGTGTAACATAACATAATGTAACAGAGAAAATGTTACCTAATTTAGCAAAACACACCTTAACAACGTAACACAACATTACGTCTTTTTGAAAAGAACATTGTCTTGAACTAACTCTCTTGAACTCCACAACTCTTAACTTGATTCTATTATTCGGAATTCGTCTAAGGCGAATCTCTGCACTGGTTCTGAAGATCTAGAATGCTCTGCTTGGATTTTCTGGGCAGAAATCTGGGCTCTGAGACGCTGATCTGGTTCTAGAATCCCTTCCTGGTGGTTCAAGACATGACCCTGATGTGGCTCTAGATCATCTGATAGGCTGCAGTGTGTTCTGGTGTGGTTCTGTGATCAGTGCAGGACCTGAAGCGTGCTACTGTCGAACACAATCGAGGTCCCGGTGTGGTTCTAGAATCAGGAGAACAATGATTCATGTGTCTATTTTTTTTTTTTTTTAAAGTTTGTTTGTTTATGGCAAATGAATACACTCATTTTATTTAACGGTGAAGCTGGAAAATAAGGCACACACACACACACACACACACACACACACACACACACACACACACACACACACACACACACACAGAGGGAACGAGGATATAAAGAGTTCACTGTTTGTATTTGGGCACTGTGTAAAAGAGGACATCCAGACATGACCATGTGACACATACATGTCTGACACATTCACACACACACACAGATGGAAAGAAAGAGACAAAGAGAGAGAGAGAAAGAAAAAGAGAGAGAGAGAGAAAGAAAGACAGGCAGATAGAAGACAAGAGACACTGTAGATGAATCGGCAGCGAAACAGTCTAAGAATAATTAACGCACATCGGTACGCTTGCAGACACACACACACACACACACACACACACACACACACACACACTCAGCTTCAGCAGACAGGTGCAGATGATGAGCTCCAGAGGATTCAATGAAGAGTCTTTTGAGCTTTTTAAAGGAACTCCTCTCTCCTCTTTTCTTTTTTCTCCTCTCTTTTTTTCTTCTCTTATTGTTTCACAGACCTTTTTGGTCCAATCATCTTTTTTATTTTCCTCTTTTCTCTTATCGATTCTCTCTCTCTCTCTCTCTCTTTTACACTATCACTTTATCAGCTTCATCGCTCTGTTTCTCTTCTCTTTTACTCTCTCCCATTCTCTTCTTCTACTCTTTTTATTTTCTTCTTTATTTTACTCTATCACTTCATCTGCTTCATCTCTCTGTTTCTCCTTATTTCTCTTTTACTGTCTCCCTTGCTCGTCTACCGCTCTGTTTCTCGCTCTCCTCTCCTATTTTCTTCTCTTTTCTTCTTATTGCTCTCCTTTCTCTCTTATTGTCTTACTTCCTCGCCTTTTTCTTCTATATTTCTGTCTCACCCTCTTATTTCTTTTTCTCTCCTCTCCTTTAGTCTCTTTTTCTCTCCTCTCTTCTCTGCTCTCTTTTCCTCTTTTTACTGTCTCATTTCCATTCATTTTCCTTCTCTGTTTTGTCTTACCTCATCTCACCTATTATTTTTTCCCTTTCCTCTATTCTCTCTCTCTCTCTCTCTCTCTCTCTCTCTTTCTCACACATGGCGCTCAGAGTGATGGAGGGATGAAAGGGGTAGGAAGTGAAGTAGATAAAGAAAGTCTTCCGCAGTGCTGTGTGCGGTTCAGTTCATTCGTCTTTGTCTCTCTGTTTGTCTCGCCCTCCGGCTGTCTCTTTTCCTTTCATTTATTTCACTGTCCAATTTCAACCAGAGTGGCAAAAACAGACAGACAAAGAGACAGACAGACAGGTTGCTATGGAGAAAAATACTTGATCCTGTCATTATTAATTATTCACCAAATGATCATGTGAAACAAAGACAAGCATCTGCATGTGTGTGTGTGTGTGTGTGTAGATGAACTCTCTCTCTTTTTTTCTTTTACACACACACACACACTCTGTTTTCCTCTCTTTCCCAGCATTCACACGTTTCACACACCAACCCACAGGAAGCAGACACATGGTGGGTGGGAAGTGGACACTTTTAAACAGTGTTGTTTTAGGAGTTTTCCAAGGAGCCATAGAGTGACATCACACGCTCTCTCGACCAATCAGCTCGCGGCTCCTTAACCCTAATCCAATCCAAAATTAAATGAATAATAAATAAAATTAAATAACGAATTAATTTGGAGCAAAGTGAGCAGTTCATGCTAAATCTTTTCCCAGAGATTTTCCTGTCTTTCTCTCCTTTTTTTTTTTTCTTTCATTCTTTCTTTTCTTTCGTTTCTCCTATTGAATTTATTTCCTGTTGTTTATTTTACTGTTTTTAATTTCTTGCATATTTTAATATCTTTCCTTTTTTTCCTTCTTGCATTTTTCTTTTTTTTCTCTTTTTATTTCTTTCTGTCTTCCCTCTTTTTTGTACTTTTCCTGCCCTATTTGTTCATTTATTTTATTTATTTTATTTATTTTCTTTCTGTACTTCCAGACTTTTTTTTTTTGAATATATATATTTTTTTTTTTTTCTTTCATTCAACTTTTTTCTTTCTTTCCTTCTTTCCACTTTCTTTCTTTTCCTCCTTTTTCTTTCTTTCCACCTTTGTTTCTCCTTTCTTAATTCTTCTTTTTCTTTTCCTTTTCTTTTCTTCCTGTCTTCCCTCTTTTTTATTTGTTTTATTTATTTATTTCTCTTAACCTTGCTTCCTGTCCTGTACTTTTAGACTTTTTTTTTTTTTTACAATATATTTCTTTTCTCTCTTTTACTTTTCTTTCATTCTGTTTTCTTTTGCTCGTCCTTTTATTGATCTTTTTTTCTTTTCTTTTCTTTTTTTTTCTCTCTGCTTGTTTCTTTTTTTGAATATATTTTCTCTTTTTCTTTCTTTCATTCATATTTTCATTCATTTTCTTCTTTCTTTTCTTTCTTTCTTCTTTCTTCTTCTTCCTCCTGTTCTTCTTTCTTTCCTTTCCCTTTTCCTTCCTTTCTCCTTCCTTTCTTTTTCTTTCCTTTTTCTTTCTTCCTTCCTTTTTTTCTTTCTTTTTCTTTTTCCCTTTGTTTCTTCCTCCTTTTCTTTCTTTCCTCCTTGTTTCTTTTTTTCTTTTTTTCTTCTTTCTTCTTCCCTCCTTTCTTTCCTTCTCCTTTGTTTCTTTCCTTTCCTTTTCTTTAATTTTTTTTCTCTTCCTTTCTCTTAACCTTGCTTCCTGTACTTTTAGACGTTTTTCTTTTTTTTTATCTTTCTGTCTTTCTTTTTTTTCTTTTCTTTAATTTTTCTTTTTTTGTCTTCCCTCTTTTTTATTTGTTTTATTAATTACTTTCCTTTTCTTTTCTTTCATTCTTTTTGTCTTTTGCGCTTCCTTTTATTGATCTCTTCCTTTCTTTTCTTTAATTTTTTTTTTTCTTTTTTCCTCTTCTTCTTTCTTGCTGTCTTCCCTCTTTTTTATTTGTTTATTAATTACTTTCCTTTTCTTTCTTTCAATTCTTTTTGTCTTTTGCGCTTCCTTTTATTGATCTCTTCCTCTTCCTTTCTTTTTTTCTTTTCTTTAATTTTTCTTTTTTTCCTCTTCTTCTTTCTTGCTGTCTTCCCTCTTTTTTATTTGTTTATTAATTTACTTTCAGACTTTCTTTTTTTAAATATATATTTCTTTCCTTTTCTTTTTTTTTTTCTTATATTTCTTTCTCTTTCTTTCTTTTCTTTCTTTCATTCTTTTTTTCTTTTGCACTTCCTTTTATTGATCTCTTCCTTTCTTTCTTTCTTTTCTTGAATTTTTCTTTCCCTTCCTCTTTCTTCCTGTCTTCCCCTCTTTTTTAGTTGTTTATTTATTTATTTCTCTCTTTCCTTCCTCTCTACTTGCTTCTCCGATGCTTCTTCTCCGCATTGCTGAATAACATGTTTAAGTCCATGCGAATGAGCCGTAACCATGGAAACGATACCGTATTAGAACAGGGGCATTAATATTAACCTGCCATTAGAATTACAGTCAGAAACACTCTCATTATTCACACGCTGCCTAATCTGAGCTTCAGGGTGACCTGTCTGTAGCGAACAATTAAAAAAATTACCTGTCTGTCTGTGTGTGTGTGTGTGTGTGTGTGTGTGTGTGTGTGTGTAAGAGAGAACAGAGAGAGACAGAAAAGAGATTACA
>VCAZ01000018.1:2165527-2243027 GCA_005784505.1 Bagarius yarrelli
GATTCATTAATAAACACGCAATAACGAATTCATTTCACGATATAAACACTTTAACATTGTTTTCATAGCGGCGGCTACACAGGGCTCGAGCCTGCAGCCGGTGTGTCCGGGGTCCGCGCGCAGGTGATTGAGTCTATGGCGGGAAATAAAATGCACGAGAGCACAAAGTTGAGCTCGTGGTGCACCGTAAAGACTTCAAAGGCTTTGGGTTTTTGTAACGCAAACACACATACACACAAAGAGAGAGAGAGAGAGAGAGAGAGAGAGAGAGAGGAAAAGAGAACGCGATCTCTCTCTCTCCCTATCACACACACACACACACGCCACAATTTATTAAAAGCACTGATTAAAAAAGAATCCCTGTAATCTTACCTGTCGCACGCGCTTAAATTCATCCTTATCCAAAGCTCGCGCGCTGCCTGGTTGTAGTTCTATGTGCACGCTGTGTATATATATATATATATATCTCTCTGTATATCCCCGATACCAAACACACACACACGGATGCGCGAGCTGTCCTCAGAAATTTCGGTTTTGCGGACGCACGACCGCGAGCCTCTCCTTTAGGTTTAACGTAGGTCTCCGCGCAGACACACACACACACACACACACAGAGACATCGAGCCTGTCCGACCTGCTGCTGCTTCTCTCTCTCTCCTCTCCCTCCTCACACACACACTCACTTACCCCTGTCTCTGTTGCGCGCGCGCCAGCGGCCAGTCGGTCCGTCCCCGAGACAATCCTCCTACTTCTACTCCCACGCGCGTAACCGCGAAATGAAAAACACACCGCGCGCGGCTGAGCATGCATGCACACCACACACACACTGTCTCTATGCTGTGTTTTCTCTCGTGTGTGTGTGTGTGTGTGTGTGTGTATAAAAGAGAGAGAAGAGAGAGAGAAATGTGACGCTTCTTCATACAAAAGAAATATTTTGGACGTCATGATGTCCTTTTTGTCGGTATGGGTGACCTGCAGAGCGCACGTGTTGTGCTGTCTCGGTCTGGTGTATATGTGATCAGTCACGGAAGCACTACCGCTCTTTTTCCCTCACTTCGTCCATTTTTGTTAAAAACGTCCTGAATTCTGAGTCTGAAACTTTTCTTTTTCATTTTGTTGTGTCTCTTTGTTGACTTTTCTCGGCGGGTAGGTATCACCTGATCATCACCATGGACTGTTATGATGGATGTCCCGTTCTGTTGGTGGACATCACAAAATAATAATGAATTACTGTATAAAATAAATCCAACCGTTATTATCAAAATCCAGATACGATACGAGTAAAAAGGTCTAAAATATCCCCCTCTTTTGTGGACACAGTGTAAAAGCGGTGGCGTATTCCCTGGTAGCTGTTCCGGGGTTAACAGGTTGGGATGGTTTGTATGACACCACCACCAGTTGGGTTAAAGTTCAATTCTAAACCCAGTGGCGACCCCACAGCACAACTGGTAATGTAATGTTTTTTATTTAGTTATTTGTTCTTTAAAATAAAAATAACCCACAATTAGTTCTTTTATAACCCCAATCGGGGTAAAACTTACTACCCTAATGAATGGGTTAAAATTAACCAACAATGGGAGTTGCTCGATCAACCCACCAGTGGTTATTGTTGGATCACCGGGGAAGAGTGCGTATTGGAAAGTGGTGCGCTTAGGGTTAAGGTGTGGCACTGGTACCAAAAGACCGAGGTTCGATTTCAGCACCACCAGCCACCACTGTGGGGGCCCTCTGAGCAAGACCCTTACCCCGCATTGTATAAGTTGGTCCTGCCAAATCCTGTAATGTAACATTTAACGTTCAGCGGGATTCGAACATACCGAATCGGTTACCGTGAACGTTCGGTAGCCTGGAGATACCAAATGTCTTTTTTTCTGTACTCATTTCCCCTGTTTATTCCCCTTGGTTGAAGGTGCTTCCAGCAGGGACCTCTCTACCTGCGGTATTGGAGTAATACAATGAGAGGTTGCCTGGGAATACAGGATTAGGCCCCCTATGTAGTGCGGCCGGGTTGCGTGGTCTGATATTTCATATGACTCATACATTGAGTTTGCGCTGGTTCTATATAGTATGATTACGATGTAGTAAGAAATAGCGGCCATGTGAATTTGTGCGGGTTTCCAACAATTTGAATCTTTTATGGTGGTATTAGGGGATAGTAAAGTGGCTATGTATTGCCGAATCTGGGAGGATTCGGAGATGGACATGGCGACTTGCTCACCACTCTTTTTTGCATCCTATATAGTATAAAAGTAGGCGATTTCAGACAGAATGATGAGACCAGAACATGCTGGACGCCACAGCCGTCTGTCCAATCACACCAAAAAACGGTCCATTCAAAAATTATATTAAAAAAAACATATTTAAAACGTTCGTTAGCGCTAGAGGCGGACTAGAGTTTTCAGCTAACTTAACTAAGTTAACTAGCTAATACAACAAGGCTAACAGGCTAACGGCTAAACTTGATTTAATGCACCTTAAAAAAAAGAGTCGTACTGTGTAAACTAGCAAGCAAGTTGCTGTATAAAATAAATATGTTGTCATTGGCTAGCTAATATAAAAGCTACATAAACATGAGCTAGTAACCTATAAAAAAAAAAACTGGGTCTTACTCAGATAATTAAGTTCTTTCTTGTTCTTTAGCTAACACAGCTAGCATGGCTAGCGAGTTTAGATTAGATTAGATTAGATTCAACTTTATTGTCATTGTGCAAGGTACGTGTACAGAGCCAATGAAATGCAGTTAGCATCTAACCAGAAGTGCATAAGTGGCTTATTTACAATCATCTGGTAAAATAAATAGGGTATGGTGGGTTTGATAATTAGGGGGGGGGGGGGGTGGGGGGGGGTTTGGGGGGGGGGGGTAGGGGGTGGGGGGGGGGTGGGAGATAAGGGGTTTGGTTACATTTTTTTGGGGGGTGGGTAAATAAATGTTGTAAGAAATAGTTAGATAGAATAGTAGAGGTGACAATAGATAGGAGTAGTGCAAAGAGGTATGATGAAGGTTGTACACGCAGTGCAGTGCGTAGTAATTATACTGTATCAGGGCTGTTCAGTGCAGAAACAGCCACAGGAAGGCGGAGAAGCTGTTTTTCAGTCTGTTTGTGCGGCTCTGAGGCATCGGTAGCGTCTGCCTGATGGGAGAAGAGTGAACAGTCTGTGGTTGGGGTGAGAGGGATCTTTGATTCTGCCTCTCACCCTTTGCAGACAGCGTTGATGTGTATTGGAGGATGAGTGTGATTGCCAACTCGTCTGAAATCCACAATGACCTCCTTTGTCTTCTTAGTGTTTAGTGTCAAGTTTAGTTTTGTACATACTCCATCTTAGGGTAAATCATACAGCAAGGAGAGGGTTAAGGGCCTTGTTCGAGGGCCCAACAGTGGCGGCTTGGTGGTGGTGGTGGGACTTGAACCCTGATATTTCACACAACAAACCCAGAAAACACTAAAAATTTTAGGATATAAATACTTGAAATCACTGCTGTTATTTATTTTTATTATTATTTCTTATCCCTGTTTGTCCTTTCGTAAAAGAATAATTGTGTGTGTGTTTAGGGGAGAAGCCATAAAACCTTTTACTTTTTACTTGAATTGGCTTTTTTTTTTGGATTAACGAGTGCAGGATTAAACCGCCATTAAAGAGCAGAAAATCTCTGAAACTGCTCCATTTGCACCATCATTCTCTTGCACTCTCCTACTCTCCTCTCTCTCTCTCTCTCTCTCTCTCTCTCTCACACACACACACACACACACACAGATGCAGCTAAGCCAGCAGGATTCCGCCTTGAGACTGTTGATCTCGGGGTGAACGAGGTTCAGCAAGGCCACACTTCCATTAACTCTCTGACGCACAGAAAGTGGTGCCGTTGTTATCGCGGACACTCGCATCATTATTTCAGCTCAGACGAAAGAAAAAAAGAGAGAGAAGAGAAGAGAGAGAGAAGAGGAGAGAGAGAGAGAGAGATTGAGAGAGAGAAGCGAAAGGAGAGAAGAGAAGTGAGTGTTTGTTATGCTGAACTGAGCGGGAGTGTGTGCGAAAGAGAAAGAAGAGAGAGAGAGAGAGTAAGTTAGAGAGAGAGAGAGAGAGTAAGTGTGTGTGAGAGTAAGAGAGAGAGAGAAAAAGAGCGTAAGTTTGTGTGTGTGTGTGTGTGAGAGTAGAGAAAGAGAAAGAGAGAGAGAAAGTGTCTGTGTGTGTGAGAGAGAGAATAGAGAGAGAGAGAGAGAGAGAGAGAGAAAAAGAGTGTTTGTGTGTGAAAGGGAGTAAGAGAAAGCGAGAGAGAGAGAGAGTAAGTGTGTGTGTGTGTGTGTGTGAAAGAGAGAGAGAGAGAAAAAGAGTGTTTTGTGTGTGAGAGAGTAAGAGAAGAGAGAGAGAGAGTAAGTGTGGGTGTGTGTGTGAGAAAGAAGAGAGAGTGTGTGTGTGTGTGTGTGTGTGAAAGAGTGTGTGAGAAGAGAGAGAGAGAGAGTAGAGTGTGTGTGAGTGTGGTGTGGAGAGAGAGAGAGTAAGTGTGTGTGTGAGAGAGAGAAAGTGATGTGTGTGTGTGTAAGAGCGAGAGAGAGAGAGTAAGAGGAAAGTAAGTGTGTGTGTGTGTGTGTGAGAGAGCGAGAGAGAGTGTGTGGAAGTGTATGAAGAGAGTAGAGAGAGAAGTAGTGTGAGAGAGAGAAGAGAAGAGCGTAAGTGTCGTGTGTGTGAGAGAGAGAGAGAGCGAGAGAGAGAGAGAGTGTGCATGTGTGTGTGCGAGAGGAGAGAGAGTGTGCATGTGTGTGTAAGAGTGATGAGAGAGAGCGTAAGTGTGGTGGTGTGAGAGAGCGAGAGAGGAGAGAGAACGTAAGTGTGTGTGTGTAAGAGAGAGAGAGAGGGTCGTAAGTGTGCGTGTGTGTGTGTGAAGAGATAGGCTGTAGGTATGTTAGAGAGAGAGAGAGAGTAAGTGGTGTGTGTGTGTGTACGAGAGAGAGAGAGAGAAGCGTAAAGTGGGTGCGTGTGTGTGTGAGAGAGAGAGAATAAGAGAGAGCGTAGAGAGAGAGCGTGATGGGTGTGTGGTGTGGTGTGAGAGAGGATAGAGTAAGTGTGTGTGTGAGAGAGAGAGAAAGTGTGTGTGTGTGTGTGTGTGAGAGAGAGAGAGAGAGCGTGAAGTGTAAGTGTATGTTAGAGAGAGAGAGCGAGTGTAACGTGTGTTGTGTGTGAGAGAGTGATAAGTGTGTGTGTGTGTTTGTGAGGAGAGATAGAGTTAAGGAGAGAGAGTAGAGAGAGAGAGAGAGAGCGAGAGAGAGAGAGAGAGACTGCTTGAGTAGGTACTGTCTGTATAGTATAGTCTGTTCTCAATACTATGATTTTAGGTACTATAATTGAAATTCAGACTAAAACCGCCATGTTGATATTGTCACATGACAACGGCGGGAAAAAATGTGATGATAATAAACCAGTGCATTAAACCACAAGGAACAATGTTATTTAAAACGTCGCCGCTTTCTTTCCACCATTTTGGAACATGACCAGTCATCTGTCCCGCGGGATCATGGGATATCAAAGTGTCCATCATACGTGTACCTCAGAATCCGGGTGGAGGTAGTAGATCATCCGGGAACTTTACACACACTAAGAATTCAGACATTACAAATATGGAAGTAACAATTTTTAGACGAAGTATTTAGGAGTATTGTTAACTTAGTATCTTTCAACCGAACAAAACAAAAAAAAAAAAAAAAAATGCCGACGTTACCTATTATAGCCATAAACCTACCAGAACGATCATAACAGGTTGTTAGCGTTCATTTCTGGGATGGGTGGTGGGCGTGGTCTCGCATCTCAGAACTGAACCCTGGGCTAAAATGTAAACCAATCACGTCACTCATAATTCCAAACTGACTATAAAGGCTAAAGGAGGAGTTAAAAAAAAAACCCTAACCCTAGTTAGATATTAACCTCTACTAATATATCAGCGGGGGTAAAATACAGTTCACCTAATGCCATTTTTAAGATCGGACACACTGGATCAGATTGGATCCGAAAAATTCCCAATGGTAACGTAAAGAAAAACGCTAAATGAAACTATACAAGCCATTGAAGTCATTTACTAAATGACTTATTAATCATTAACACACACCGTTATAACACACACCGTCAGATTAATGTACACACAGATTTACAACTCACTCAGGGATGCCAAATTGGATTGTAAAAACACCCGGGGGGGGGGGGGACCCCCAATCTGGCAACACTGTGACATCACAAAAAACAGTCATTTAAAAGCGCCTTAATTTAAGAAAGGGGAAAAGATTTAACAAGATTTACAAAAAAAAAAAAACCTTTATAATTATAGTGTAGTTGTGTACACACACACACACACACACACACACACACACACACACAGTGCATGTCGCACCCGACCCTTTAAAAAAAAAAAAAGTGCAAAAACACAATTTAAAATTAAAGCGGACAAATAAAAACTATTAAATTGATAAGGTTCTTTGCTCAGCAGCATCAGCGTTGTGGTGGTGGGAATTGAACCTACAATCTTCTGGTCAGCAGTCCAACATCTTAACCAGCGAGCTACCACTTCTTCCTTATAAGGTTAGAGTATTAAAGTATAAATGCTGTGCGTTTGGTGCTCTGTTGGTCAGTGGGTCTAAACTTGTGGGTACCGTATGTCGTTTCCAGATGGAAGAGATTAATAATAGATCAAATATTTATGAATCTATTATTTATATTAAATTACCTGTAGATTGGGATTGTGGGAATATTAATCCCTGTAGTGTAAAAAAAAAACAAACAAACAAAGGGACTCGAACCCTGTTCCAGCATGACAACGTCCCTGTGCGCAAAACCCCTGCGCTCCATGCAGACACATGATGTGTTCTGTCTATTATGGAGCAGAAGAACCCTCATGTCCTGTACAGAACACCTTTTGGGATGAACTGGATCCCAGACTGAACCCCAAACCTCCCTCACCTCAACATTAGTGTCTGATCTCACTAATATTATTAGACACATGACACAATCTAATGAAAAACCTGCAAAGAAACCTGGAGAGGACGTGTAAGACTAACATCTGGAACAGGTGTGAGATGTGATGGGCTGGTGTTCCAATACTTTTGGTCACAGTGTATTCGGAAGGGTTTTCTGAGGTTGGGTCACGAAGCACATGTTGAAACAATGTCAGAGAACACGGCCTTGATGTCTTATTGAAAAACCGTGTGGGTTTTTGTACACGTGTGTGTGTGTGTGTGTGTGTGTATATGTCACAGATAAGTCTAACGAGTCTGGTTACCATGGCATTCGTTTAAGAGACATACCGACAAGCCATGAGTGAGAGTGGAGGGTGTAATTGAGTGTTCACATACCAGTAGTTACCCCCCACACACACACACACACACAGCTGTGTGGGCATGAAAAGAGAAATCTTTCTGAGAAATTCCATTCATTCATTCATACACACACCATACAAATGATTCATATTCACATTTAAGCCAAACCTTCAGCTCTTCCTGTTGTTTTTCATTTTAATACATTTAAAAATGTACATTTTTTAATCAATCAATATGCATTTATTTATATATATACACAATTAATTAAGAATAAAATTTTACTTGCTTTTCTGTTAGATTTTTCTTCAGAGGGACTAATTATAGTTTTACTCACGCTGCCCTCTTGTGGTTAGTCTGCGCATAGATTTTTTTAAAAAAAATATTTATATGTATATCAATTTCTAGAATGTTTATACTCACTTTACATATTAATTTGTTATATTATTTGTGTACCGTGTTGAGATCTATGGTCACCAAAAGTTTGTACACCCCTGCTTTAAACCATTGCATCCTATAACACAGCCTACTTTACACACCTTCTACAGCACGGTCGAGGTTCACTAAAGCTGGAAAAGCGAATACTGGCCCCTCCGTCTGTCTGTCTTTCTCTGTCTGTCTGTCTGTCGCTTCTGTAGAGGGATTAAACTGGTTTTCAGGAGCTCTGTAACGTGACCATCGTATGATTCAAACTAATGGTGAGAAACAGTTTGGAGAGCACATGACACACACACACACAGTCTTTATACAGTATTGAAACAGCAAAGCTAAATGAGACAAAGGAAACTTTTTAAGACGGACAAAAGTATTGCAGCAACAACAATAATGACAAAGATAATATGTTTCGATAAAATGTTTAGATCAAAACTATCGGAACATGGAACCGACTGGTGGCTCCTTTCGCCAAGACCTGTCCGGCTAGATTAATATTTTATACAACTCATAGCTCTGAATTTTGACTCTTGGTGCTCTTAGTTTTAGGCATTTATTGTTAAAAATGATGAACCAAGAAGTGCCAAAGAAGAAAAAAAAAATTGTTGAAGTTTGGTCCAGAGTTGTGTAACACTTCTACATGTAACTACCAGGAAATAAAAGCTAAAAATCTAATTCATTGTCTAATAATACACTGATTTTAAACACGCATGTTTAGCATAGAATAATATGTTATGTGGTTTAATACCTCCAACTACTACCCAGTATTTTGGCTCCAGATCCTCCAAGAACCTGGTTAAGCAGACCGTTATATTTGGACTATTTTGCATTTAACATGTATAGCATTAGTTTTATGACTCATTTTTTTGTTCACACACACACACACACACCGTGTGGAATAGCTTGACCGCGTGAATTCACAAAGGCTGAGCCCCAGGGTTCTACTGGGCCTGATCCTAAACATGTGACTGTGTGTGGTTGAGGGGGTAAGAGAAAGCACAAACCCCTGCACTCTTTTAATCTTTTACACACTTCAGAGAGTTGGATGCTTTTGCCCTGTGAACATGCAGCCGATGACTGTTGTGCACATCTTGCTACTGCAGCTCATGTGTGTGTCGCACGCACAGTTCCCTCGACCGTGCACGACCACCGAGGCGCTCCAGTCTAAAACGTGCTGTCCCACATGGCCTGGTGATGGTTCGGCATGTGGCGCGAACTCAGGCCGCGGATTCTGCAAAGATGTGTCGGTGTCAGATCTGCCGAACGGGCCTCAGTTCCCACACAGCAACGTGGACGACCGTGAACGGTGGCCGCTTGTTTTTTACAATCGCACGTGTCAATGTGCAGGCAACTTCATGGGCTACCACTGCGGGCGAGTGCAAGTTCGGCTACTTTCGGTGCCAACTGCGCGGAAAGGCGCGAGAGCGTTCGGAGAAACATCTTTCAGCTGTCTGTGGCGGACCGGCAGCGTTTCATCTCGTACCTCAATCTAGCCAAGAACACCATCAGCGCCGACTACGTGATTGTGACGGGCACACGAGCACAGATAAACGAAAGCACGAATCCCATGTTTGCCGACATCAGTGTGTATGATTTGTTTGTCTGGATGCACTACTACGTGTCGCGTGACACACTCCTCGGCGGTCCGAACAACGTGTGGTCGGACGTGGACTTCGCACACGAGGCCGCTGCCTTCCTGCCGTGGCACAGAGTTTTTCCTGCTCTTTTGGGAGCATGAGATTCGCAAACTCACTGGAGACTTCAACTTCAACTTCACAACTTCACTATCCCGTACTGGGACTGGAGGGACGCACGGGACTGCCAGGTGTGTACAGACGAGCTGATGGGTGCACGCAGCCCGCTGGACCCGAACCTCATCAGCCCTGCCTCGGTTTTCTCCTCGTGGAAGGTAAACACCAACTTTATATTCTTATATCACCACTACACACTCGAGTCACGGGCTGTGGCCCAAATATCGATCCACAATAGGATTAAGGACTACACAAGCTTTACAAACTGCTGTTACACACTGAATGTCACCCTGTATCCCAAACCTTATATCCATGTAGTCTACAACAAGCAAGTCAAAGCAGCGCGTCGCCTGCAGGAAGCTTCAGTGTGGAGTGTGTTAACGGTTTATTTGTATCACTAGCTAGTTAGTTAGGCATGGTTTTTACTGATTTAACCGGGCATTCAGTTTTTGTTCCTTCCCCCAAAGCTCAAAAGAATTACGGGGTTAAAAAAGACATCGAGGCAAAAAAAATAACGGATTCCCAGCTTACCAAACATAAAGTGATGTTACCAACATTTAAAAAAAAAATGGTTGAATTGTGGAATACGTGGTTTTTTTTTAGACAAATGTGGTGATTGCTAGATTGTGGTGGCTAAATTAGCTAAAGAATGCATATTACACTAATTTGTCATATAAAGTGTAGGACTGAAGGTTGTTTGGATGACCCTAATTTTAGATTTAGTTCATTATCTAAGTGAAAATAAGCTAGCTATTCGGATTGTGTCTTATATCGTCGACATCTTTACAATTTCTTTTAGTGACCTTATTCTGTACAGTGCTGCCCAAAGTAGCATGCTGTACGTGTGTACCCATTTTTTGGTAGTCCTTTATGCCAGATGGTATACAATTTTGTTTTTATTTGTGTATTTAGTGTAGGCACTCTACTTTTAGAGCATACTGTTGTGTAGAGAAGTGTGGGAAGTTGAGAAGACCTCACCAGACACACAAACCGGGCCTAGAGTGTAAGGACAAGCCTGGAGCACATTCCATTAGCTCTCACACGCTCACGTGTGATTCACACGAGGGGTTTCAGCACCTCACGCACACACACCAAAGCCGCTTTACTCGGAGTTCACAAGGTTCACCTAAAGTTGGCAGATAGGAAAATCCTTCCTCGGTTTTTCCTCAAAAGCTTTTTTTGTGTGTGTAGGTGATCTGCACCCATCCAGAGGAGTACAACGCACGTGAGGTGCTGTGTGACGGCAGGCCTGAAGGACCACTGCTCCGTAATCCTGGCAACCACGACTCTAGTCGTGTCAACCGGCTGCCCAGCAATGCAGACGTGGAGTTTGTACTCTCTCTCACACAGTACGAGAGCGACACACTCGACAAGCGGGCCAACATGAGCTTCAGAAACGCGCTGGAAGGTAAACATTCTACGTTCTATTCTGTCGTTAACCTGGAAATTTGGGTACCATAGGTCGAGGCAAAGTTGAAAAGAAAAGAAATCGCATCGGTATAGAAACCAGGAACTATGGGATAAATAGGAAGATAGTGAGTGTAGCAGAGCCAATAGTTAGCCACTTTCTTAATCCATAAAAAGACTTAAAAAGACAATAATCCCAATCCTGGGGTGGAATTCAGACACAGAATTTAGTGACTTAATAATGGTAAAGAGGGTAATGTCATCTCACAACTCCAGTGTCCCAACCAACTCCATGGAGTCTGATTTTAGGTTAGTATCTATCTGGTGGGTTTCTGTAATGTCACTTATAGTCCCTCCAACTAGAGAGTATTCTTTCTCTAGGTTCCCCGTCTTTTTCAGACCATCCAAAGCATCCCAGTAAAAGTACTGAGATGGACTGGCATCTCCTGCAGGTAGTTTTCATGCCCAATGATTAGTATTCCCAGGACTCACACCTATTCTACCCACACCAATTGATAACTGAAAGTCCACCTTTTATTTCGCTAGTTTTAAGCGTGTTAGTACCTTTAATAGGTTTGAATCTAATTTGCCTATTAAAATGAAATGACATTATCTAAAAAGGGTTTTCATTACATAATGAGGACAAATGTGTTTAAATTTCTGCATAAAGACGTGCATCATTTTAGGCTCAAATGTCCTCAAAAGGCTAGAAGGTTCAAGCTAGTTTTAGGTGTAGCATGAAATATAGTACATTAGCTACATTAATTATTATGTCCTTACAAGGATAACAAGACAAGTTGTGTGTGCTTGTATGTGTAGGCTTTGCAAGCCCAGAGACGGGTATAGCTGTGACCGGGCAGAGCACGATGCACAACGCCCTGCACATCTTTATGAACGGCTCGATGTCATCAGTGCCGGCATCAGCTAATGACCCCATATTCCTTCTGCACCATGCGTTTATAGACAGGTAAGAAAAACACACACACACACACACACACGCTTTTAAGAGCTCATCTTTGAGGATTGCTCCGTGTGTGTGTGTGTGTGTGTTAGCATCGATTGACGCGCTACGTTTCACGTCCCCACTTTGAGCGATTTACCCACCGTCCCTCCAACGAGCGATTACCCCCCTAAGCCCCATAATGGATGGCCGCTACAACATGGTATGGTGCCTTTCATCCCTCTGTACAGAAACATGGACTACTTTGTCTCCACGAAGGAGCTGGGATACGACTACACCTACCTACTGGACCCAAGTAAGACACACACACACATTCACTCTCACACAAGACAATTCATTGTCTTCAATTCTTACCTATTATCTTTTTTTGTCCATGTGTCTCACTCCAGCCCAGCGGCTCCTGCAGGAGTTTATCACACCTTATTGGGAGCATGTGCAGCAGATTTGGCCCTGGCTGCTCGGGGCCGCCGTGCTCGGAGCCCTGGTTGCTGCGAGCTTCGCCGTGATCATCAGACGGGTGATCAAGGGGACACGCCGCCAAAGACACAGGAAGGATGAATATGAAGAAAAACAACCTTTACTTCATGGAGAGGAGGACACAGCCTCATACCAGACCACACTTTAAACACGCAACATCAGAATAAAAACAACACGATGTAAATAACTGTATGAAAATAAATGAATGTTTACACACACATTATATTAATAAATCACGGCATAAAAATGGAAATATACACACACGACCATTTACACAAACACGCGCAGTCAACACACAAGCAAGCAGTAACTAAAAACAGACACCCGGTGTACCCTATGATCAACACACAACACTACACACACAAACACACATTTCAGCCTATAGAAAAGCTACACAACACTACACAAACACACAACTCAACACACAATACCAAATAAAACTCGACGCACACAAACACACACGAGTAACTCAATACAGAGACAGACACCACTTAACACACACAAAACAACACATACCTACACAACACAACCATAATGAATAAATGAACACACACACACACACACACACACAGACTGAACTGTACATTTAACTGACTGGTTATTATATGTATGAAATAAAGTTTAATAAAACAACAAATATCTATTATTACGGTTTAATAGTAAAAATGAATAAACAAAAAAACAACACTTTACAACAAAAGGTATAAAAACATACTTGCATTTATAGCAACATTTAAATACACAAAGGGTAATAATAGAAATCAGTATAAAAAGAAGGGAAACCATCAGTTTGCTTGTAATTTTTTTTCCTTCTTTGGTAATTGTCTAGAAAATCTCACTTTTTCTGCCTTTTTTAGAAAAAAAAGCGTGGGTCATTGTGTGTTAGCTGAAGGACTCCTTATTGTACTCGAAGACGGTTGTTGAGGATGAGAACGAGTTACAAAGTTTGTGTAACTCTCTGGAGACGCTTTTAGGGCCGCAGCAGAACACGCCCACTTTTTTACTGAAAAAATAATTACACAATCATAGATGAAATAAAAAGGACATTCTTTCCAAACAGCGTAGCATCAATGAAAGATTCGTCTTTTTAATCCAATTTTTTTTTTGGTAAATAAAATTGATATTAATTCCAAGCTGACGGCAACAATTTATACATTAATTCCATTCATTTTTTTTCCCCCAACTACCTTTTCTCCTGCTGTCGTTACCCTAGTATCAATCCAGCTATCCTTCACAAATAACTTTACCAATCCTCTACATCTAGATACTTTTTAGTGTAGTCTTTTCTTTATGTTTGTTATCCTAAAGAAAATGTGTCACACTGTGTTAATCAAGCCAGTAAAAAATTTTTAGCAAAAAACAGTACAAAATGAAGTCCAGATTCCAAAATGTATTGTACCTGCTCTTCTTATCAAAAAAATAAATAAATTGGGAAATTGGGTGAATGGATGGAGTCTGGGCGGTGTTAGGATGATTCTGGGATGAGAGCCCATACACTTTTGGGACCCCCAAAGATCTGATATATTAATAGTAACAGTGCAGAAAGAAAGGAGTTGGAAACTCATTCCTTTGCAAAATTGCTGAGTTAATTTGATCCTCATCAAACAGCTGCAGAATCATTCAAAGGTCATTTCAGAATGTTATTGGCTCAGTTTGATACTTCTGTGAACCAAGTGATCCTGAACAGAGACTAGCAAAACACACACACCAGTCTGTTGCGCTACAGCAAGCCAGGTTCAATTCCTTCATGAAAATTGTCCAAAAATAAAACCTCTCTCAAAATGCTGGCTACAAATGTGGTTGTGAACCCAATCGACGACGCAACGTGAGGTATTTATTTTTAATGCATAACAAAATTTCGGTTATACAGTTCTCGGTTCCCCGGTCCTTTTTCTAGAACATAGATTTCATTTTCTAGAATATTGTTTCAGTGTAAAAAAGTTACCCTTGTTCCGAGGTCCCTATTACTAACTCGAGCTATAGTACATTCTAGATTCTACATTCCAAATCCTCAACAACCCTTGCGCTATTTTCTGGGTCTTGTAGTTTCCTTGTCTACTTTTACGTTTCTATGTTCGGTTTCTGGCACTTGGCAAACGCCGTTATCCAGAATTCCAATTAGAGTTAAGAGCCATGTTCTAGTTTCCCAGTTAAACGAATAGACTTCCTACTACAGTTTTTGCCTTTGTGCATTACTTCATATTTATTGAACATCATTCTCTTAGTGCATGAAAGTCAGTCATAGCAAGACATTTGAATGAAAGGGAGGGAAGTGGAACAGTGACATTACAGGGTGAAGAGGTGAAGAAGGTACAGGAGTACCTGGTACTTGGGGTCCAGAGCAATGGAGAATGTGTGAAAGAGGTAAAGAAGTGAGTACAGGCAGGTTGGAATAGGTGGGGAAACGTGTCAGGGGTGATGTGTGACATGAGAATATCAGCTAGAATGGAAAGGTGTACAAAAAAAAAAATATGATGAGACAGCTATGAGGAAGACCAAAGAGGAGGTATGTGGATGCGATAAACGAGGACATGAAGTTAGTGGGTGTGAGTAAGGAGGATGCTAGTTATGCCGTCTTCACTTATTTACAAAATTGTGATAATTTGCAAAACAGCTGAGTCTCTTTATTTAGATATAAGATGTGGAATGAAATGGTTCTAGTTTGAGACACGCCCCCAGTGTTGGAGTGCAGAGAATACCACTTCCTTTTGATGACTAATTTTACTTACTTTGCAGCTTACACTTCTCTTTGATGACTAATTTTACTTACTTTGCAGCTTACACTTCCTTTTGATGACTAATTTTACTTACTTTAATGATCATTTAAATTCGGCTGGGTGGTTAATGTACTTACTGCTGATTGGCTTTCCCTATCTCCTGAAAAAGAAGCCTCCACGTGGGTCGGCCAATCACCAGCCTGGAACTTAAGGGGTGGTACCTTTCCTCTGTGAGGTTCTGGAGATGAAAAAAAATCAGACTAATTACTAACTATTAATAATGTTTGTGTAACATATAAATTTATATAATAGTTATTTACAATGTTAAAGCAACGATAGTTATTTTTTTATAACAATGTGGTGTGTGTGTGTGTGTGTGTTACCTGCAGCCTGTGTGTACTAGTCAGATAGAGACGTATATTCAGGAAATCAGGACGATTCTCGTCCCACAACTAGAGTAGTGTAAAAAGACAGACATACAAGACAGAGCGAGCGAGAATTAAAGAGTGCAGTTATTATTTTAAACAGCAGATGGCAATACACACCAACACAGATGTGTCTGTGTGTATTTTATATATATGTATATATGTATGTGTGTGTGTGTGTGTATATATGTGTGTGTGTGTGTGTGTGTGTGTGTGTGTGTGTATATATGTGTGTGTGTGTGCGCTACCTTGCGATATAAATTACACAGCAGTTCAGCAAACCAGTGGAAACACTTCAACTCTCGACACACCCACACAAAGTAGAGTCTTCGTAGCTTATAGTGACGCCAGTCATCGCTATCACACACACACACAATCGAAGAGTTCAACTCGCAGGTACAAAGACAGAGTTTGCACGCACAACATACACGCAGGTACACACCTACACCGGTTAACGTGCACTGATTAATACACTTCGCCTAGGTGCGTGTGTGTATGTGTGATACACTTACAGCAGAGTGTGTAGAATGCAGGCGAAGGGCGTCACTCCAATTCCTCCAGCGACACACACACTCACTTCATAATGAAACACCTCCTCAGACGGACTGCCAAACGGACCATCCACATACAGTCTGGGAGGCAGAACCACAAAGCAAAACAACCAATCAAAACAAAGCACAACATGTGCTACTGTGTATAACGTAAAAAAGAGTGGCTTCTTATGAATACAATACACACACACACACACACACACACACACACACACACACACACACACACACACACACACACACACACACACACACACACACACACACACACACACACACACACAATCTGGAAGCAGATGAGATTCCATGAGTCATTCTCATTGTTCAATGCTTTGTAAAAACAAACACACACACACACACACACACACAAATCTAACTGTTTACATACTTTAATCCTGAGGTACTAAAGAGGCCAAAAGGTTAAATCTTTTCACCACTCAGAGAGATAAGAGGAACATTTTTTTTTTAACACACACACACACACACACACACACACACAGCAACATACTTGGGGTATCTGCGCTGATGCATCATGGGAAGGATCTCAGAATGTTCTGACTCAGGAAGCAACAGCTGTGAAAAACATTCTGAAAAGAAAGAATGTGTGTGTGTGTGTGTAATCATGTCTTTATTCTAAAAAACAATGTGTGTTTGTGTGTGTCTCACTCGTCCAGTCCCCAAGCACTCGAACATGAATTCCAAACATGTCAATGTTCTGGGTTGGACACTGAGGAGCAAAAATATAGAATGAGTCAAACACACACAGACACAGACACACACAGACACGCACACACACACTTTGTTCTGGGTTAATCCCTGGTATCTGAAAAAACTATTACATCAGCAACATTCACTATGGAAGACACAACAATTATAAAAAACACACACAACAATATACACAGTATACACACACATATATACACACACATATATACACACACATATATACACACACATATATACACACACATATACACACACACACACACACACACACACACACACACACACACACACACGCACACACACATACACACACACACACACACACACATATATACACACACATATATACACACACATATATACACACACACATATACACACATATATACACACACACACATATACACACACATATACACACACATATATACACACACATATATACACACACATATATACACACACATATATACACACACATACCCAACACACACACACTCACAGCAGTCAGAGTAAACGCGTGGTTTTCAAATGATGAAACAGTCGGGCAGTTCAACAAGATGTACTAAGGAACACACACACACAAGAAATTTGATTAGATTTGCATCAAAGTTATGCATATGCATTATATTTGGGCGGGGCTTACTTGTCCTGGGCGGGGCTTAAAGCCGCTCTTCACCATGTGCACCTCGATGACATCACACGGGTGTCTGATGACAGATACAACGGTAACAGGGGAGCTGCCCTTCACGTACCGATACACCCTCTCTGCACAGTACAGACAGAGAGGAGCTGAGACCCACAACCATGTCTACACACACACACACACACACACACGCATCAATCAATTATGCATATAAATAATGGGATATTATGTGTTGATTGTACCACACACACACACACACACACACCTGGGGAAAATGCGCACGAAATTTGGCCTCTTCATTACACACTGCAGGTGTGACTTTGACCGACTCCACCCTCTTTTCAGTCGAACACGTCTGATTGGCTAAGACACAGCCTGGTGGGTGGGCTTCCACATTTGTCTGGTACTTTAAAGTCCCTCTGTAGAATAAGATTGTAAAGTATTTGTAGTTTGTGTTTGTGTGTGTGTGTGTGTGTGTGTGTGTGTGTGTGTGTAAGATCTCACCCCAGCATATGCAGCATCAATATAATGTAAAAAATAATAAACAAATTGTGAGTGTACCAGAAGATCTCATAGCTGCACACTCTGTGGAAACACACACACACACACACACCCACACACACACACACACCCACACACACACAGTTATAAAAGAAACAAAAAGACAAATGGAAACATCAAATGTGAACAAACAAACTAACACAATATAGAAGATGAAAACAAGTCCTAAACATGCTGAAAAGAAAAAAAAAACTTGAGTGGAAACAGAAAATTTAAAAAGCAACAAATTTAAAACTCAAACAAATAAAATACATGAACAAAAGAAAAAGAAAGAAAGAAAGGAAAGAAAGAAAAAAGAAAAAGGGAAAGAAAAAGGAAAAGAAAAACAAGAAAAAAGAGAAGAAAAGAAAAGAAAGAAGAGGAAAGGAATGAAAACGAAAGAAAAAAGAAAAAAAAAAAAAAAAAAAAAAGAAAAAGAAAAAGAAAAAGAAAAAAAAAAAAAAAAAGCAAAAAGACCAAAGAAAAAAAAAAGAAAAAGAAAAAGAAAAAAAAAGAAAAAAAGAAAAAAAAAGAAGAGAAAGGAAAAAAGAAAGAAAAAAAGAAAGAAAGATAGGTATCTGAGTTCACTGTGTGTGTGTGTGTGTGTGTGTGTGTGTGTGTGTGTGTGTGTGTGTGATATAGGTTAGCTCTGGGTCAGCTTACAAGTGCCCACTTGTTAAGAGGAAGGAAGTAAAAACAGAGGAGGGAAAAGATTGTAAGAAGAGCGAGGAGTGGGGGAAAAGATAAACAAACGGAAGAATGAATAAAAAGAAGAGATAAAAGAAAAAGAACATATGAAACAGAGGATAGGAAAAAAAAACAATAAGAGAGGGTAAAGGGAAAGAAAAGAAACAAATGTGAAAAGGAAAAAAAAAGAAAAGAACAGGGAAAAAAAAGAAAGAAAGAAGAAAGGGAAAAAAGAAGAAAAGGAAAAAAGCAAAGAAAAGAGAAAAGAAGATGGAAAGTAAGCGAAAAGAATGGAAAAGAAAAGAAAAGAAAATATAAAAAAGAAAGAAAGAAAAAGAATAAGACCAGTAGAGAAAGACGAAAAAAGAGGAAAGAAAAGATTTAGTGAAAAGACGACGAATGGATTTACCGTATACTGTGAGAGGATGCTGTAAACATTAGGAATAACACAAGCACCAATAGGACGCCTGTAATCCCAGGAACTGACCAATCAGAGTAAAGACAACAGTCAATTACTGACTGCAAGACAAAACACTCGAATTTAAGTCACTTCCATGTTTTAACTAGATGTTTGACTCACCTGTGGTCAGAATGAGGACACGGGGATCCTGCAACACACAACACACACAGCTCTATGTGTGAACATAGTCCATTCGTGTGTGTGTGTGTGTGTGTGTGTGTGTGTGTGTGTGTGTGTGTGTGTGTGTGTTACCTGTCCCCGGTAATGTGCTATATTAAGGTCAGGAAAATCATCTGAAAATCGGATGGAGAAGCTGACTGCATTCATCAGGTGAGCGCTCACGTGAACCACTGTGCACACACACACACACACACACACACACACACATTGATAGAATACTTCATGACAGGCTTTATTGATGAAAATACTACAAGGCTTTTTGTGCTAGCTATGGAAATATTTAGCTTAACAAACTAAAGCTAGCCTCTTAGCTTAGCATCGCTGTAAAGAAAAGGAACGTTGTTCGTTGTTTTTCGCCAGAATTCCTTGCTGCTATAACTTACTGCTAAACAAAGCACGACCCGCTCACCGCCTCGACCCGAGGGCGTCTGAAGTAAGTTTTAGCCCGCAGGCTAATTGCACTCGCAAATTGCGCAACACATAGTTGTTTCGAAAAAATCTGTCAGAGAAGATTGACAGGTTAAATGACGGGTCAATCAAATAGCGACGCACAACCGCGGATTCTAAATATTTGCTTTACTTGTAAATTAGCAAAAAAACAAAAAACAAAAAAAAAACACAGTTAATGAGCAAATATCACATGACCTACAGCTTAAAACCCAAACAACTAAATGGAAATTCTACTAAAACGGTCAAATTTGAGTCGATGTCCGGAAAGAAGGACTGGAAACTGGAAACGTTTCTCTACGCAAGCAAGCGTTAGCATCAAACAAATTAGCATCTGTCAGGTTAGCAGCCATGTTTTCTCTAAAATCTGTTTTCGAAGGTTGTTCGTTTTTGTTTTCGTAGCAGGACGGAATTTCCTAGAGCACAAATAGGAGGGGGCACACACACACACACACACACACACACACACACACACACACACACAACCCCCCTGAGGAGACATCTGACAGCATGCTTTAAGCATGCAGAACTGAGGAACTGCTGAACAGCTGATTCTCTCTCTCTCTCTCTTTTTTTTCCCTTCTCTTTCTGTCTCATAAACCCATTTATGGTGTTGTATGTCACCTTGTTGCTATGGTGATAGGTCGACTCAGAGCTCTGTAATTAGAGCACCACCAGAAAATCCTGGGGTAGAAAACAAAGCATTTATAACTATCTATTGGTCTCTCTCTTTTTTTTTTAATCCCCCCCCCCCCCCCCCCCCCCCGGTCTCTCTCTCTCTCTCTCTCTCTCTCTCTCTCTCTCTTTCACACCTGTTAGCAAGCAGTCTGCAGTTGGTCCAACTTAGATTTCAGCACCAGCTTAAAATAATTAGCTGTTTCCTTCCTAAAACACTGGTCACCAGTCGGGAACCTGAAGAATATCACAAAAGTTGCTAACGATGCTAACTCACTGGGCATTAGCTTTTGCTAGCGACGGTACTTCGGTCCCGTGTTTCCTGATTGGTTAGTCGTTCTAACTTTTCGAGGGTTAGCAGGTAGCGATGCAGCGATGACTCACCTGAGAAAACGCAAATGGCGACGCCACACGTCACGTGGAAGGTTTTACTTTTATCCAACAACCGACGCACTTTTCTACTGTTCACCTGAAACCGACAAACTGACCATCAGATCAAATTAGATTTCATTCAGAAGATGTCTAACTTGGACATAGTTCTTCAGTGTCTCCCTGGATGTCTTTTCTCTCTCTCGCATTCTCCATTCTCAGGGTCCATCAGTTTCTCTCTCTCTCTCTCACTGTTTCTCTTTATCTTTCTTGGTGTTTTTAATTTTCCTCTTTTCTCTCCCCCCTACTGCGTCTCTCTCTCTCTCTCTCTCTCTCTTTGTGTGTTTCTCTCTCTATCTCAGAGCGTCTTCCTCAGTGTCTCTCTGTGCGAGTGTCCGTCTCTCTCGCTCAGTGTCCGTCTCTCTGTCTCTCTCTGCGTCTCTCTCAGTATCTCTCAGTGTCAGTCTCTCTCTCTCTCTTCTCTCTCTCCCTCTCTCGGTGCCTCTCTCTCTCTCACTCACTCTCTCAGTCTCTCTCTCTCACTCACTCACTCAGTCTCTCTCTCTCTCTCACTCACTCAGTCTCTCTCTCTCTCTCTCTCTCTCTCAGTCTCTCTCTCTCTCTCTCTCTCTCTCTCTCTCAGTCTCTCTCTCTCTCTCTCAGTCTCTCTCTCTCTCAGTCTCTCTCTCTCTCTCTCTCTCTCTCTCTCTCTCTCTCACTCTCTCAGTCTCTCTCTCTCTCTCTCTCAGTCTCTCTCTCTCACTCTCTCACTCTCTCTCTCACCTGTGTTTGTCCCCTCAGTACAGTGAGTATAGATCTGCACATTGGCAGCAGGATGAGGCTGCAGTTCAGGTTCAGAACAGATGCTGATGCTCGACTTACACACAGTCCTAGCTGCACACACACACACACACACACACACACAAAAGTATTTATATGTTAGTAGAAAAAATAAAATGGTAATAAAACTTTTCAGAATAATTGATCTGGACACATGAATACAGTTGATGGCTGACGGAGGCGGAGAAATTAACTTGGTCTCTGACTTCCTTAAAAGTCTGTTTTCAGAAAAGCTGGACATTGTGAGCAGAGTTCGGCTAACCACCAAGCTAACTTTTTCACATTTTGTCATCTTACAACCATTAACTTTAATGTATTTTATCTAATAGACCAACACAAAGTAACACGTTTACAGACTGAAATTTTAGCCCATTCTTCTTTGCGAAATAGCTCAAGTTCAGCCAGATTGTCTTGCTGGTAAATCGTCATTCCAGTTTCAAGACTTTGGCAGCCTTCGACAGGTTATTTAGCTCCATCCATCTTCCCGTCAACTCTAACCAGCTAAATAAAAATTCTAAATTAATTCTGAATAGATTTTGAGTGGGTAAATTCTGAGGTAAATTCGAAATACAAATTCTGAATAAATTTTTGGGGTAAAGTCTGAGGTAAATTCTGAATAAAAATTTTGGATTAAATTCCGAGGTAAATTCTAAATAAAAATTCTAAATTAAGTCTGAATACATTTTGAGGTAAATTCGAAATAAAAAAATTCTAAAATAATTCTGAATAGATTTTGAGGTAAATTCCGAGGTAAATTCTAAATAAAAATTCTGAATAAATTTTGGGGTAAAGTCTGAGGTAAATTCTGAATAAAAATTTGGATTAAATTCCGAGGTAAATTCTAAATAAAAATTCTAAATTAAGTCTGAATACATTTTGAGGTAAATTCGAAATAAAAAAATCCTAAAATAATTCTGAATAGATTTTGAGGTAAATTCCGATATAAATTCTAAATAGATTTTGAATTTATCTCCATCCATCTTCCCATCAACTCTAACCAGCTTCCCTGCTGAAGAAAAGCATCCCCACAGCGTGATGCTTCCACCACCAGAGCAACACATAGCGCTTTGCATTTTGGCCAAATCTTTGCTGTGTCCCCTACGTGGACTGTGGCACACTGGATTTATTATGTCTTTCTTTCAACAGTGGCTTCCTTCTTGCCACTCTTCCATAGAGGCCAGGGACAGATTCTCCCACCTGAGCTGTGGATTTCTGCAGCTCCTACAGCGTACCCATGGTACTCTGACCGCTGCTCTCCTTGCTCAGTATGTCAGTTTAGGTGGACGGCCATGGTAAGTTTGCAATCATGGCTCCTTGAGATGTTCAGAGTTTGGGAATTTTTTTTATAACAGGTTGCTGAATACAATGCACTTTTCAGATTTTTATTTGACATACACCTAATTTACATTTCTTTTATAACTGTATAGAGAACAGACTTTGTAGGATACGTGTGTGTGTGTGTGTGTGTGTGCGTGTGTGTGTGTGCGAGCCCCTCTAATATGCTGTGTGTGATCTTTGTGCCTCTCTTTGTAGAAGCTGACATGCAGCCACACGCTCATTTCGGCTGTAAGGAAATACACTGTCACTCACACACACACACGGTCAGGCATCCGTTCACCCTGTGTGTGTGTGTGTGTGTGTGTGTGTGTGTGTGTGTACTTACCCCCAGCATGTTGTGTAAGTAGTAATATTGCGCTCCACTGCAGTACAGCATAAATGTCCTCCAGAAGAGCCACATACTCACACCTACCCATACCACCTAGACACACACACACACACACGCACATTGTGAAAGTTATTATTTTGAAGTACTAAAATAATACCCGAGGTGAATTCTAAATAAAATTTCTGAATTAATTTTGAGGTTTAGAATTTAACTTAATTCCGAGGAAATTCTAAAGTGATTTTAAAGTAAAATTTGAGGTAAATTCTAAATTAAAATTTAGGTGAATGAGTAAGTAAATTTTATGGTAAATTCGGAATAAAAATTCAGAATTAATTCCGAGGTAAATTCTAAATGAAATTCTAAGGTAAATTCTGAAGGAAATTTTGAGGTAAAGTTTGAATAAGAATTCTGAAGTAAATATTTAATACGAATTCTTAATTAATTCTAAAGTGATTCTGAATGAAATTCTGAGGTAAATTCTGAATCAAAGTCTGAATACAAATTTAGGTAAATTCTGAAGTAAATTCTGAGGTAAAAGTTTGAATAAAAATTCTGAATTAATTTTGAGGTGAATTATAAATTAATTCTGAGTTAATTGTAAATTAATTCTAAACTGATTCTAGATAAACTTTTGAGGAAAATTCTGAAAACAAATTCAGAATAAAAATTTAGGTAAATAAGTAAATTCTGAGGTGAATTCTGAATTTAAAATTCTGAATGAATTCTGAGGAAAATTGTGAATAAAATTCTGAATAAAAGTTATAAATAGAAGTTTATAATAAAAAAATTGAATGTAAATTCTAAAGTAATTCTGAATAAAAGTTCTGAATTAATTCTGATCTAAATGAATTGTGACGTAAAGTCTGAGGTAAATACTAAATAAACATTTTTGTGTAATTTTAAATATATTTTGAGGTAAATCCTAACAACAATTCTGAATAGATTCTGAGGTAAATGAAAATTGTAAATTAATTCTGAGGTAAATAAAAATTGTAAATTAATTCTGAGGTAAATTCTAAATAAAAATTCTGAATTAATTCTGAGGTAAATTCTGAATAGAGCTACTGAGGTAAATTCTAAATAGATACTGAGGTCAATTCTGAGGTAAATTCAAAATAAAAATTCTAAATTAATTCTGAATAAATTTTGAGGTAAATTCTAAATAAAAATTCTTTATTACTTCTGAGGTAAAGTCTAAATAAAAATTCAGAATTACTTCTGAGGTAAATTGTGAATAAACCCGCAGTTGTGCTCCGGGTTCGATTCCGGCTGGTTCTCTAACACCCCCCCCCCCCATCTCCCCCCGGTTCATCTCCTGTCCTATAAATATAAAAGCAAAACTAAAAAAAATATATATCGTTTTAAAAATTATAAATAAAATTCTGAGGAAAAGTTCCGTTAAGTCAGTTAGAAGCTAAGCTAACTTCAGAAATCTGCCCCCAGTTGTTCAGTACGGACGCTGAGAGTTTGATTTGACTCAGCTGTGTGTGTGTGTGTGTGTGTGTGTGTGTGTTCTGTACCAGCACGCAGTATTTCCCTCCCTCGTTTGTCATCCAGCTCCTCACTGATAGTCCCATGTCCGCGCCGCGCGAGCTCACGATGTTTTGTGCAATTCCGGTGTCAGTCTTCAACACCGGACCGGCTTCACTTTACTGCCCGCACGCACGCACGCGCGCGCGCGCTCTCTCTCTCTCTCTCGCGCGCGCGTCTCTCTCTCCTCTCTCTCTTCCTCCCTCCTTCTCCGCTCTCTCTCGCGCTCCTCTCTCCTCTCTCCCCCTCTCTCCTCTCTCTCTTCCCTCTCTCTCTCTCTGCTCGCTCTCTCTCTCCTCTCTCGCGCGCGCTCTCTCTCTCTCGCTCTCTCTCTCTCGCGCGCGCTCTCTCTCTCTCTCTCAACGCGCTCTCTCTCTCTCTCTCTCTCGCGCGCTCTCTCTCTAGCTCTCTCTCTCTCTCTCTCTCTCTCTCTCTCTCGCTCTCGCGCGCGCGCGCTCCTCTCTCTCCATCTCTCTCTCTCTCCCTCTCCTCTCTCTCTCTCGCTCTCTCTCTCTCTCTCTCTCTCTCTCTCTCACGCGCCGGTCGGTGCTAAACCGCTGAGCGGGGGCATGGGGAAGGGAAGGAAGCCTGCTGGCGAATAACATCTTTGCATATCGATAGGCGTGTCTTAGAAGCCTTTTAGAAATAAGTAGAAGCGGGAGGGGCTACACGAACTTGACCCCGCCCACTTCGATTAGCCCCGCCCAGAAATACATACGGTACCTGATTCAAACTGGGAGGCTATTTGTTAAAAATAAATAAATGAATAATTAAAAGATGACATTGATTTATTTACATCATAAATATACACACATGTATATTTACATCCCAGAACATAAGTTTCTTCACCCTGCATATCATCCAGTCACATGTCAGTATGCAAACGAGCTCTTTCACTTAAAGCGCACTCACACACACCCACACACCTTAGTCCGAATATCTGTGCGCGAGGCGACTTTAGAGCGAATCTCTCTTTCACGTGGGATGGGCGCGAAAAAAAAGCTCGTGCGCTGGCTGCAATGGTTCACCGTCTTCGCGCTCTTGTTCTTCGTGGGATTTATCATCGGTAAGTGGGGTGGGCACGCGCTTAACGCGGTGTGTGTGTATAAGAGCGATCGGGAATGAGACTTGATCTTGGAGCGCGTGAGTTAAATAACGGTATCGTGTGTAGAAGGCCCAATCCGATTGCCGTTTTATCATTTTCACCTGCATAACAAATCTCATGAATCTGATCTGTGTGTGTGTGAATAAAACATCTGCAGCGAATATAGATTGTCAAGCACGAGACTTCACAAAAGAATGCAAATAAATGCGAGATTTCTGTGTAACCGGTTTGTCGAATACCGACGGTATAAATAGTTCAGGTGTTTAACGCGGAAGTAAAAAATGTATATGTAATATGCCTAAAAGTATTGAAACACCTTCCCATCACATATTCCAGATGTTCATATCAATCTAATCACCCTCTGCAGATGTCCGTGAAATAGTATTAATAACATCAGACACTAACATGGAGGTGAGAAGGTCTGGGGGTTGGTGGGGTGTCCACAAACTTTGGACCATATATTAAGTAAGAACTTTTTTGGATGGCGTTCCAGCAGCTGATGAAACTGTCCTCTTGTCTCAGGCTGGTTTGCGAGACCCACTGACACACGCCACCAAACGCATGAACAAAAAAGCGACTTCCTGCAGGAGTTCTTGGGTGAAATCCATGCAACCAACATCCGACAGTATCTTTGGTATATACACACACACACATACACACACTTTACCCAGCTTGGATAAAGTAGATCAGACCATTAAATGGCTTCTTTTTTCCACCCCTGATACAAAAACCAGGAAGTTGACTCGTCTGCCCCACTTGGCGGGAACGGAGCAGAACTTGCGGCTGGCTGAGCAGATTCAGGAGGACTGGTTGAAGTTCGGGCTCGACTCGGCCCGGCTGGTGTGGTACGATGTTCTGCTCTCGTATCCCAACACCACCAGGCCCAACTTCATCTGTGTCGTGGACCAGCATGGAGACGAGGTACAGAGCAAACACCATAAAAACATCTGGATTCAATGATGTAACGTCTGAGGTTAGTTATAAAGATCACCTGTAGCTGTGAGGTAATAAAAGGAACAAATACACACCTCTAATTATCATCACTGTTTATGAATACACACAACTTGCACACACTTACACACAAACTCAGGTTATGAACATACACTCTTACACACAAACCTACACACAAACACAGTAACCCACACACTCACTCACTTACGCACACAAACAGTCACTCACACATACACATACATATACACGCACTCAATTGCACACATATATAAACACAGTCACCCACCCACACACTCACTCACTCACACACATTCATATATACACTCAATCACACACTTACAAACTCACTCGCACACAAAAACAAACATATACATAAAAACACACACACTTTTACAGGTCAACAGCAGGTTATTAGAATAGGATCCACACACACACACACACACATACACAGTTTCTGGGGTTTTTTTCCTCCCTCAGTTTCCTCGCAGTTAAGTCCGACCTGCTCACTCAGCACATTTTATTTTACACACCACCCACATGATCATGTGTTTGTGTGTGTGTGTGTTTGTAGTGAGTTAATCACCGATAATGTCACGAGCCAGCTTGTGCCTCTGTATGACCACAGAACGGTGAATATGATTGGTCAGTGAGTGTTAAGTAAACCTCTATAACTTTAACAGTGTTGTTGTTGTTGTTGTTGTTGTTGTTGTTGTTGTTGTTGTTTTACACACAGGTCATTCGATCGTCTCTGGCCGAACCGGTACCTGAGGGTTACGAGAATGTGAGCGAAATCGTTCCTCCTTACAATGCCTTCTCAGCGCCGGGACAACCTGAGGTAATCGCACACACTCGAATATGTTCGAATAAAAGTCAACACAATACGCGAGTTAAATAAAACTTTGCTAGCAAAGAGCAAATTAGCAAGATGGTCGCTAATTTTGTGAACCTAACTAGCAAGCCGAAGTGACCCTAAAGTAGTTAAACTATTTATTATATAGTAAATATCACATTAATAATTAAAATTTCTCTTTTAAGGGAAATGTTTGCTACAGAAACATCTTATAAAGAATCTTTCACAGTGTCCAAATTCTGAATTGATTCGTTTTTTGTCTTATACTTCAACAAATTATAAATATATACAAAAATATGGTTCTTCCTGGCTTTGCAGTCAGAATGTGATCTTCAATGAAACTTTGCAAAAATGAACAAAATGGGAACAATAACACGAACTCACATATGTTTATTTTTATTATCGACTTACTGTACTCAAGGTCTTTATAATGTTGAAAATGTATAATTCTAATGAACTCCCACTGAGGGTAGGGTAGACCAAGTTAAGTAAACCCATGATGCAGTTATCAGACATGAAATGTGACCAATGAACACTTTGCAAAAACAACAAACATAAACTTAACATGGACAATCAAATCACAAACAGCGGGACAAGACAACAAGGTTGCAAAAGGCTCTCTCTCTCTCTCTATATATATATATATATATATATATACATATATATAATAACCAATTCTAACCACTGAGACAAGGGACCAGCAAGACGCCACATCAAACAAGGATCAGGAACAAATCCAAATCAGTCCTCAAATGCACCTTCCTCTGTCTCAAACGTATTCACCAGTTCACCCACCTCAGCAAGTGGCCACCATTCCAGATTCCTCCAAAAATACTGAAAGCCTGTGCCTCGCACTTTGTCGAGATCTCCAAGACATTTACAACATGAGCCTACATCTAAGGGGGTCCCAGGGTCCCCAGTTTTGTGGAAAACATCATGCCTAGTGTAGGTTTTCATGTTCTCATGTTTTATGTTTGTTCTTGTTTCTGTGTCTAGGCTAAGCTATGCTATGCTATGCTAGCTAAGCTACCCTAGGCGCGGTTAATTTGGTTTACTTCCTGTCTTGTGCTTCCCTTTGTCTCTGCGTGTCGTTGTCTGGTTTTCATTGGTTTGTTTAGTCATGTGGTGTTCATTAGTTTGGGTGTGTCTGTGTTTTGTTAATGAGTTCCTTGTGTATTTATAGCCCTTGTGTTTGCCTTGTCTTTGCGGAATATTGTTTGTTCATGTTCAATTGTGGTGAGACTGTGGTTCCGCCAGTATTTATGTTAAGTCAAGATAATGTTTGTCAAGTCAGTGTTAATTTCATGTTTGCAGTTTTGTTTAGTGTTTTTGTAAAAAGTTACCACTGTAAATAAACTGCACCTTGGGGTCCAATAAGTCTTGCCTCAGTGGACTGGATCTATCTTTACACCTAGTACCTAGTACAGTACCAACCCTGTCTCCTCCAAATGATTACACTCCAGTGGCGCTGATCTTCCATTTAATAAAAGCCTTTGAGAGACTGATTCTATGTTTCATTTGTCCCTCCCCTCGTCAAACCCTTTCTTAATTCTCTACAGTTTGCTTACATGCCATTATCCACCTGCTTCATCACCGCACCTACACTCATCTAGGAAAAACCAGGGAGCTCCGAGAGGTTTATGTTCCTCGACTTTTTAAGTACTTTTAATATCAGTCCCTCTTTACTGCAGAACTGGTGCTACTCAGAGAACAGTTCTTTCTCCTTTCCTTTATCACCCTGATTTCGGATTCCACTTTGAATCCTGCCACCTTCAGAAGTTCTCAGACGACTCTTGTGTTTGTTGGATGTATTCAGGGAGGTAAAACCTCGGACTTTGTCAACTAGCGGGCACTCAACCGCCTACAGCTCAATGTCAGGAAAACAAAGACACTGGTAGTGGACTTTAGAAAATCCAGTACTCCAGTCTCTCCCCTGTCTGTCCATGGTAAAGAAGTTGAGATTGTTGAGGACTACAAATACCTGGGAGTCCATATCCCAACTGGAATGGACACTAAACTCTACAACACACCAGAAGAAAGGCCAGAGCAGGTTGTACTTTTTGAAAAAGCTCAGGTCCTACAACGTCTGCAACAACGTTCTGCAGATGTTCTATGTGTCTGTAGTGTCAAGTGCAAATTTTCTATGCAGCAAACTAACATGAAGGTGACCAAGAGAAATAAACTAGACAAACTGATTAGGAGGGTTGGCTTTGTACTTGGCATGGAGCTGGACCCAGTTCATGTTATTGTTGAGAGAAGGATGCTGTCGAAACTCTATTCCATCCTTAACAACACTTTGCATCCACTACACAGTGTGCTGGCTGCTCAGAAGAGCACATTCAGTCTAAGATTGATCTCGACCAAGTGTAGTACTGAACGCTTTAGGAGATCATTCATAAACTCTACAATTCATCTATTTAAATGCTACAACATTTTCATTTTTATGTGTAATGATCGATCAATCAATCATGGCAAAAGTAATTAAAGGTCATTCATACACATCACAGCTTCGGTGCTTACAGTACTGTGTAATTACACCGTATCTTTATATTATTTAAAGTTTTTAATAACTGAATCTTGAATGACAAGGAAACCAGGAAGTAAACAAAGACAAGAACAAAGAACTTGAAACATAAGGCATAAAACAAACATGACAACAACATGAAACAAGAAACACACATTAAACATGAGCACGAACTTTTACATACACATGTTTAACAATCACTACCGCATTGCCGCTTTCTGTACTTTGCACCATTTTATTATTATGCATCTTTAACAATCACTATTACATTGTCACTTTCTGTACTTTGCACTACTTTTATCATTATGCATCTTTGCACCATTCATAACTATCTGTCGTTACACTGATGTATATTCCATCCATATTTACTTGTATATACTGTATTATACAAACTATATATTTATTATGTCATTCCTTGCACAGCTATAGCTGTATCATACTATATATACCCTTATTTATAGATATACCATATACTACTTCTGTACATTATGCACTCTCGCCTCTGTAAATAAGCCACTTTTGCACTTGTGGTTCAATGCTAACTCAACTGCATTTTATTGGCTCTGTAAACGTACCTTGCACAATGACAATAAAGCTGAATCTAATCTACATAACAACCCCCACCCCGATCCACCCCACCCTGCGCCCCTCAATGGGCGACTCCAGAGACCCATACTATAACCCAATCAACATGTTAAGGAGGGAGGGTTGTCTAGGTTGTGGGATGGCGGTAAGGGCCCATGAAGCCCCAGAACCCCAACCCCTGGTCCACAAGGATGGCCTGGAGGATGAAGCTGATCATGGAGCCATTGTGAGAATGGCCCCACCGGGACAGGACGTGCTGCCCCTGTTATCAGTCCTAGGCCCAGCTCTGCCTGCGAGCGCCCCCATAAAAAAAACCCAAAAAATTTAAAGGACGTTTTAATTGCAGGCTTAGCGTGGTGAGTTTCTGTTTCGACAGGCATGGCGTGAACAGGATGGGCAGGCATGGTGTAAGCAGTCTCTGGCTTGGCAGGCCTGATAAGAGCAGGCTTGGCAGGCATGGCGTGAGCAGTGAACCATGACAGTACCAGCGGCTCAGTGGACCATGGCGTGGGCCGGCGTCTCTTGCATGTCAGGCATAACAAAATTGGTTCATAGGTAAATAGCAGGATGGCACATATAGCAAAATTAGTCACCGTCATGGCAGGCAAAAACAGAAAAAATTCTGGCCATGGCAGGCTCTGCACTGGCGAACCCCCTCTGGCGTGGCAGGCTCGGCATCTTGGCTGTAAAAGCTGTTTGGCATTAGAAGCCAGAAAGAATGTCCAGTTGGCAGTCTGAAAATGTCAGTCCTGCCTGAAAAATGTCCTTCAGGACAACCATTGTTAAAGTCCACACCTTGTTAAATCCACAGTCACATTGTCTACAGAAATCTTGTACATAATCTTCAATGGAGATTAACTAAGGCAGAGCAGGCTAACTGCGGGGTTCATTTTTGTTGGTGGATTGTTCTGTAAAGAATTTTTACTCAGTTACTCAAAAAAGTAAACAAAAACAAAGAACAAAAAAAACCCCACAATTTATTTATACACAAGTAGAAAAAACAAAAAAAATCTACTCAGGTACTGTGACAAAGTTAATCGTAATTAGTCACTTTATCGCTGACTAAAGTGACTTTACATAATACCACTCAAAAGTTTTTACTAGCACTCAGTTAGCGTGTGGTGATTAGTACAATGTGGTTTTGGCACAGCAACAACTCGAGGTAAAGATATTTGTTTAAAAGTATGTAACCGAGAAACAAATCTGGAATATGTTAGCATAAAAATCACACTACAAAAAAGCTTCTCAAGAAAGTACACTAAGTAAATTAGACTTGCTAGCTAAAAATTAATATTTTATATCATCGCTGGTTCTGTAAATAACCTTTTCTTTATTACCGTAATTAGCTAGCCCGAAATTACCCTGAAGTAGTGTTAAAGTAGTTATTATGCAGTAAATATCACAGCTATATATAGTATAAGCTAGCGTTAAGCGGTGTGGTGATTACCGCTAGCCAGCTAGTTTAACACTGCCCCCCTGAGGGAAGTCTATTTGTATAAACCACTATAGTACGACGGACAGTCTGGAAAATTGACCTTATACTGCTAAGTAAACTCGCTGCCTTGTTACCTCATCCGTCCTCAGGGCGAGTTGGTGTACGTGAACTACGGCAGGACGGAGGATTTCTTCAAGCTGCAAAGAGAGATTGGTGTCAACTGCACGGGCAAAATCCTCATCGCCCGATATGGCAAAATCTTCAGAGGTAACAAGGTAAGAAAAAGACAGATAAAAAAAAAATATATGCTGTGTTTCAATCACTTAATGCGTGTTTGTGTGTGGTAGGTAAAAAACGCCATATTAGCTGGTGCCAAGGGTCTTATTTTGTACTCGGACCCGGCGGATTACTGCGCCGAGGGTGTGAAGCCGTACCCTGAGGGATGGAACCTTCCAGGAGGTGGCGCACAACGGGGCAACGTCCTGAATCTGAACGGAGCCGGGGACCCCTTAACCCCTGGCTATCCTGCTAAAGGTGCACTTGTTCATTTTTCACAACATTTAACACTCGTATTTTACTAAATGACAGGGGGTTTTCTCACTTCATAGAATACACCTATAGGTTGAGTTTGGACAAAGGGGTGGGGCTTCCTAAAATTCCGGTGCACCCGATTGGATACGGCGATGCCTTTCATCTGCTGAAGTGAGTCAAACGTGATTAGATTTATTCTATTAATAATTCACATACTGTTTCAGGAGTGATGAGAAAAAAAATTGTGATGTCACTTCCTGACTTCCTTTAGGAATATGGGCGGAGCCTCTCTGCCCCCGGATTGGAAAGGAGCTCTAAACGTGTCGTATCGTATCGGACCCGGATTTATCGGCGACTTTGCCCAGAAGTGAGGCAGTGAAATGGCTCCGTCTTAAATACTGTAACTCTCTTCCTCTTTCCCGGCACAGCCGCTAACTCTCGCATGGTTTTTTTACAGTAAAGTGCGCATGAACGTGCACAGCTACAATCAGGTGACTCGCATCTACAATGTGATTGGCCAAATTAAAGGAGCTCAGGAGCCAGGTATATACACACACACACACACACATACACACACTTGCACTGCTACTATTATTACACATACATACAACAATCATAACACAAACAGCTAACTTTATACACACACTCCTACAGCTATCTAAACACATACACACACACGTGCGGGCATTACACACATTTACAGACGTACAGTTAGCATCACACATGCATAAACTTAAAACAGCAGCTATCAGTGTGTGTGTGTGTGTGTGTGTATGTAAGCAGGTTTAAGTGTTTGAGAGTTTTAAATGTGTGTGTGTGTGTGTGTGAGTGTAGATCGCTATGTTATATTAGGTGGTCATCGTGACGCCTGGGTGTTCGGTGGAATCGATCCTGTGTCTGGAGCCGCAGCAACACATGAGACTGTCAGAGCAGCTGGGAAACTCCTGCAGAAAGGTAACACACGCAGACACACACTCACACACACTAGTTTCCAATATAAACACAGGAACTAAGTATTTTTGCTGTGTGTGTGTGTGTGCGTGTGTATTTGTCAGGCTGGCGACCCAGACGCACTTTAATCTTTGCTAGTTGGGATGCAGAAGAGTTCGGCCTGCTGGGATCCACAGAGTGGGCAGAGGTGTGTGTGTGTGTGTGAGGAAGACGAATTATGTCGGCGTTGTTTAGTATAGGAGTGTGTAACTTTGTGTGGATGTGTGTGTGTATAGGAAAATGCTAAAATGCTCCAGCAAAGAGCTGTAGCATACATCAACGCAGACTCTGCTATTGAGGGTGAGAGAGAGACACACACACACACACACACACACTCTGCAGCACTGTTTAGAATTGACTCAGTGTGTGTGTGTGTGTGTGTGTGTAGGCATGTACACGTTGAGAGTAGACTGCACGCCATCTTTACATACACTGGCTTATGACATCACGAAACAGGTAGGTCAAAGGTCATATTTTTACTTTTTGAAATTTTAAGGCCAGTAAGTGACTTTGTGCAAAAGTTTTGGCACCTCTTCTCTTTGTGACGATGTCGTAAACACACTCCTGCTAAAATGGCGATACAGCAACACAGCCCACAGGTTTGTGTGTGTGTGTGTGTGTGTGTGTGTGTGTGTGTGTGTGTGCAGGTGATGAGTCCGGAGGAAGGCGAGGAGGGAATGACTCTGTATGACAGCTGGCACAAACGAGACAACTGGACTGATAATCGGGACGCGCCACGGTGAGACCTAAGCTCCTCTTCTTTGTCTCCTATTCACATGCACATATCCAAATCGTCTGCTGGGGGAGGAGTAAACATATAATAACAATTGTGTGTGTGTGTGTGTGTAGGATCAGTAAGCTCGGCTCAGGCAGCGATTTCGAGGCGTACTTCATCAGGCTGGGGATTGCATCTGGGCGGGCAAGATACACCAAGAACAAAGTAAACGTGTGTGTGTGTGTGTGTGTGTGTGTGTGTGTGTAGAATAAACCTATAGTGTGTTTGCATCTGATACGACAGAAGACAGAGCGGTACAGCAGTTACCCCGTGTACCACAGCGTGTATGAGACGTTCGAACTGGTGGAGCATTTCTATGACCCCGCCTTTCGCCGTATGGAGGCGGTGACCCGTGTACGAGGGGGCTTGGCTTTCCGTTTAGCCGACGCCGCTGTGCTACCACTGGACTGTAACGAGTACGCGCTCGCTCTCTCGCAGTACGCACACATCATCCACCGAGTTGCGCAAAAACACCCGGAGGAGATGGAGCGCTACGCTGTGACGTTCGGTAAGACACACACACACACACACACACACACACACACATCAGCCTTTTTGATTAAAAGTCCAGAAAGCTGATTGGGAATCTCTGTTGTGTGTGTGTGTGTGTGTGTGTGTGTTTTACAGACGCTTTGCTCTCTGCAGTGGACAACTTTACACACGCAGCACATGAGTTTCAGCAGCGTCTCACCACACTCGACACAACCAAGTAACAC
This sequence comes from Bagarius yarrelli, assembly GCA_005784505.1. NCBI lineage: Eukaryota > Metazoa > Chordata > Actinopteri > Siluriformes > Sisoridae > Bagarius > Bagarius yarrelli. Next base: position 2,200,772 of record VCAZ01000018.1, read on the forward strand.
ACACACACACACACACACATACACACATACATATTCCCTAGACTAACCCTTTTTCCTTCTCTTACTGTCTCTGTTTCACTCTTTCACCATCTTTCTGTCTCTCTTGTAATGTTTGTCCGGTTTTCTTTCCTCTTCTTTCTCTCTCATACTCATCTGTCTGTACTTCCTTGTCTCTCTTTCTCTTTCCATCACGCTTTTGGCCTATGTTTTTATTATTTTTACCTTTCCTCCATCTGTTTTTGTCCATCCTGCCTGTCTGCCTCTCTCTCTTTCTCTCTCTCTCTCTCTCTCTCACTTTGTGTATCCTCCCCTCTCATTTTACCACCTTACTTTGTCTTCCTCGCTCTTTCCGTCCCTCTTTTTCCATCTTCTGTACTCTCGTCCCCATTTTTTTTCTCTTTCTCTTTTAATCCATCCATCCATCCATCTCTCTCTCTCTCTCTCTCTCTCTCTCTCAGTTCTCTCTCAGTGCGGATGGTGAACGATCAGCTGATGTATCTGGAGAGGGCGTTTATCGATCCTCTCGGTCTCCCGGGTCGACCCTTCTACAGGTAAACGCGTCTCACTTTGTGATGTCATCAACACGAGCCCCACGTCAGAAAGGGATCATGATTGATAGCAAAGGAAGAGGACGTAAACGTGGGTGTCTTTTCTGTTTACTGTAGTGTACACAGGAAAGATAGACAGCCAAAGTTAGTCTTTTTTCCCCCTGTCCTCACTTGCTGTCTATCTTCGAATGCGCTCCCTCTAGTGGCTGAAGAGGGAATAGGATTAGATTTATTTTTTAACCCTTTAGAAGGAAGTTGAATCTGAGTTTAACAGAGCCGAAACCTAACGTGGAACCGTGCAGGTGTTAAAGCTGACATCATTTCTGTCGTTTTTGTTTTATCTCCGTCCTGCAGACACGTGGTGTTTGCTCCCAGCAGCCACAACAAGTACGCGGGCGAGTCGTTCCCCGGGATTTACGATGCTCTGTTCGACATTGAGAACGCAGAGCAGCCCGAAGCGGCCTGGAGCGAGGTGAAGCGACAGATCAGTGTTGCTGCGTTTACAGTCAACGCCGCCGCCGATACACTCCGCCCCGTCGCCTGAACTCGCCTTGCAATCCTGGGTTCTTTAAGACACAGATTCTCTTCCAGGGACATAAAAGAAGACCATTTCACATAGATAAGCACACACACACACACACACACCCCCATACAGTGGATAGAGAGACTCATCTGCTCCAGTGCTGCTCTTTAGGGAATCAATTCACCTTTGAATGAATTAATCACTGAATCATTTTATACGAATATAGTGCAAGCTCAGGATCCTGGGCGTCGCTACAATGCTGGGGAATCTGCAGCCCTGATTGGTCAGAAGGTGTTGATTTTGATTTTCTTTAACAATCCGCCTGTCTAATTTAGACAAACTATATAAAGACTGTGGTAGGAAAAATGTTTATTTAACATTGATTAAACAGCTGTCGACAGGTGTGCAATAATTGATGTTACAGATGTTCAACAACATTAACTGTAGCAACGAAGTGATAATTGATTGTAAAGAAAGGAAATGTTTGTATTAAAACTGATCCGATTGCTGTGCTACTACAAGTAGCGGCGAAAGGACAATAAGTAGCTTTAGCGATTAAACAGTAATTAATTAATTCTGTCAACACAAAGACAGAAGAATTCTTCTTATACTGCTAATTAACGTGATTTTATTTTGTAATTATATCATTTTCCGATCGTACACATGAACATTAGGATCACTGGAATTCCGGAAGTTGCATCGGGATGTCCGGAAGTCAGATGAGTTTACGTGCACTGGGACTTTTAACAAACTGAGACTATATTAAAAACTATCGTTTACATCATGACGTGTTTTTATTATATTTGAAAGCTGAAGTATTAAACAATACTCGTTTTACCTTACTGATAAATAGAAACGTTTCTATCCAGCGTCAAAACCAGGTAGCCCCGCCCTCTTGTCCCGTGAAGTTTGGGCAACTAAAAAAAAAAAATAGTGGAAACTAGTTGATGGATGGATGGACAGACAGACAGACAGACAGACAGACAGACAGACAGATAGATAGATAGATAGATAGACAGACAGATAGATAGATAGATAGACAGACAGACAGATAGAGAGATAGATAGACAGACAGACAGATAGATAGACAGACAGACAAAGACAGATAGATAGACAGACAGAGAGATAGATAGATAGATAGATAGACAGGAAAGAAGACGATAGATAGAGACAGACAGAAGACAGACAGATAGTTGGATAGATAGACAGAGAGATAGATAGACAGAGACAGACAGACAGACAGATAGATAGACATGAGACAGACAGACAGACAGACAGAGATAGACAGACAGACAGATCGATAAACAGACAGACAGAGACCCAGACAGATAGAAGATAGACAGACGACAGACAGATAGATAGACAGACAGACATAGATAGATAGACAGACAGATAGACAGAGACAGACAGATAGATAGATAGATAGACAGACAGACAGATAGATAGACAGACAGATAGATAGACAGAGATAGATAGACAGACAGACAGACAGATCGATAAACAGACAGACAAAGACAGATAGATAGACAGACAGACAGATAGATAGATAGACAGACAGACAGACAGATAGACAGACAGACAGACAGATAGATAGACAGACAGACAGATCAGCAGACAGACAGACAGATAGACAGATAGATAGACAGACAGACAGACATTGTATTAGTTTTACTTTGGAGTTTATTATTAGTTTTATTTAGAGTTTTATTCCGTAGTGGAAATGGTTTTTTGATACGGGAGCTTACAGCCAATCAAAAACGGGAAACTGTTTGGTTTTGCGCTGTGATTGGTCGGGGTTTTCTACTCCCCTCACACTGGTTTATCAATTTACAAATCATACAGAATAAAATGAAAACGTATTGGTTTACCGCCGTTTATACTACATTTTGATAGGGTGGGCAAGACAGCTCAGCCCACCCCCGCCCATGCCAGGATTTATTCCACCACTGAGCTCCTTTAAATGGTAACCATGATTGTCTGGATTGTCTTAATCTGCATTAATAACTGCATGACGCAATGACGCAATATCAGTTTTTATTTATTTATTTATTTATTTATTCTGTGAGAATGAGCAGAACATCTTGCTAGCATGATTTGGACCCATGATGCTTAGCTGCCCTACCTCAGCTCCACTGCAGCTCCCAGGAGTTTATATACAACATGCAGTTTTTAAATAAGACTGAATGACTGAATGTCCTAAACCAGCGGTCCCCAAACTTTTTCCCCCCAACTCATTTATCTGTCCCAATACCAACCACCGTAATTCACTACTTAAAGCCGATCATCAAGTCTTGATTTTAATCCCGGGATCCGGGATCGAATCTAATATTACAGATATAATTCCATGGTAAAGTCAATATTCGTGAATTGTCCAATAAGCACGCGTAACAACAAGGCAAATAATGATTTGGGACACGATCTGACATTCACATTCAGAAATGTAGGCAATCTGTGAGGAGAGGAGAGGAGAGGAGAGGGAAAGGTAGAGGGAAAGGAATAGAACACAGAAAGGTAGAGGGGAAATGTAGAGGGAAAGAAGAGGAAAGGTAGAGGAAAAGAAAATGTAGAGGGAAATGAATGGAAAAGGTGACAGGAAAAAGGAAAGGTAGAGGGAAAGAAAATGTAGATGGAAGAGAAGATGGAGGGAAGGAAAAGGGAAAGGTAGAGGAAAAGGACAGAAAAAAGGAAAGGTAGAGGGAAAGAAAAAGGAAAGGTAGAGGGAAAGGGAAAGGACAGAAAAAAAGGAAAGGTATAAGGAAAGGAAAGATAGAGGGGAAGGGAATGTAGGGGAAAGGGAAAGAAAAGGAAAGGTAGAGGAAAAGGACAGAAAAAGGGAAAGGAAAGGAAAAGAAAAAGGAAAAACCAAAGCCCACATGAATAAAGAAACAAAGAGCACAAAGGGAGACAGAGAGCGACTGAGAGAAAGACCTGGCAACCTGAGAGGGTCTGTAACAAAAAGTAAAGAATGCATTATAAAAGAATTCAGTGTTGGGGTGTGTTATAGTTCTCTCTCTATTAGAAGTGTGTGTGTGTGTACAGTACAGAAATATAGAGTGTATTGTTCTAAGTTAGCTTGAGCACTCGATACAATCTCAGTCTCTTTCTTCAACATGTCCTCCATCGGTTGATGCCGGTGTGGGCGGGAGCAGGTCGAGCCGCGCCCACGACATCGGCTCCGCCTTCTTTAAGACGATCTCGATTTTAGCGGCCGTCATGTTCACGACGCTCTTGCTGACATCAATGACCTGCAAAACAGGCATGACGTCACCTTCTCTAAACCACGAAATCATTTGGCGCACGCTGATTACATCATTAGGGTTGGTCATCGTTTCCCCACTGTGCATGCTGATTGGTTAACATTTCGCTTTCTCTGATGGTTGGCAATGGTCTGCGCTCTGATTGGTCAGTATTTACCTTGCCAAGTGTGATGTATTAAGTAGGGGACACACACACACTGACTTACCCCCCAGAGACGGATATTCTGTTCAAACTCTTTCTCACCCTCAAAGATCACTCTGATACACACCTGCCATGAGGAACACACACACACACACACAGATTGTTGCCTTAAGAGCAATAAAAAAATAATATTGTGCAAAATTATTCACAGAAAGAAATTAACATCTGTACACACACACACACACACACACACTCACCGAGGTGCTGTTGGCCTGAACTAAACACAGCTCTGGATTAGAGTGTTTAGCGTAAATAGAGATGGTCACATGACTGGCGGTCTGATGCCAATCAAACCGACATGGCACCACCTTGTTCCCCTACACACACACACAATGCAAGTCAAAACAATGCATATATTAGTAAGCCTATTAGAGATTCTGTGTGTGTGTGTGTGTATGTGTGTGTGTGCTTCCCCGTACATCAGCTTTCCTCCATGTATGTGCTCCTGTACTGCAGCCCTCCTGGGACAAAAAGGTGTTGAAGTCTGAAGTTTTCCTCCGACAGCAGCTCCAGTATTTCATCCTGCACACAAACACACAGGCCCATGCTGTGTGTGTCACCTAACAGAAGTTTTATAAAACCTGTGTGTGTGTGTGTGTGTGTGTGTTCTCACCCCTCATGGAAGATGGGAACTCCTGGATGAAACAAACATTTGTCCTGGTCACTTGCTGGTCCAGTGTAGGTCTGCAATACACACAGACACACACACACACACACACAATAATTCAAACTCCCCAGTAGCTGTTGAATGTAAGATGTGTGTGTATGTGTAAGTTACCTTAGAGCAACCTCCATTTTTACACGCTGTTCCAATTTTTACTTTATTCTCGTCATTATCTGCAAAACACACACCATCACACACACACATATACACACACACACACACATACCATATGACCATGTTGTGGTGGTCGCGTCTTACCGTATTAATGCAGGCCTCTGATTGGTTGAGTTCGTACCTGTCTCTGCGACCTGATTGATTTCTACATGTTTGAGGTTTTTGAGTGCCTGTTTTAGGGACAGAGACACTGTCTGCTGCAGTTTCACCAGCGGCTCATCAGCACTAACACACACACACACACACACACACACACACACACACACACACACACACACACAGGATTAGTGGGGTCTAGTTTATAAAGCATAACATTACACTCGCAATGTTATGATGTGCATGTTGCTCTGTGTGTGTGTGTGTCCAGGTGTGTGTTGGTTCCAGCTCTCCACCTGGGTCTCTGGATGGACTCCACAGGTTTGGGAGCCTGAACGAGGTATTCTTGGAAGCGCGGTTTCAGCTCCTCCAGCTCTTTCCTCCCTCCTGAACTCTTCACCTTGGGCTTCACCGGCTCAGGTGGTTTCTCCTGGTTATGCCGTCCTTTAGTGCAGCCCTGCGACAACGACACACACAAACACATACCGCAACAGCTTTTTAAACCGCATGACATGTTCTAGACATCTTAGGACGCAGCGAACGATTCTAGGACGTTAAAACAGTGTGTTATCCAGTTACACTCGTTTAGTGCTGCATTTACACTGCATGGATCAAGTGATGCACTTTTTTTTTCCCCTCCAATGTGGTACAGATGGGATATGACAGCCAACCGTGTAAGTAGGGAAAAAAGTCACATGGTCCTCATTTATAAGCGACGATGGGACATGACGTCAACTCGGGCGGACACCAACAGCGAAGAACTGCGTACTTTAATATTTATTATTTTTGTTCACTTCAAATCTTTTAAAAAACGTAGAACTTAGCAATCAATGCTACCGTATCATTTGTTTATTATTATATAATATTTGTTTAACGATCGTCGCATCGTTTTTTCTTTCTTTTTCTGGTCAGTACGTCTACACTGGGTTGTTATGTTGTGTAAAGAGTAAATGCAGATATCGGCTGCGGGTCGGTTTTAAAAGATGACGTAACAAAAGAAATGGGAAATGGTCACTAGATCGGAATTGGGCATCAGGACCTGCAGTTAAAAAAAAAAAAAGAATTGAAAAGACAATAAAACTGTCGTCAGGCTATAGAATACAGAATAGATAAATAAGAACATCCGGCTGCGTCTGAAATCACATGCTAGACTTAGTGCGCACTTCCTGACCCTCAGAGAACGAATACAATTTGAAAGTATGACGTCCGCCATGCCTATATCGTCACACGTATATGATGTCACAGCAGCACAAATTTAAGGTGCGATGACGATAAACAAGTGCAAGTCGTCTCTCCTGCGAAATTATGGGATGTCCATCGTTTACGTACTTCAGAATCCCGCCGGAAGCAGTAGATCATCCGGAAACTAACTGTTTTTCGCAGGCTAACGATCTGGACCTACTATTCGACCTCACACACATACTATATAATATGAACGTATGCGACGTGATGTCTAAAAGACAACGATGTGTTCTAGAACAGGAACCGGTTTGTGCTGGAACAGGGCAGGACGACGCCCCTACCACAATTCTAGAACAAATAAAATTACGAAATTCAGAACAGAACCGTCGTCTCTTACAGCGATGCTCAGGAAATCCGAGAAGTCTGTAGTGCGTCTCTTGCAACATGACCAGCCCTGTGTTACATGACACACACACACACACACACACACACACACACACAAGCAGAGGTTAATGTGACTGTTTTTTTTTGTAGCTAAGCAATTAAATAAACACGTTAAGGGTGTTAAAGGACTTACTTTTAGGGCATCGTGGAAAACCGGAACTCCAGGATGGAAAGTGCACGCATCTGGAACGGGACACGACCGTTAAAAAAGTCTGTTCTATATAGTATGGTTCCGGGTAGTATGAATAAATATCCGGATGTACTACATCCGCCATTTTGTTATCGTCACATGACCCATGACATCACAATTATAAATAAATTAATGCTTAACTTTAATAGCCCATTTCCGCCCCTTCCGCATATGACGAGACGCCTCTCCTGCGGGATTATGGGATAGTTAAGTGTACATCATATGCGTCCTTCAAAATCCAGCAGGAATCCAGGAACTCTAATTCACATACTTACAATTCAGACATTTTATTTGTCTCAAATACTCGAGAAAAAGTTTCGCCTACTATATAGTAGGAAAGTATGTGATTTCCGGCCCCCAGACGGCTGGGTGATACTATCGTCTACCAGGATGTCTGTAAATCTAACAGTTATCTAAGTCTCGACAACATTTGAGTTTGTACGCACTTCCCGGCTGCTATTAAAGTCAGGAATTTTATTCCATATAATAAGGTGGAATTTGGACAGACTACATCCGCCATGTTGATATTGTCACGTGACCCACAGTAGCGTGAATTTAAAGCTATCTGCTTGGATAAGGATTTAAGCACGTGCGAAGTGTCGCGTCACTGCTTTGCACCATTTTTGGAGTATGATGTGTTTCGTCTCTCCGTTGGAATTATGGGATAGTAAATTGTCCATCGTATGTGTACTTCAGAATCCGGACGGAAGCAATAGATCATCTGGAAAGGTTCCGAACACTGTTATTCACGTACTGAGGATATGTAAAAAGTTTTCCTGTTAAAGATGACTGAAAACTGATACTGGAGACTGGAGAAATAATTTTTGTGTGAAATGACAAGATCCTTTTTTTTTTTTTATTTGTAAAAGTAAAAACAAACTTCTGGTTTATTGATAAATTAAATGTTTTAATTGTTAATAAAACGCTAAGAGGAATAAGAATCGATTTTTTTTTTTTTTTAAATTAAGAAATCTGAATTGCCGGATGCCTTGAATAAATAATGATGACGTCATTTTTTCCCTTAATTATATTCTCGGAGGACATGCAGGAATAGGGTTAATAAATAAATAATTAAATTACTGCACTTATAATATGTAAATATGTATAAATGGACATAATTTAATTATTAGTAACAGTTATAATACTTTAATTTATCATATTAAGTGTTATTTATTATAAAAGAAAATCAAAGTTTTAATAAGAAAACGAATTAAATAAAACTCGGTGTTTATATCAGTCTGTTGGTCTTCATGACATATTTATTTTTCACAAAATCACAAAAATGTATATTTTTTTAATGTTTTTTTTTTTTTTTTTAGAAATATTCTTACCTTCCGGATTGTTGTCCGGGTCGAAACGCTGGCCACAACCCTTGTTATAACAAAGCAAAGACATGTCGAACAAACGAAACAATAAACCTGAGCGTAAAATATAAAAATATATTAAAAAACTTTTATTATTTTTTTTAATTGAACTTCAGAGAAGAAAACGAGCGACTCTACAACCCTATCGCGTGCCGCCGGCTCGTGCGCTCTTCTCGGAACATTCCGGAAACTTCGCAAACTTTCGTCGAGTTCGGCTACTTCCGGTTAACATCGGGCGCTTGATAATCACAGCACTCGGGTGTTTTCGGACATTTTCGTAAAAAAAAAAAAAGTCATTTTAATGCGAAGTATGAAGTTTTATTTATTATTCACGACGGATATTAAAAAAAATCCAATGATAAGAAATTGTATAAAATTAAAGCGGTGATATGTGGAAGATCTGGTTAAACCCTACTTTTAGATTTAACTTGAGGAAATGGTGGCTTAGTGGTAAAGGTGTTGGATTGATACCAGAAAGACTAGGGTTTGATTCCCAGCGCCACCAAGCCACTACCGTGGGCCCCTAAGCAAGGCCCTTTGAATAAAAATAGATTAATATAAGACTTTATTTTTAAAGCATCACTTTATTTTGAATCATCTCGATTTTCTTTCCCGAAGCATTTCGACTTTATTCCTAAAGCATTGCAACTTTATTTTCCAGATCATCACACCTGAATCATCTGGACATTTCTTCCAGGAGCAGTTAGACTTTATTCCTGAATCATTTCAACTTTTTATTGAAGCACTGCGCCTTTATTCTTATTCTTATCTTATTAACGAGCCATTAAAACTCGGCGGTTATTAATGAAGACCAGTTACACTGGATAAAAACTAATAAATTAGTCACAGGGTCTAATCTGATAACGAAGTATGTTTACTCTCTTTATTAGTGAATCCCTTCACTGAGTGTAAATAAATACTACCGGTACAAACTTATATTAACTGGGACACTCGGATAGATCGGACTTTTCCCAATAATGTATCTATTGTAAGGAACATTCTGGTCAGGAGCAGTGATAAATAAACAAAATACACACAATAAGAGCACATACCAGGACCAGAGGACGCATCACATCATTAAAACACCTCAACGTCTGCATGATGCTGTCCCTTTATTATCCCTTTAGTGGTAGACGTTTATAACATCTGGATCCTGTCAGTAATGTAGAGTAGTGAATGAACTTTTATTTTGGATTAGTGAACAGGATCACGATTTACAGCACAAACACACACAAAAAAGAGAATAAACTATTAACTGTAAATCTATAGTAACCCTATATGTCCCTTCCGTAGGCTTCTGATTAGAGTAATGAGGTAAAAAAAAGAGGGTGGAGTTTTGTTTTAAGAGTCTGTATAGGTGGGGTTAGTGACATCGCCCGCCGCTGATTGGTTACGTGTATACTGCATCACACGCTGGTCTATCGGAATCTCTAAAATACCTCAAATAACCAAGAATTCGTTAAAAATAATCTCACAATAAAAAAGGACCTTAATCGAGTTGCAATAGCGAAATAAATATCTTCGGACCCCAAGTGCTCCGTCTCTGCTGCTTTATTCGTGCGAAAACCCTCCCATCACCACAAAACCTCACTAAAACTCAGTTTCATGTAAACACACCACACACTGTTACTACTGTACTGTTACTATATGCTGGTTTTTTTCCAGAATAATATTCTCATTGTCTGCCCTCTTCTAGTTCGGACAGACACATTTCCAAATGTCCACAGGGCTCGGTGACGGCGTTCTGCTTTATCCTCTTCCTGCCGTACTTAAGAACCTCCTGGATGCCCCGCGGCTCAGGGTGATGCTGAGGCAGAAGGTGACCGCGCAGGTGCATCTCCGTCTTTCGAGCCGACAGTCCCAACAGAAAGTGCAGAAAGAGGTCCATGTTTGGGTCAGAGCAGCGGAGCACTCGGTCAATGACGGGTTTGTAAAGCTCACTGATTGGTCGCTCCGTCCTGGTTCTGCCTGTCTGCGGCTCGAAAGCGTTCTCTCCCGTCAACCGAAACCTGACATAGACGTACAAGGCGGCCATGAAGGTCTGAACGCTGGGATGGACGAACCTGAAGCTCCGCCTGTTTTCTCTGGTGGATTCGTCCGTTTCGAACGAGATCCCGCCTTGATGAGTGACGTCGTCGATATCCAGAGCCAAACGGGACACGCTGTCTTCGTAGAAGACGGTCTCATTTTCGCACAGATTCCTCAGTGCCAGCTCCCCCATTTTCATCAGGAAGTTTCTATCTGCATCTTTCCAGCGTAACCCATTTATACCCGTACCGACGTATCGCTCGATCTTCCTGTTCGTTAGCACGATGACATACTGCACGTAAAAAGTGGTGAGCGTTGGAACCTGCTCGGCTGAAACTTGGTTCTGTAAACAGCGCTCGTAAACGACGGACACGATCCAGCAGAAGAGGGGCAGATAACAGGCATCATAAAGACGTTGAGAAGCTCTGACCTGATCAAGAACATGATTACCAAGCGTGGGGTTTATAGTCCGTTTAGTGAAATACTCATTCTTCTGCGTGTCGCCGAATCCTTTAAGCTGTGTAAACCTGCCGATGTAATTTTTCGGGATTTTCCGACAAGCGGCTTGATGGGCTGTGATCCAAACGCATGCATGAGGCAACAAGTCTCCTGCGATTAAACTAGTAAGAAGAGCGTCCACAGGAGTCGGAGTCGTGACGTCTGTGACGCGAGGATTGTTCTGAAAGTTCAGGGGTTGCTTGCAAAGCTCAAGCGCATCGATAACAAAGAGCACAGGGCAGTCCGGACAGGCCAGGAATTCTGCCTGCTTTGCTTCCGGATAAAATGCGGCAAGAAACTCCAGAAAAGTCTGATCCGAGTTTTTGACCAGGTGGAGGTCTCGACCTGGAAGAGCAAACACAAACTGGAAGTTCTGACACGCCTGCTGCTCCATCCAGTCTATGAGGAACATCTGCACAGCCACTGTCAGGCCGATGGCAGGGACGCCTGTTGTCACGACAACACGGACGCTATCTTCAGCTCTGAGCGGTGAGAAAAGGTCACAGATGCGGACTGGTGTTTCTTCACTTCCTGGAGTTTTGAGCACTATGGGCGACTCGACGTAGACGTGCCTGATATAACGCTGTTTCCCCGGACGACAGGTTCCCTCATAGAGGCTGTAATAACGGCGCTTGTGACTGACTCTCAGTTTGAACTGCACCAAAGCTGAAGGGAGAGATAGCAAGAGAGGGAGAGAGAGAGAGAGAGAGAGAGAGAGAGAGAGAGAGAGAGAGAGAAAGAGAAAAGAGAGAGAGACAGAGAGAGAAAGAGAAAAAGAGTGAGACAGAAAAAGAGAGAGAAAGAAAGAGAGAGAGAGAGAGACAGAGAAAAAGAGTGAGACAGAAAAAGAGAGAGAAAGAGAGAGAGAGAGAGAAAAGAGAGAGAAAGAGAGAGAGAGATGATTATAATGGTGATGATGATTATGATGATAATAACAATCATGACAATGATGATGACAATGATAGTGAGGATGATGATGATAGCGATGATGGTAATGATAGTGATGATGATAACGATGATAGTGAGGATAATGATAAGGATGATAATGATCAAGATAACAATGATGGTGATGATAATGACGATAGTGAGGATGACGGTGGTGATGATAATGACAGTGAAAATGATGATAATGATAGTGAGGATGATTATAACAACGATAGTGAGGATGATGATGGTGATGATGATAACGATGATAGTGAAGATGATTATAATGACGATAGTGAGGATGATGATGGTGATTAAGATGACGATAACGATGATAGTGAGGATGATAACGATGATAGTGAGGATGATGATGAGAATGATGATGGTGATAAAGATGATGAGGATGGTAACGATGATAGTGAGGATGATGATAGCGATGATAGTGAGGATGATGATGGTGATGATGATAACGATAGTAAAGATGATGACGATAGTGATGATAAGATGAATGGTGATAAAAGATTGAGATGATGATAGCGATGATAGTGAGGATGATGATGGTGATGATGATAACGATAGTAAAGATGATGACGATAGTGAGGATGATGATGATGATAACGATGATAGTGAGGATGGTAACGATGATAGTGAGGATGATAATGATGGTGGTGGTAACGATAAAGTTGAAGATAATAATGATGATGGTGATGATGATGATGATGATGGTGATGATGTACATTACAGCGAGACAGTAATAAGATAAACAGTTATTTCCTCACCTTTCCTGCAGACGTGTTCCAGACTGGCGGCGAGGTCGCCCTTGCAGATGTCGTACAGCGCGCGGACGGTGATGTCCAGCGCCTCTCCTTCATTCCATTTCTCCAGCATTCGGTCCACCACGTCCAGCACGTCCATCTCACCCTCCTGCTCCAGCTGACAGAAGTTGAGCTGATCACCACACAGCGAGCGCAGAGAGCGCACCAAACACTGCAGCTCCAGAGTGTTCAGAATGCGGAGTGTGTTCAGCATGGCCTGCACACACACACACACACGTCAAAGATTTGTTATATCCAGATGAAGAATTAAGTCTGGCTGTATGAACCCTCTCTCTCTCTCTCTCTCTCTCTCTCTCTCTCACACACACACACACACACACACTCACTGAAAATATAAAGGGCATGTCTAGTTCGTGCGTCGAACTTGTTGCCGGAGCGGGCGAGTGTGTGTGTTCGGGATCACTCGCAAACACAGAACTATCATCATCTTCCACAGCCATAGTCACTTCTACCGGGTCCTGCTCGTTCCTGGAACACACACACACACACACACACACACACACACATATAAAGTGCATTTATATACAAGTGTTTATGCCTCTGTGTATATGTGTGTGTGTATATATTTATATATTTAAGTGAAAGTGTGTATAGGAGTGTGTATATGAGTGTGTGTGTGTGTAAGTGCATGCATGTGTGTATATGAGTGTGTGAGAATGTATATGTGTATATATTTATACATTTAAGTGAGAGTGTGTATAGTAGTGTGTGTGTGTGTGTATATATAAGTGTGAACGAGTGTAACTATAAGTGGGTATGTGTGTCTGTGTATTTGTGTAAGAGTGTGTATAGGAGTGTGTGTGTGTATGTATACGAGTGTGTATATGCGTTTGAGTGTGTGGGTGTATGAGTGGGTATGTGTGCCTGTGTATATGCGTGTGAGTGTGTGTACGTGTGTGTGTGTGTGTGTATATATGTGTGTGTGTGTGTGTAGCTACCTTTGTACAGTGATGTACACTCCCTTATTATGAACACTGGTTTGTGGGTATTGGGTGACAGAAGTGACTCCGGTTTCTGGCGAGTCTGGGCGATAAAGTTTGACCCTGTTACACACACACACACACACACACACAAAGCCAATCAGTCAAAAAGTTGTTATACAAATCACAGTATTTTTTTTTCATGTAAAAAATAAAAACAATGAACTATTTTATTCAGTATGAAGGTTCGTGTGTGTGTGTGTGTGTGTGTGTGTGTTTTACCTTGTAGGTAAATTCACTTTAATGACAGGTTGAGGAGCATCTTGAAACTCATCTTCTTCGCCTGGATCATCGCTACACATGGAGCCGTAGCTGCCTGGCGGACGGGCCACCATAATCCTGAACACACACACACACACACACACAAGAAGAATTATAAAGATATGAAATAGTTCGTTATACAGTTCGAGTTTCATTCTTCCTGTAAAAAAAAAATCAGTAACCAATCAAATACCACTGACGTAATCAATCACTACATGACGTCATCTGTCGAGTTCTAGACACCTTTGCTACCTAAAAAGCTTAGTAGCCCGAAGTAAATACATTTTAAACACTGAATATGGCCATTATAAACAACACACACACACACACACACGTATAAAAAACGTCACCAAATATAATACGCGAATAACATGTTAGATTTTTAAACGTTACCTTTCCACTTCCGAGTCGTTGTCGCTCATGTCAGAACCCTAGTTTAATCTCCACACACTTAAAAATCAGTTTAACAAAAGGTTTTACATCTTTTTTCCCCTCATTTTCCAACACAAAAGAGAAAAATGTCTTCACAACACACAAACTTTCAACCAGTCTGCTAGCTAAACAGGCTAACTGTCATATCCCAGTTTAAACCGGGATTCTACGACAATTTTCAACACAAGAATCGAAAAAAACCCCAAATACATATTATATTATGTGAATATGTAAATATAAAAACAAATAAAACAAGTTTAAACGATTAATCCAGTTTGAGGAACGAAACTAGATGAGCGAGGTTTTTTTTCGCTCATCTAGTTTCTAGAATTCTTTTTCCGGGATTAAGTTCGCGTCAGGGCGAAGGTCACGTGACTCGCAGTGGCTGTGTCACAGATATACCTACTATAAAATATATACTAATAAATCTAATTTTGAGTATAAAAATAATTGTATTTTCTGTAAAGTGAATATTAAAACCCTAGTTTTTTTTTTGTGTATGTGATAAAACCTTTCTAGACAGAGGTACATAATTGGTTCTGTTCCAGGGGTTCTAGATTTCCCACCATTCAGTGTGAAGGTGGTCCGATTTGATCTTTTTCTGGATTGGATTATTTCGAATATTTGATTTCTATTTTTATTTTTCACCCCTATTCAGAGCAACTTACATTCATCTTATTCATTCAACTGAGCAATTAGGGGTTAAAAGCCTTACTCAGGGGTCCAGCAGTGGTAATTTAGTGGTGCTGGGAATCGAACCCTCATCTTCCAATTAGCAGCTCAACATCTTAACAACTGGGCCACCACTCAAAGTATATCTGCTGTCCATAAAGCAGGACTGGATTAATATTAATGTTTAATAAATGTAAAAAGAAAAAAAAAATTAAGTTAATTATTGTTTTATGTCTATTTTTATCTATAACAATTTTAGGGTGAACTGACAACCTACAAAGTCTACAAAGTTTGACTTTTGAAGTCTATCTATCTATCTATCTATCTATCTATCTATCTATCTATCTATCTATCTATCTATCTACCCTGTCTGTCTGTTCTATCTATCTATCTATCTATCTATCTATCTACCCTGTCTGTCTGTCCATCTATCTATCTATCTACCCTGTATGTCTATGTCTATCTATCTATCTATCTATCTATCTATCTATCTATCTACCCTGTCTGTCTGTCTATCCATCTATCTATCTATCTACCCTGTTTCTGTCCTCTCCTATCTCTATCTATCTATCTATCTATCTATCTATCTATCTATCTATCTACCCTGTCTGTCTATCTATCTATCTATCTATCTATCTATCTACCCTGTCTGTCTGTCTATCTATCTATCTATCCCTACCCTGTCTGTCTATCTATCTATCTATCTATCTATCTACCTACCCTGTCTGTCTGTCTATCCATCTATCTATCCATCTACCCTGTGTCTGTCCATCTATCTATCTATCTATCTACACTGTATGTCTGTCCATCGATTTGTCCATCTATCCATCTATCTAGTCTGTCCAGCTGTCTATAGGGGCAGTGGTGGCTCAAATGGTTAAGTTGCTGATCTGAAGACCAGAAACACCTGGGTTCAAGCCCCACCACCGGCAAGTCAGCCATTGTTGGGTCCTTGAGCAAGACCCTTAACCCCTCCTGCTCCAGGGGCGCTGCATCATAGCTGACCCTGCGCCCTGACCCCCAATTTACTAAGATGGGATATGCGAAAAAAGCATTTCATTGGCTCTGTACACGTACCTTATCACCAATATCAATAAGATTTAGGGAATAGTTGGAATATGACATAGCTTTAAGAAGATATTGCTAGATCACCTCACTGGATCATTTTTAACCAAGTTATTCATTCAGGGGTTTATTACACAGTTATTACAGTTCGCTCTGCTCCACTTGTCTGTTTCCAAAAGCACCTATAATCTCCATAACCAATCCAAAATTCTGGTTTAAACTTGTAGTTAAAAAAATAGTTAAATAGTCAGACTAACCAGCACTTTTTCAGAAAATATAACATTTGACATGAAATTCAAAAAAATATAAAGATGCATAATAACGGGATGCATCCAAATGACCGGTGTGCTATAAAATAAATGGATTCTTTAGAAACGAATGCTGTTCTTATCCAGAATTAACTTACATTTCCCTCTTTTATATAACTGAGCAATTGGAGGTTAAGGGTCTTCCTCAGGGGCCCAGCAGTGGCAACTTGTTGCTGGGAATCGACCCAGGATCTTTTTTTTTTTTTTTTGTGTAGTCTTAAAATAAAAATAATAATCACACAGTTAAAGTGAAAGAAAGTTTAATTTCTGTTCATGAAAGAAAAACATACATTAATAAGAAAAATCAAGCAAAGGATGTAAAGAACAACATTTAAAACAGCAGAAAAAGAAAGCACAAAATATACAGACAGATTATCTGAACTAATATTTTTGGATCGAAATGCAGTAAGAAAAAAATGCAGTAAGAAAAAGAACATTACACTGGAATATTTACAGCTCGGCGGTAATTAACGATCACAGGAATAAACGAAACAATTTAAAGCTGAAAACGTGCCGATAATCAGTTTTACGAGGTACCGCAGTTGGACCGTCTGCATACGGGGGTCAGAGGCGGCCTGTGCGGGCAACGAGGTCACTTCCTTTCCTCGAGATACGAACAGCAGTCGATACGGCAATTAAAAAAAAAAAAAGAAAGAAAGGATGTAGTGATTTTTCTGGTCTTCTTGAGATGAAATTGAGAGAAAAAAAAAACCAAAAAAAAACCCCCCCAATAATAAAAGCGGTAAGTGCCATAAAATTACATTTCTTCTGATTCTTCACAAAAAGGCCCAAAAATGTTTAACAATAAATTCCACCACCGTTTATTCAGGAAAGAAAATTCAGCGTCCCGACACTGATTCTATTGCACGGTGTTCAGAAGGAGAAGGAGGAGGAGGAAGAGGAAGAGTGCAGCCTCACATCTTCATCCTGAACTTCATCAACTGTAAAGAGAGAGAAAGAGAAAAAAAAGAGTGAGAGAAAAATATATATATATAAAGGGAGAAAGGGGGGAAAGAGAAAGAGTAAGGTAAAAAAGAGAAAAAGACAGAGAGAGGAAAAGAAAGATAAGGAGGGGTTGGGGGGGTGTGTAAAAGGGAGAAAGAGGCAAATATATTAGTGTGTGTGGGAGAGAGACAGAAAAATAATGAGAGAGAGACACACAAAGATAGAAGAACAAAAAAGCGTTAGACCAAAAACAGGAAGACAGACGTGAAGAAAGAGAGAATGAAAGGCAGAGAGAGAGAGAGAGAGAGAGAAAGAGGTACAAAAGCAGAAGAAGTGATTAAGTTTGATTTAGTGTTATTAAACGAATAAAATAAATCCAAATTCCAGTGCGAATCTGTTAAGCGCAAACACACGCCGCCCGTCATTCGCACTAGCAAGAGCCCGAACGCGTGTGGGCGTGGCCTGATCCCTCCCCCTTATTAAAACCGAATGTCTCTTGCTAGTGAGAGTGTAAAAATCAGGCGAACGGGTCCTGAACGAGACACCAAGTTACTCAAGTGCTTTCCCTTCTACCGTCCCTGTGGAAACGACAGAAAAATAAACTAACACCACATCCGCGGCGTTACCTGTTCAATCAGAGCAAACCGCCAAAAGCTGGACTCTGTCCAGGACACACACACACACACACACTTCGGTTAGTGTGAGGAAATCACACAACACTTTCACAAGACACTCCAGCACTCGCAAAGCACATCATCAGGATCGTGGGCTGTGAAGTGGAGCTCATCGAGATGCTTTTCAGTACACTCACCTTTTTCGCACTGCTGGTGATCTTCGGCGACTTGGTGCTGATGGTACGTGGGGATTTGCGCAGTTTGCTGATGCCGCGCTGCAGCCTGCTGTCACCGCGCCCCGTTTTTCTGGGCGTGTTATCGATCATGAAGGCCGTGGACTGCTTTCGATCAGCCTAAACACACACAACGAACATGAAATGTTGCGTCGGGGTTATCAAAAACGTGCTGCGCGAGTCAAAGCACAGAAAAGGACGCGGACACGCGCCAACAGGCAGACGTACCGGAGTCGGCGCAACGTTCTGCGAATTTGTAGAACGAAGATTTCTTCCTTTAGGGGTTCGAGGAAAGCAGCCGGCTGGTTTCTTCACCTAAAAAGAGAAACGACAAGTGGAGTTTAATATAAACTTATATAGTTGTAATTTAAAGCAGCATAATTAGGTGAGCGACGTGACCTCAGGCGTGTCCAGGTCTTGAACCTGACCCGCAGGCCGCTTAGGGGCAAGCGGGCTGCGTGTGGATCGCACGTCCCGGGCTTTAGCGACCTGCGGCGCACGTTGTACGGGGACGTGGCTGTGAGAAGCGGGAGCAGGCGGTGCTAGGGACAGCCGGTGAGTGGCGTCCTTGAGCTGAGACGGGAGCATGGACACGCGGCGAATGGTCTCGGTAGGGTCGCCGGTGCGAACGTCCTCGTCGGTCACAGGCAGGTGCGAGAAACCCAGGCTGGGCTATAGGACAGAACAGCAGTTAGCTAGAAGTAAGCCGGTCGTTTCCAGCAGCTAAACTTTAGTTAAGCTAGTCATGTCCGTACCCTGGACTCCAGCGGGTAGCTGCTCTTCAGATGAGGCAAACAGGATTTATTCCGCGACTGCAGCTCTGCAATCCTCATCCAGTCGTCGCCGATGTGGTCCGGCTCGTTCTCTGCTCCTATACAGAACGCGCTCGTGGCTGCAGAAAGACGAAAAAAAAAACATTTATAATCATGGAATACCGTTTTAACTTTACAGTGCATTATTTGAAGAGCGATGATTGAGACAGGGACGTGTAGGCAGGTAAAGAGAGACATAAAATAGGAGAGCTGGACAAATATGAAAACGGCAGAAAAGACGTAGAGACAAACAAAAAGAGAAAGAGAAAAAGGACAGACAGAGGCGGATAGATAGAAAGAACGACGAATGAATATATAGTCGTGGGTTTGTTCGACTTGCCTCGTGAAAGGATACCGGCATGCGCGTTGCTACGGCGATACCCGGGAAGGCTGAGAAGTTTGCTGGAATCGTCGAAGATCTCAGCAGACACGGGTCGAGCTTTGTGCGAGGCCAGATTGGGTTGCGATGACGCAGACTGCAGACTGAAGAAGGATTCGTCTGCGTCTGCTGCGCCGCCGCTGCTGCCGAGAGGCGTTTTCTACAGAGAAATTCAGGAGATCTAACCACACTGTATTTCTATAGATTTACTCCACCTTTGATTTTTGTTTTTTTTATTAACCTTGGTCATCGTGATGTTGATGACTTGCGTGGTGCGCCGCCTCCGGACCGAAGAGCTCGGTTTCTTAGTGGAGTCGAGAGTCAGCTCTCCGAGTGACGTGATGCTGCTTTCCAACTTATGAGCCTGAGATGCACGGTTGCCCCGTGGCATCATGGGAGTGAAGTACAGGGTCTCCAGTGAGCCTCCGTCTTTAGCACGTCGCTTTGCTGCTAACCGCTCAGAACTTCGGACCAGAGGCGTGCTGGACTCGCCAGGAAGTGAGCACTTACTGCGTAGAGAAGAAAAAGGCAAGAAGAAGATTGCAACGTTGGCAAAGTGGGCCAGCAGGGGGATAAAATTAATTACAGATCTAAAAAAAAAAAAATAAAAATATTACCCAGCAGCATTTAGAGAATCGTCCAGGTCAAGTTCCAGGCTGTCCGAGCTTGTGTTCCTTGGATTTTCAGGGATTTTCGAATAAACACTTTCCCTGTGTTTCATCTGGACACTTGGGCCTTCCTGCTTTCTCTGTTCTCTTAACTGACGATCTGCATAATCGAGCTGCAACAGAAGACACACCCACTTTGTCTTTAATAAGGAACTATAAAAAAGTTCTACAAGCAAATCTGCTCGGACGTTACCAGCTTCAGGAAATTTTAAACTAATCCACCAACCTGCGTCTCCAGGCTCTTTATCTGCACCATCAAACGTTTCTCCGACGCCTTGATCTTCTCCAGCTCCATGGAGACCAGTTTCAGCTCAGCTTTCAAAGCCTTTGCCTCACTCTCGCTAGTTTCCAAATTGGCCTGGAGAGCCTGACGTGCCTCCTGCTCCTCCAGGAGTTGCTGTTTTTTGCCGTTGTAATGAGTTTTCGCTTTCTCCACCTGCAGTGGTGGGGAAACAAAAAAAAAAGAGGATGCTCTAAAATACAAGAACTTCATCTCGTCATACTATCTTGCATGAAACTCAAAGGAGTTGATTCGAACCTGTACTTTGTAGTGCTCCACCGCTTCGGTCTTCAGCTTGAGTAGTTCCTGGTTCTGCTGCTCTTTCTTTTGAAAAGCCTCCTTCCTAGCCTGGAACGATTCGGCCTGTCCTTTCAGCTTCGCCTCCAACTCTTCTCCGAGTCTCTGGGAGGCATCTCGTTCCCTCTGAAGTGATTGGTTAAGTGAAGACAAGTGCTCCTTTTCTTTTCTCAGTGTCTTCACTTCCTGCTGCAAGCCACTCTGCAGATCATTCAGGATCTCCTGTTGTGTCTTTTTCTCAGCCTGGAGGGCCTGGTTTACGCTGGCAAGGGCTTCCAGTTGCTGATGGTATTCCTCAATCTTCTGTTTTTGCTCGGAAACTGTGTTCTCCAAGATCCTGTTAGCCTCACAGGCTTCTTGCTTCTGTTTCTCAGACTCCTTATACTGATCTTGAAGCAGACTCAGCTCAGATTTACTCTCAGATGAATGTTTACAGGCTTCTTCGACCTGGATCTGGAGTTGAGCAACCTTCGTCTCCAATTCAGCTTTTAAAGCCTTCTCCGAGTCTTCTGTGCCAAGCCTCAAAGCTTCTTGCTGCTTTAATTCCAGGTGAAGATTTTTTAGTTCAGCCTCTCTTTCATCTGCAAGTGTTGAAAATTCTTTGATGTTCACCTGCAGCTCCATGACTTGACCTTCAAGCTCATTTTGTCGCTGTAAGGTGACGCCTTTGACAGAAGCCATTTCTGATGCCAGCTTCTGGGCTGCCTCAAGATCCACAAGAAGAGACTGGTTCACTGATGCAAGCTGTTCCTTCTCGTTCGTTAAGGTCTCCATATCTTTGTTGAATTTATCTTTGTTTTCCTGCAAATGGGTCTTGAGAGCATTCAGCTCCTCCTGTTGCCCCATCTTCTCGGCATGCAGATCCTGGTTGACCAAGGCAAGCTTTTCCTTCTCGTTCCTCAATGCTTCCAGATCTGTTTTGCTTTCCTGCAGGTCAGCTCTAAAAGCATTCAACTCCTGCTGTTGGCCAGTTTTCTCCTCCTGTAGGTTCTTAAGCTCATTTTGGAGGGACTGGTTTACAGAGTGGAGATGTTCCTGGTCCTTCTTTAAGATTTCTAACTCTTTCTGATACCCATGTTGGGCATTTTGTAGGTCTGCCCTGAGAGAAGTCAATATGTCTAGTTGTTTCTTGTTCTCTACGTTCAAGATTTGCACCTCAGTCTGGAGGGTCTGGTTCATTGCAAAGAGTTCTTCCTTCTCATTCTTTAAGATCTTCAGATCTTTTTCATACTCATCTTTGCATTCCTGCAGGTCACCTTTGAGAGTATTTAACGCTTCCTGTTGCTTGGTTTTCTCTGCCTGCAAGGTCTGGCACTCAGTCCTAAGAGAAAAGGTAACTGAAGTGAGATGTTCCTTGTCATTCTTCAAGGAATCTATCTCTTGCTGACATTCAGTGCGTACGTTCTGGAGGTCAGCTTTCAGGATATTTAGTTCTTCCATCTTTTTTTCCCTCTCCGTTTGCATGTTTTGACTCTCTGCTTCAAGAGCCTGATGCATTGAGGTGAGATGGTCCTTGTCCTTCCTCAAGGTACCCAGCTCTTGCTGGTACACTTCTTGGGCAGTCTGTAGATCAACCTTTAGCACATGTAGTTCCTCCTGTTGCTTTTTGTTCTCTGCCTCAAAGTTCTGACACTCAGACTGAAGGGACTGGTTAACAGAGGAAAAGTGTTCTAGTTCCTTTTTCAATGTTTCTACCTCTCGCTGGTGCCCAATTTGTCCGTTTTGGTGATCAGCCTTTAGGTTGTCTATAACCTCATGCTGACCTTTGTTTTCCTTCTGCAAGTCCTGGCACTCAATCTGGAGAGAGCGGTTCACAGAAGATAGATGTTCGTTCTCTTTTTTTATGATCTCCAAATCTTTCTGAAACACCTCTTGGGTTTTCTGAAGATCAGCCTTCAGTGAATTAAGAGCCTGATACTGTTTCTTGTTCTCAGTTTGCAAGCTCTGACACTCATCTTGGAAATGTTCTTTCTCCTTCTTGAGAGCTTCTAGATCTTGCTCACATACAGATTTGGTGCTTTGCAGGTCTGCCTTGAAAGCATTTAAAGTTTCCTGTTGTTCCTTGCTCTCCACCTGCAAGGTCTGGCATTCATTCTGGAGAGACTCATTCACCGACGTCAGGTGTTCCTTTTCCTTCTTTAAGCTTTCCAAATCCTGCTGGTACCTATCCAAATCTTGCTTCTGCTTACTGCAAAGCTCATTTACAGTTCTTTCCAAAGCTTCTTTGGACTGACACGCTTCCCTAGCAAGAACGTCTTTCTGTTGGTACATGAGCTCCGTTTGTTTCAGCTTCTCTTCTGTTGACTCCAAAAGTTCCTTCGTAGCTGCAGTCTGATGCTTGGCAGACTCAAGCTGCCCCATCAAGTCCACAACGTTTGCAAGTTCTTTTTGAAGAGCTTCTTCAGATTGGTTATGCCGTTTCTGGTTCTGGTCTTCCATTTCTTTCATCTTTTCATGAAGAGAACCGAGCTGTATTTCTCTTTCAGAAGCAAGAACTGTAAGCTCCTGAACTTTAGCTTGAAGTTCAGTCGCCTCTTTTTGAAGTTCTTTATATCGAGTTTCCTCAAATTTTTGGGTTTCTGCTCTGAGATTCTCTTGATGCTGAACCTCCTCTTGAAGCTTGAGCAACTCTGCTTGCCTTTCTGTTGCCAGTGTTGTGGCCTCTGCTAGTTTATTTTGAAGTTCGGCAAAGTCTTTCTCCAGAGATTTGTTTTTTTCCGCCACTACAGAAAACTCCCTTTCTTTCTGGAGGGCGACATCCTGTTGACGGGACATTTCTTCTCTGAGGAAATGACCCTCATTCAATGACTTCTCCAACTTGTTCAAATGGCCATCGATCTCCTGCTGCAGTTGTGTAATCTCTAGTCTCAGAGTCTGCTCCTGGGCCTCGTGGGCCTCTTCTGAAGCCTTAAAACTAAGTTCCAAGGTAGCGACTTTCTGTCTTTCGCTGGAAAGTTCTTCCTTCAGAACTTTTACCTGCTGTGCAAGATCTTCCAGAGATTTAACTTTCTCCGAGATAATTTTCTCGCATTCAGCCAGTTGTAGCCTGAGTTCCGTGACGGCAATGATCTGCTTTTCAATTTCTTTCTGGTGAAAATCACTCATTTCACCAGACTTCGCTTCAAGAGTCTGAAGGTTGACCTTAAGAGACCGGATCTCTCCTTCTTTTTGTTCCAGCTCCACCTTGAGGTGTTGAACCTCCTTGTTTTTGGACACAACGTCCTCACTTAATTGTCGTGAACGTCCTTCCACTTCCATAAGCTGCCTTTGCAGATTGTCCGCCTTGTTTTGAAGGTGAGCCAGTTCCTGTTGTTGTTTGCCGAGTTCTCCGTCTTTAGAGATGATTTTTGATTTCAGCGCTGACAGTTCCGACTCACTTTGCTTTAGAGACTCAACCGTTTCCTCGATCTTACATTGCAACTCCGCTATTTTACTCTGATTGGCTGTGATCATTTGTTGCAGTTCCGTCTCCTTCTCCTCTTTGGCCTTGTTTACTAAATCAAACTGTGTCTGGCTATGTTCTCGCTCCTGTACCAGGGTTGCTTTAAGATCTACTCCTTCCTGGGCTAACTTCTCAATACATGCTTCAGCATCGAGTTTCTGATGCTTTAGTTTGCGGAGCTCTTGGCTTAAAGTCTCTAGTTCGGCAAACATCTCATGAGCTTTTTGCTCCTGTTTCTCAAACCTTTCCTCCATCAAAGCTTTCTGCTGCTCGTTTGCCGCAAGAAGCTCAACGCCTCTTTTCTCTCCGCATCCATCTCCGTTTGCAGATCTGCGATGGTATCATCCAGTGCACAGATTCTTGCGCGGAGAGAGGCATTCTCCTCTACCACTTTTTCATGGTCTGCCAACTTTTTTTCATATTCCGCAAGAGAAATTTGGGCATTTTGAAGGTTCTCTCGGACGGCGTTAAGGACTTCCTGTTGCGTTGCATTTTCCCCCTCCATGTTTTGGCATTTGGACTGCAGCGACTGAACCATATCTTCCAAGGAGGTGACTTTCGCCTCCAGCATCCCTCGTTGCTGGCGAAGTTCGGCAGCTGTAGCGATCGCTGTTGTTAGCTGAACTTCCAGCTGTTGGAGATGAGTCAGCTCAGTCTCCAAAGCTGCTATTTGTAAGGCAAGAGTTTCTTGTTTAATCCTGGAGGCTTGTTCCTGAGCGTCCTTCTCCACTTGTATATTGTTTATCGACTGCTGAAGATCTGCAACGCGTCCCTCCAAGCGCAGGGTTTCTTTTTCGAAAGCCATTCTCTCTTCTGCTAATAGCGTTTCAACAGACATTTTCTCCGTCTCAAGAAGGGAAATGGTTTCTTCGAGTTGGGAAAGTTTGAGAGTCAGGTCCGCAACTTCCTGCTGCAGTTTCTCACGCTAGAGAAGAAGAGGTAGAGATTGGCATTTTTAAGGAGACAAACGGAAGAAGAGAAGATAATAAAGCCAAGCCGAAACTTAAACCTCAGCAAAGCGCTGGCTGATTCGTGTCAATAAAACCAAGCCCACCGAAATTTGGAAGAAAAGTCTATTGTACGCGCTATAACGCTTACCTCTACAATCGGCCCCAGGACTTCGCCTTTCTCCTGGGGCTGCTGGCTGAGTTTGGCGAGTTCATCCTCCAAAACTGAGATCTTCCCTTGTAAGATCTGAATTTGCTCAGAAAGACTCTCCTAAACGACAGCATGATCAAAATAATATTAGATACTTGTGGAAGAACCGGATATGCAAACAAATAAAAAAAGGGAGGTGCAGTTACCCTGTCGGTGAGGGCCTGGTTTAACTCTCTCTGCAGCAGGTCCCTCTTGTTCCCCCACTCTGTCTGAGATGAACTGTGCGCTTCGGTTAGTTTGGCGATTTCCTCTTCGGCTCTTGTGAGCTGGGTGAAGGTGTTTCTTACCTGGTGTGACAAGAAATAAGAACATATCACTGTAATAAAAGAACTGGCGTAAAACCTATTCCAGGACAGGTCCTGGGAACCAAACAACGAGAACCGATAAGAAGCCGGGCCGTACTTGCGAGGCGAGAACGCCGTTCTCCTCCATCAGCTCGTCGATGCGTTTTTCCTTCTGAACGTTGTCGGTTTTAAAGTCTCGGCATTGCTTTAAGACCTCGTGTACTCGTGTAAGGAGTCTAAAACCAAAAGGTGACGATTGGATGAGGTTATAATATAGGAGATAATATGATTTGACTTTACAGAGCGGTTCTTTACCCGTCGTTCTTCTGCTGCAGCTCAGCCAGTGTGGCTTTGTGCTCTTTCTCCATTTCCTCCTGATCCCTTTGCAGGCGCTGCAGGCGGTGCTGAAGCTGACCGATCTGCCCCTCTGTAGAATAGAAAGAAACAGGTGATGGATTTAATCCCGGAGGTTTCTAGATGCGGTTCTTTTGCTAGTTCGGCTCCTCCTGATGACGCTTCAACGTGGTAAACACTCAACATCACGGTCACCTTTCTCTGAGAGGAGGGTGATGCGCTCGGCCAGCTCGCGCTCCAGTTCGTCTCGTACGTCCCCTTCACGTGCCAACTCCTTGCGCAGACGCTTCACCTGCACCTGAGGTGTGCTCATCAGCTCCTGCAATGGAGAGCTAACACACACACACAATAAACAGGGATGAACAAAGTAGGCAAATGCTAGAAAAACTGGCTGAGGTAATTTAAGCACAAGTCCTACCCGATAAACGAGCTGGAGGCCACGGTGTCCAGCTCCACGAAGTTAACGAGCGGAGAGCGGCAAGTCCGCGGGAAAAAGGGTGAGCCGTCATCGCTGAACGACGACGTGCTGCTTACAGACGAGGTGTGAGTCAGAGCTGAAACAAACCCCAGCAGACACAAGACATAAATCTTACAAAGTATTTCATTATTATTTTTTTTAACAAAACCAAAAACTTAATCCTTCAGAAAAAAAACGTTCAAACGTCGGGTGCTACGATAACCCACTTACAGCTCGTGGTCAGAAGTTTATCCAGACCTTCACGCAGAGACAGACCGCTCGCTCCTCGCTGGACATAACGCAACATGGCCGCAATCTGCAGCTGCCAGACAGACAGTCAGACAAAGACAAAACGTGAACGACAGACAGAACCCATCGTTTTGTTCTAAACACACTTCCTGTTCTTCGGCATCACGTACTTCCGATTATGATCAGCATCCACTGCTGCTTCTGACATCAATTTTATTTATGAAACTAAACGTCTAACAGTGAAGCTGTTTTTCCTTACAACTGATACCATGATGCGTATTCAGGTCTATACTTCCTCAACCAAGAACCAACAATTAAATCAGTCAGTTTACCTCTAGGGGGAGCATTATTATTTATATCATTATTACTACAGTAATAAAATTATTATTTATTATTATTACAGTAATAAACATGCCAATTTTTATTTTTAAATAAATAAATAAGAACAGTTCAGTCTTTAACCAATGATCAATCTGCCCCTGCTGATATAGTGTAAGTCACACGCCCTCAACCAGAGCAACTTACATTTACCTATTTTTTTTATACACTTGATCAACTGGGGGTTAAGGGCCTTGGTCGGGGGTCCAACAGTGGCAGCTTGGTGGAGCTGGGAATCGAACCCACAATCTTCGAATTGGTAGAACGCCTTAACCATGAGCCTTAAACGTTCAAATTTCATTCATACTACCTGTAACCATACTATATAGAACAACAGACTTTACCGTTCTGGCAAGTGCGTACTTCCTTAAATCTAGTACCTACTTAAGTATTAAGCGGTCTGTACTATTTTAGAATTGAACTGAATCGTGAGGTGCGCAGGGATCCCCTCCCCCCCACCATGTGACATTGTGTTACCTCGGTTTTATACTCGACTTTGGGCACCAGGCTGTTGTTAATGAGTCCATGGTAGCACAGGAGCAGAACAACCTAAACACACACACACACACACAATGTAAAGTATGCTTATTTAAGTGTGTACACTTTATAACGGCTGAAATTTCACACACACACATCTGTAACCGTCATCACAAACACACCTTGGTGAGTTCCAACTCCAGCATGCGTCCTTTAGCCAGCGCGAGGACGACACACTCTTCCCCATGACACACACCTGCAAAAGAAGACGACGACACATCAGAAGGCTATAAGATAAAAACAGCTGGACAGGAAGCTGGAACGCTGAACTCACCGTGGAGGAAGTCCGAGATGATTGACAGCCTTTCTGCTTGTGGCAGGTGCACAGGAGCTTGGCTGGGCTCCTCCCCTTTCCTGTAACAACCAATCAGTGATCGTGTCAATCTATCATGTACAGCGATGGTTCCGGATCCTAGCGAAACATTTCCACTAACTTATCAACTCACAGTTTATAGACGAATTTAAGCAGCAGTATGCCATCTTGTAGGTGTGTGAGCCGCTGCACTGGTGCGTCCAGCTGCAGGCCGTTAATCTGCAATGAACATTCCAGCGTATGTCGCATGTCAACATGTACATCAGTAAGGAGTTAATATAACGGTAGCGGAAGTGATAATGCTGACCTACCCACACCAGAAGAGCCTCTTCCTTGGCTGGATGCAGTGCCATTGCTGTCTGAAAGGATGACATCATTTAAATAACTGCTTCGAAAAGGCTCCGCCCACTGATTCACCTAATATTTGGTGAGACTATTGGCTCTTTTGAACAATGGTGGGTAAAGGTTATATATTAATACAGAAAATGAATTTTAGATTACTAATTTATGTATTAATACAGAGATTATTACAAAAATCAGTAATGTTTATCTAAAGATTGCCAGAGTTTCAGCCAAAATACAGATTTTACACTATAAGGCATAATATTAACAAAATTAAATCAATCTTATACCTGCTACAGGTGTTCCTATTATATAGTTATGTGTAGTTTAGAACAGAAAGTTTAGTTTTAATTGAAAACCGACATACAAACAAGTTTTCGCAGAACAGTTACTATTTTTGCGTTGAAACGTCCAACACAGAAATAGAAAAAGCAATGCGCGTATACACCATGCTTTACGGCAAATTTAAACTGATACGCTTTTTGAATCAGTCTAAATGCAAATTAATAAACCCCCCCCCCCATTCTCTGCACTTTAAAAGAACGTGTTTAACAATAAAGTAGTCATTAAATTATACTAAAATATTTAAAATCGAATGCTACAATTAAAAATTTAACTACCTTTTTTCGGCGGATGCTTGCTGATTACCGTAAAAGCATATATACAGGCTCACATAACTTTTTTAGTTGTTGCTAAAATGTATTTTCACTTCAACAAAAGTTCTTTAATTGCATTTAGTTGCCTGCAACTAACGTGTTAGTCTAGTAAACAAACAAACGTTTACTAGCATTCCAGTTCAACAAACCCACATAAAGTTGTACTAATACACAATATCACATACGTACCGAATTAAACATCATAAACTCACCTTTTTCAGTAGAAAAATCTTAAAAACTGTACATTCGTTTTCTTCTTATTTTTTTATTATTATTTTGAAGTAATCTTTTTTTTTCCCCCATTAACAGTTTCCATACACGAATTTTTCAAACCGCTGCGCTCGTCTACCAGGAGTTTTTTGAGCTGCGACGAAGTCATCTGATTGGATGCTTCAAAATGTGACGTAACGCAAAGTTGTTTGGTTATTGGCTGGTGCAAGACAAAAAGAGCCAATTAGAAGAAAAGGTGGGCGCGTCCCACTAAAACCGGAAGTGAAATCCCGTACAAGCATTTACTTATATTTTTTTTTGCATTTTTTTTACACTATATACTATATATATACGCTATTAAAATGTATTTTTAATCAAGAGTAATTTTATTATAGTTTTTTTTTACGAAAAAAATACTTTCAAAAACTTTTTAGTGTTTAATAAGTCCGATTTCTGTTTATTTTTATATTCCAAATTAGCTAATAACGAATTTTTCTCTTTAGTCACTAACATTAATACTACTACTACTAATAATAATTTATACATGCTAAAACATTTGCTACAACGTTAAAAGCCGCAGAGTTTGAGATAAACTAAAGCTGAAGCCTTATCAAACTTTTATTCTCCTCTTTTCTGTTATTTTATACATATAAATATTATTTATTTAAAATAAGAGTTTTTTTTTCCCCTTCCTTACATCACCCCTAAAGAAACTAATTGG
Source organism: Bagarius yarrelli (assembly GCA_005784505.1). Lineage (NCBI taxonomy): Eukaryota > Metazoa > Chordata > Actinopteri > Siluriformes > Sisoridae > Bagarius > Bagarius yarrelli. Next base: position 2,230,749 of record VCAZ01000018.1, read on the forward strand.
TTTCCCATGACCTGTAGTGTGTTCTGCACAGATTTGCAGTTATTATTGTAGATGCTTCCCATTTATAACTACAAAAACCCTCTGCTATAGGATAAATATTTTTTCCATCCGTTTCCTCATCTTGTTAGTTTTTGGTTTTTTTATGTTTCACACACCTTTGACTAACGTTTATCAGCCCTTCGCAGACTGATCAAGTTTCGGTGAGACGGGATGTTTGTGGCTTTCCAGCTTCAACAGGTGCCCAGAAGAACCTCTGAGGATCCTGTTACAAACTTTAAACTTCTTCTGCATGGTAACAGCCTCCAGTTATACTTTCTCTCTCTCTCTCTCTCTCTCTCTCACACACACACACACACACACACCTGTGGATCTGAGGACTTCCACACAATTAAAATAATCATAAAAAAATGGAATCAGTTTTGATGTAGATGTGAAGATCCCAGGCTTCTTCTCCACACTTATATACACACACACACACACACACACACACACACACACACACACACACACACACACACACACACACATTACCCGCATGACCCAGAAGATTCCTTAAGGTGTTTTTCCTGCACACATCTGGTACCTCTGGATTATACAGATCATCATACGGTTGTAAATCCTCAGCAATCTGATTCGACCTCAGCTTCCTGTTTGAGTGGATCCTTTACCCTATACACTCCTTCACCAGTCTGACGTTCTTAAATAAAAGTTTGCTTATTTTGGGACTTTATATTTCCACGGAATGACATGAAGCTAAACGAAACTATCCATGATTGGTTGCTTTATGGGCTGTTCACACTGCGCGTCTTTTTCAGGCTCAATTTCCTTATTTTTATAGAAACGTGGAAACTTCTCCGTAGGCCGCAAGTGCGCTGCAGGTCATGTGACAAGAACTAACCAATCCGATTCTTCAGCAGTGGAGAATCAGCTATACATTTTGTATTTTTTACAGTTGCACAAAGGTGAAAATCGATTGCTGAAATTTCCTTGTTGTAATTTCCTTCTCTGGGTGCTTTAAAAGGGGGAGAAACAGCACGCCAACGCTTTCCTCACGCTGTTAGGTGCGACATGTGATTATTATGTTTTTTGGACCTTTTTCTTTTTGAAACACTCTTTTTGACACTTTGATTTCCAAATGTCGAAGTTTTTACGCTTTATCCTTTCACCCGATTGGTCGATTACTGACTGAAGAGCTGGACATCTTTGGATTTCTATTTTTTGCTGTCCAAATCAAACCATTTAACCATCTTTATTTTTCACCCGGCGATTATAACAGCATTTTTTTTAATTTTCCAGGAATCGAAGCATCGGATGCGGTTATTTCTTTATACAAGTCTTTAATGCTTCATTTCTTACGCAGGTATTAACTATTGAAATCCAAACAATTTAGTTCTGGGCTACAAAAAAAAAAAAAAAAAAACCCCAAAAAAACAACAAACACACGGTGAGTCGCATGAACAGAACAAAGATAATGAGCAACAAAGCAGAACACCAACACACACACACACCTGCTACAGTGTGTTTAATCCAGTCCCTTTTTGTGACATGGTGCAAGTGTATACACACACACACACACACACACACACTTGTGTGTGTCAGCCCCCATAAATACTTCAAAATAAAATAAATAATTACAACCAGGTTCAGATTAAAGAAAAGGCCATTTATCAGTGATCTACTTTGGGGTTAATTACACATGTGCCAATAATGAATGAGATCCGAATAAAACTACGCTGGATTAATTAAAACATTTCCAGAGAATGGATTATTGGCACACGCGTAATAACACACACTCGCTGCTCTGGATAGAAACGCCGGCTACTGATTGTGGGTGAAGCAGGCTTTCCCTCGCAAACGGCACGCACACTGCATTGGGTTTTTTATCTATCTATTTATCTCTCTCTCACACACACACACACACACACACTGCATGTGAAAGGCATATACATGCCGAAAATCGTATAGCTAATTTTAGCCCCGCCCTATTTTTCTGTAAATGACTCAGCAATTTGGCAAAAAAAAAAAACAAAAAAACAAACAAAACAAAAACAAATAAAAATCATTGCAGAAAAAAAAACCATTAGAGGAAAGATTATGCTAATGAAAGCATGATCAAGATCCAATCAGCTTTCTCCTTCTCTCGGTTCTTCGCTCCGCCCTCTTGTTACCGTTACTTCCTCTTCTTTTTTTTTCTCTCAATTCGTTCGATTTTCAAAAAATATTTATGGCAATACAAGAAGCAGATGTTTGCATAATAATTCCTCACAATGTTTGTCTAATGAATATTCATTAGTAAACCCCACCCCCTTCAGGTTGTCCTCTGCTTCATCTAACATAGTATCATAACATAAATATTCAAGAGGAAAGCCGCGCCTGCTTGTGTCATCACACCCCCCAAATTAAACTAATAGGCATAATTAGTTGAATTTGTTACGACTCATGAATATTTAATGACTATTAGAATATGCTAATTAAGGGTGAAATCTCTTCTTTCAGTCTGGTCTCATTATGATGTCGCTCGACCTTTGTTAGAACGTTCTAAACGACTCCTAATACGACTGGCAGGGACACCAACCAATCAGTGAGTCAGAAATGGGAACAAAAAATATTAATTGTGAGAGAACCGTGGAGATGACGTTCTAAAAGATTATATATTTCCATGGAAAATAAGGTTAACAGTTGAATCACTGCGCTTTAGACCGTGTGGGTTGATCGGAGACGTTACTAAGGAAAACGCAGAAATATTAGCTTCAAAAATAAAAATAAGAAGAAAAGCGGTGCATCTGATTGGATGAGTCTGAAACAATGACGCGGCTTTGTTGACTAACTTTCATGCACAAAGCATCTGACTGAAACTGGCGCCATGTCATGATGGTCTTTGAAGGTTTCATTCACTGTTATCCTTATGATTAGCGATTGGATGAGGGTGAGCAAGAGGCGGGGCTTAATATCCCTGTTCAGTTAGTTAGCCGGAAAAAGGGCACGAGGAACGAGAGGGAGGAGAAAAAAAGGATAGGTGAGCGCTAAAGAGAAAAGGATCATGGAATTGCAAACTGCACCACCAGCTCCTCTTTGGCATCCACCTTGATCTGGGAGATGGCACTGTATGTGTACGCCGCGACTTTACACACCTGTGGGAGAGAGAGACAGAGAGAACATGCTGCAGTTTTACCCTTGGCTCCTGTGTGTAAGTGTATGTGTGTGTTTACCTGTTGGATATCAGAGTAGGGCACTAGGTCACTGGCGAGTACTTGGTGAGGTTGGGAGGTGAGTGAGGGCAGGGAAGGTGGCTTCTTTTGACTGAGGGTACTGCCTAAGACTGCCAACTTCGTGCTGACACATGAGCGAGAGAGAGCGAGAGAGAGAGAGAGAGAGCACAAGTCAGCATAGAGCCATGTGAGCCGTCTGGGGCGGGGCTTGATGACTAATCAGATGGTCAAAAATACATCATGCCAAGATAGGCGCGAATCCCTTTAAATGACACACACACACACACACACCTGTATTGCCTGGCTTTGTCCATGTACTCATGTTGCTCCATTCCCTGTGAGTCTGCAGCTGATACATCGATAATATTTCTGGGAGAAAATGAGAAACAAGTCAGTTTCTGTTAAGCGTGAAGCAACTCTGTGTGTGTGTGTGTGTGTGTGTGTCTCTCTCACTGTGCGGTCTTGTTGATGATCCACAGCAGGGCCTGCTCATCTGTGCGGGTGGACGAGATGTTGGCGGGGTTCCGCTCTGTCCCGTTTAGCGGTTTGCTGTCTGGATTCGGGTGCGGAATCAGCGGCTTGCGCTCGTCTCCATCCTGTCACGCGTAGAGAAAAGAGAAGCCTGATTTGGTTACAGGTAGTACGGATATAATTCAACAGGGCAAAAATGTAGAGCGTGATGATGATAAATGTGTGCAAATTAACCACAAAGAGACTGGGTAATAATTCAAAACTCTTGTAAAGTGTCATGTTACCGCCTAACCTGCCCTCAATTTTAAAATAGGGTATATAGCAAAAAAGAATGCTAAAAAAAGGGTATACATTAAGAAAGTATGCTTTCAAAAATGGTATATAGTAAGGAAGTACGCTTTCTAAAAGGGTATATAGTAAGGAAGTACGCTTTCTAAAAGGGTATATAATAAGGAAGTACGCTTTCTAAAAGGGTATATAATAAGGAAGTACGCTTTATTAAAGGGTATATATAAGGAAGTATGCTTTATAAAAGGGTATATAGTAAGGAAGTATGCTTTATTAAAGGGTATATAGTAAGGAAGTATGCTTTATTAAAGGGTATATAGTAAGGAAGTATGCTTTATTAAAGGGCTATAAGGAAGTATGCTTTATTAAAGGGTATATAGTAAGGAAGTATGCTTTATTAAAGGGTATATAGTAAGGAAGTATGCTTTATTAAAGGGTATATAGTAAGGAAGTATGCTTTAATTAAATATTATAAGAAGTATGCTTTATTAAAGGGTATATAGTAAGGAAGTATGCTTTATTAAAGGGTATATAGTAAGGAAGTATGCTTTATTAAAGGGTATAAAGTGTAAGGCCTCTAACTTGCTCTATGCTACAGAGGCGCCACGGCACGTGGTGATTCACTTTCCTGTGATTCTGTCCCTAAAAGTCCACAATGACACACGGTACACTAAAAGATTCCGTGACACTTTCTGACTAAATGATCCTCAAACTCAGACATTTGCCTTCTTCCTCAACTGCACCAGTGTTTGGATCAGAGCCGGGGCGGGACGTGGGGATGTTCTATCTTTAGCCGAACTTTCACCTAGACGAAATGAAGCGAGGGAAATATCTTACCTGCAAGCATTCTGGACAGGGAACCTAGTTAGAGCACTTAAATTTAAGTGCACTACAGTGAACCCTTGATCCTGGACAGTTATAAACAGAGTCAATGTGATTTGCGCATGCGCAGACACACTCAGACAGCACTATTTGCAAACATAAACGCATAAAGTTTCCTGCATGTACAAACATTATAAATATATTATTTGTCGTTTTTACACAAGTTTAAATATAAATTTCCCTACAGGTAGTTTATTTATTTAGTTTGTTTAAAATTATTTAAAATAAATAGAAACTAACAGTCCCAAAAGCTAAACCAACACCATATTTAAAGAACAACAGCTGTAAAAAGCGGCTATTATATTCGCGCATATTTTTTACAGCTCGATAGTTTATTATTTAGGAACTTTAGAAGTAACTATTTCTGAAAAATACATAGCCACTTATCATGCTAATATGCTAACACCCAGAGTTACCTGTTCGGGGGTCTCGCTCTCGCTGCTGTAACAGCACCCCATCGCAGCTCGAGCTCAGTCAGACTTCCGCTTTCTCCCTCTTCGCGTTAATATACGAGGGAATTTTAAACCCTCTAAAATGGACAGATATATTTTGGTAAATAATCCAAACTCCTTTAAGTACACTGGTGTTCCTGCTTGCGTTAAGGAGTGTCACATGACACCTTTCTGCGACCACAGGGCAACAACGTGACGACTTCCGCCATTATAGCTTCTTCCGGAAACGGACCTGCTTCCGGCTTTTTATTTTGCGCTAAATTTAAAACTTTACCGTCAAAATCCAACGAATGCACAGTTATTACATAAAATATTAATTTATAGAGCAATTGTTTTGTCCTCCAGATTTGAGTGTATTCTTTAATTATTTTATTCTGTTTCACCATGTAAAGTTCTATAAATGACATGAAATAAAAACATATTTCTAATATGTAAACTTTTAAAATAGGTCAAAGTTGCCCCTAGCAAAAGACACATGTACCTTAAATCTTTGTTATTTTTACAACAACAAATCTTATAATACACACCGGTGTTTAAAAGTTTACGTAACTCAAATTACTCGTATGTCAAGTCAGCCCCCCCCCCCCCGAAATGAATTAAAATGACATTAATCATTTCCGAGTCGCTAAAAAAAACAGCAATTTTTTTTGTTACACGTTTTAATTAAAAAAAAAATTACATACAACGAATATTGTAAAAAATAAAAAAAAATACAATAGAATGTAACCTGGTTTTATTAAGTATAATGTACAGCATTTACCTTGGAGATCAAACGACTCCACTAAGTCACTTGCTAACGAGCATGTCTGACTAGCTATCGAGTGAGACACGAGATACTGGGTAGATGTTACGGCGTTCATTGTGGTGTTTGCTACACCAACTAGTGGTGTAACCCTTAACCAGAATTTAAGCTAGCAAATCAAAGCGAAAAACTGTCCGAGAGACGACTCGTATCTCGAAAAACTCAAAAAATGCAAATAAGGATTCATTCATTAAGGCACAAAATGGCTTCTTGTGAAGATTACAACAGAACATTTTGAGAACAATAACTGTGTCCTCACACCACAAACAAAAGGTCAAAAGCTTGTGGACGCCGGACCATCACACCCATCCAGATTTACATTTACAGCATTTGGTGATGTCCTTATCCAGAGCGACTTACATTTATCTCCTATACAACAGTAAATAAAAATTGTCTTTCTGCAGCATTTAAAGATATTCTAAACAATTGTTTAAGGTGTGATGGCGTCCACAAATATTTGACTATTCGGTGTTTAACTGTTTCATTATCTATTGTTTGTGCTGCGGTCGGTGGGTTTGCGCCTCCTCCTGGACCTGTGCCATATGGACGCCATGACTCGCTCCTGTTTGGTGACGACGCTGAAGTCCATCATCTTTAGATGAGGAAGAGCGACGATCACATAGTTTCTAGTAACACACACACACACACACACACACACACACAAAAAAACAATCTATACATTTTTATAAAAATAAAATGGAGCCATGTGCTGGTCTGGACTTGTAATTATTACCTGTAGTTATGTTGAGTCTCAATGTTGTTCCCGTGGAGCGTGATGGTGTGCAGGAGTGGTAACGTCCCGAGCTTGTCCACCTCAGAGAAATTACACACAGAGTTACCGTGGAGATACAACACACGCAGCTCCGTCAGCTCTGTGAGGACCTAATGAGATACAATGATGGTCTTGATGACCTAATCCAGAAGATAAGGCTTCCTTCTAGCAAATCATATCTGTGTACGTGTACCGACCGGGTGAATGTGTGGGATATTGTTGAAGGACAGATCGAGCCAAGCGAGACGTTTTGGCTCGATGAATAAAGCAGACAGCGTCTCTCTGAATCCGGTCATGTTGGATAAAAGGTTGTTGTTAAGACGGAGAACGCGGCTAGCAAACTTTTTTTCTGAGTTTCTCCAAGGTGCTCGGATGCCTTTGTTTGGCTCTTCTGCTAGAACATCTAACACACACACACACACACACACACACCAATCAATTTACGATGTAGCTTTTCTATTAATTCTGTTTTTCGATTGTTAGCATGTTTTAATGTGGTAGCGCGGTGGGTAATGTGTTGGGCTACTAATTGGAAGATCGGGGTTTGATTCCCAGCACCACCAAGTTGTCACTGCACACATCATCTGGCTGGTGAAGTTTCTGGAAATGTTAGTTATTATATCCTTTGGGAGAAAGTTTGGTCTTTCCCTTATAAATATTGAATTAATAATAAGGTTTAAGCGGTAACGTTCAGGTTGCTACACCGATTCTTCCCCAGCAATGTTCCCTTTCTGCTGTCTTTTTGGAGTGGATGATGAATCTGTCCCTTTTTTTGGGAGATAATTTCTGTCTGTCTTTCTGTCTGTCATCATTTTTCTTTGGGATTTAAGGAATCTTGGATTTGATATTTATAACGAGAATCTAATTTTTTTTAATAGATTTTTGTCTTGTCTGAGCTTTAAAATTCTTTATGTTGTGCTCTACTATAATTTTATTTTGTTATTATTACTTTCAAAATACTAAGTTAATTAGTACTCCTGGCTGAATAGGTTTTTTTTGTATTTTTCCGGCATATGACTTATGTTTACAACAGTAAAATAAATTTTTTTTTAAGTTTTTCCTAAAAACATATATAAATATAAATATTACCATGTTGGCAGTATTTATATCCTTAAAGACATAATTACACCTTATTTAATTATTTAATCTAATTTAATTTATTATTTATATTCTAAAAAAAAAACAAGTTACTGAAAAAAAAATAATTTTTTAATAAAATGAGTATATAAAAAAAATATAATCTATAACAATATAAACTAAAGTAAATGTGTAAAATATGATGCGTTGGCCGGGAATCGAACCCGGGTCAACTGCTTGGAAGGCAGCTATGCTCACCACTATACCACCAACGCGCAGGAAACACAGCCACTGAAATTAAATAAAACTCTTGAAACGCAAAAAAAAATCGCATATATAAATATAAAAAAAACCAACAAAACGTATTCTGGTTATTTTACACACCTTTTATCGAGCACAGATCTTTAAAAGAGAAATCCACAGGAGCCCCGAACATGTTCAGCTAAACATAAACACACTTTAAACACACAATAAACTCAATTTAAACAAAATAAAATCAAAAATTTCAGTGTTATTACTGAACTAAAAATCCATTGCAAATTGATCACCAACTGAACGAACTGATCATCTGAAAGCAACCGGTGCCCCAAACATAAACTGTTACCAAAGAAACGAACTGCACAGAATTGTAGGTAATGTAGTTTTTTTTTTTTAATATTTGCTATACTTGGTTTATATATTAAGTTTTTTTTTTCCTAGTAACCCCTGTTCCAAAATATGACGTATAACTTTGACAAATAAAGACATTAATTAGAAATCCACACGATTTTTTTTATATCTATATATAAATTGATGTGATTTATAAATCACTCCCTCAGACCACCGCTAGAGGGAGACACACCACAGCGAATATTAACTCTGACGGCGTGTTTAAATACTCCGAACTGATCTATTTTTTAAAAAAATTAATAATTCTCTGTCTATTTTTTCATTGATCCATTTGTCTTGTACTCCATCTGTCTTCCTATCTCTCCTCATCTGTCTTACTCTTTCCCTGTCTCTCTCTTCTTGTCTTGTCTCCGTCCCTGCCCCTCTATCTCTCCTTTCATCTGTCTCCCTTATTACCTGTCTGTACCCCCCCCCCACCATCTCTCTCTCTCTCTCTCTCTCTCTCTCTCTCTCTCTCTCTCTCTCTCTCTCTCTCTCTCTCTCTCTCATCACACACACACACACACAGTTACACATACACACACACACACTGGGATGTCATAGTATGTTATTCTTCAGCCCTACAGTCATGTGATCACAGTTTTTCCAGCAACCACCCACTTCCAACTCTTCTACAACATTCCATTCTGGGTGAAGGAGGGGAAAAACATTCCTTTTTACTCCTTTACTCGTGCGTTGGTGGTATAGTGGTGAGCATAGCTGCCTTCCAAGCAGTTGACCCGGGTTCGATTCCCGGCCAACGCAGTTCTTTTCCTGTAATAAATTTGGCAAATTGACTTTTTTTTTTTTTACTGATTTAGTGAAGATGATGACGACATACTTCTAAACTTTCAAACAAATATTTGCATCTCTCTCTCTCTCTCTCTCTCTCTCTCTTTCTCTCTCTCTCTGACACACACACATACACACACTTTTAAGCAAACCAGATGAGTTTTTTTTCCAAATTAATAACATTTTTATTTATTAAAAATGTCTAAGAAAACTTTATTTTTCTCCATCGTATTTAGAATCTAATCTGTGGAATGTTCCATATAGGTCAGAGGGGTAATATAGTTTATTTATAATATAGATTATAGTGTTTATTACACTAGTTCGTGTATAAATGATATACTTTCTGCACAATGTACACAATGCACACACTTTTGCACAATGCATAACTACACTACACGCTGTAAATACTCACACATACCACGCTATGCATAAGCCTTATTTATTAATGTACATACTTACATATTTATCTGCATCTACATTTGCACACTTCTACCATTTGCACCTCTGGTAGATGCTAAACAGCATTTGGTTGCAGAAAATGCATCACACGCTGGATAGGGATGAAGATGCAGCAGGACGAAAAGCCTGAAATCTCTTTCTTTTCTGTATATTCACTTATTAACAGTATTTATTTTCATCCCTGTGTCCCCCCCCCCTTTGTTTTCTCAGTCATGACCTGATTGTGCTTTATTTCTCACACTCTGTGCTTTTCTTTAGAAAGCGTCAGCATCAACATTGCAGCTGGTTCCTGTAGGACTAAAGATACACAGCTGTTGTTGTTGTGTGTGTGTGGGGGGGGGGCGGCTGAGGCAGCACTTTAGTGCAATGATAAGCCTGCGATTTGGGACGCAGGCAGTCACACATACGTACACTTTATACTGTGAATATAAATGACTGCAGAAAATTTTTTTAAAAAGGGAAAAATATGAGAGATGAGAGAGAGAGAGAGAGAGAGAGAGATGAGGAGGGAGAGGGGAGAGAGGGGGAGAGAGGAGAGAGAGAGAGAGGGGGAGAGAGAGAGAGAGAGGAGAGAGAGGAGAGAGAGAGAGAGAGAGAGAGAGAGAGAGAGAATAAGCTCACTGTGAGAGTTCGTGGTGCCCCAGTGGTTGTATTGATGATCTGGTTTTGTGCAATGTGGAAGCTCAATTTGTCTAACCTCGGCTTCAGAGGACACACACACACACACACACACACAAATGCTGTAATGTAAATTAAATGCAATTTTGAAATTACAAAAAATATATTTCATTGTATAATAAACTTTAAACTCACACACACTTATATAATATACTATTAGAATTAATTATTCTATAATAAACTTATAATTAATCGCATCTATATATATATACTATATATATATATATATATATATATATATATATATATATATATATATAAATAAATAAGAGAGAGAGAAAGAAAGAGAGTGTTTATTTAGAACAGATCATATACACAAAATTTGTATGTTAATATACAATATTGTGCTTTAGTTACGACTCCGCACACCACGTTTTCGGCACCGGACACCTCGGTTTCCGGCAGTGTCATGGCGGCCTACGCGAGTGGATTTGAAAGCGCAGGTAGCATCGAGGAGAAACGGGAATTAAAGCGCAAAGCTCGCGAGGAAATCCTCCAAAATGTAAGCTTGGGTTTAAAATTGTATTAATACGTTAATACCGCAGGCATTAAAACTGTTTTAGGTTAACAATACGGCTCCGGTTGAACGTTGGCGCGTTGAGTAGCTAATGTTTTTAGCTAAATCGTTGACTATACGCAAGTGTTCTGTATTGCACATTAAATACTGAAACTCTCTTTTGGGTTTTTATTATTAATTTGTAAATTGGCATATCAGACAATATGTTTAATAATGAGCCATTGAACATTCTGCTTTTAAATAAACAAGTATGTTAAAAATCGCTGTTCTTATAAACGACTCCCCAGAGTCGACTCTTTTGAACCAACCCGTCGTTGACAACTGAAAAAAAAAGTGAGATGAAATGAATGAATCTTGCGTCCCGACACCACTTGTCATTTACGAAGCTCCACGACACCCTACGACAAGCAAATCGGGCTAAAATCGAACTGACTCCGACGAACGGATTCAATAAACCGATTCCAAGCAACGAACTCAATGAACCGACTCTTAAGAACTAATTTAAAACGCTGATTCATAAAAAGTTTGCTGATAACCATCATGACCAGCTGTGCTAGTGATGTTATGAACACACACTTTCGCTGTCTGTAGGCGAAGCATAAATATGAGGAACACAAGCGTCGAGAGGAAGAGAGGAAGGCTCGAGGTGAAGACACCTGGATGCTGCCAGATGTTGAGCAGCGTCTGCAGCAGATCAGTGAGGTGTGTGTGTAAAAAGGTATTTTAAATCTATAATAGAATTACTTCGATTAACATCTGGGGTTTTTTTTCAGGAAAATTCCATAAAAAGCAAGAAGAAGAAAAAGGAGAAATCCAAAAAGAAGAAGAAAGAGAAGAGGAAAAAAGGAAAGAAAGAGAAGTCGAAATCCCAGGAAGAGCGCTCGTCTGATAGCTCCGAGGTCTCCGCGCTGTTTGTTTGTTGTGTCTCTTTGCTAATCTTTGTGTGTGACGTTTTTGTTTCCACGGTGATTAATTACAGGACTCGGATGATTGGGTGGAGGCCCCACCTTCAACAGGAACCGTAGCTAAAGCATGGAAAGTCTCGGAACAGGATCAGACCTCAAGTATCTCCACCAGTAGTGGCCAAGTGAGTCTGTGTGTGCATTACAGAGTGTAAACATGCACGAGTGTGTGTTTGTGTCTCGTAACTAATTGTTTAAGGTTTGGCCGTTCAGCAGAGAGACGAATGGATGACCTTTGACTTCCTGGCCTTAAAGACGAAGTCGGTTGGC